>CAOKZL010000647.1:0-562017 GCA_948472985.1 Iguana delicatissima
ATGCAGCTCCAGTCTCTAGGAGACACTATTCTATGTCTCACCAGGACCATCTAGTGATCATTTCTGGATGCTCTCTTTTCCTCCCTCCCTCCCTCCCGCTTCATAACAAGGTAGGATCTGAAATCTGCCCAATTTAAAACTGTGAATATTTACCAACAGCCAGAATCCTGTTGAGGCATTAACATCTTTATAAGTGGACTTGCGTCTGTGGGAATTAGATCTGAGCAGCTGAGTAGAGGGCTGCTGCTATGATATTACATAGTGAGCTGCAAAGTGCCCAATGTACATTGGTACATAATGCACATCAGTGCTCATTGCACAATGATTGCATTGCACATTGATACACATCATGCAGTGAGGTGCATTGCCCACCAACACACATTGTGCAGTGATGAACATCAGTCTGGATGCAGATCAGATGCTTTTACTGGTGCTCCATTCACAATTCAGTAAAGGGGTTTCTTCATGCTTCTGCTACATAGCTAGGTATACATAAAGATAGGATTCTGGAAAAAACCTCTTTTGTCTCAGCATAGCCAGTGATCTAGCTAATAGCTAGTTTTGCTTATGGAACTAACACTTGTTTATTCTGGAAAAGTCAGAGAATTTGCAATTGAATGGACATAATATGTAATTCTGAACTCTTTCATCTAAATTCGTAGTATTTTCTATACACTACTTGGGGAGGAATATTTTTCCTTATTTTGTATGTTTTCATAGTCTAAAGCACATTTCTTGAGCTCTTTAAGCAAATGCTGGTGAATATTTAATAAACAATCTCGAAAAGCAGCTGTTCAATACAGAATTGCAAAGTGGGGTTGTACCTCAACGAATGGTGCTGCCTCTCCCTGCTAGTCGCAAAGGTTTCATATTGCAGTCTTGACATACAATGCTGAAGCAAGTTGCTGTGCTGAAAAAGTTTTCTTTGTAAGAGAGAAATGTTATTAGCAGCACATGGTCTATTGTTTTTTGATGCTGTACCAAAAACAGTTTCAGTTACCATTCAGACTAATTACATTTGCACAGGGGGGAAATTCAGTAGATTCTGCTGCTGAAAGTTATATTTGTTCTTGCAGAGAGATTAGTGACCAGAGGAACACACACACATATACTAAATAATAATAGCCAAGCTTTAAAAAGTTACTTTTTTTGGCCACTAGTCACAGTAGATGGGGTATTCTGGAAGAAGTAGTCCAAAAAAAAGGAATGTTTCTAAGTTCTGGCTAGCTGAACCAGAATATCTTGGTTGATTAAGAAATAATACAGCTTTAAAATAGTGTGAACCTACATGCCTGACTGTGGACCTGTCCTGCTCACTCACCTTTGTGTGCTTTCTCCACAGTATAAATGTACATATCTAACCTGACAGTAATAAAAACAAGCAAAGCAGCTATACCTCTTTAACACAGTATGAACAGAGCATATATTAACACTGAAAGAAGTATATTTTATAAAAGTTAGCATGCTTTTCTCATATGGAACTGTAATATACAATGGGATTTGGTGCCCCCATGGGTAGTCATAAAATGACAGAACCAAAAATTAGAACTTGGTGAAACTCCTGTTTAATAACTATTCAGCCACAAGAAGAAGACTGTAGTACAGCACTGTCTGTCCAAAACTGTTCCAATTATGGTAGCTGTCATATAATTAAAAGTAATGCAAGACTGAATAGCTGAATTACTATATTTTTTTGAGACATATAAAGAACTCTTTCCATTGACATTTGACCTAATGCCTACAGCACAGCTTCCATCACTTCTGGCACACAAAGTCAAAGAACCATTCTGGGTAGGGAGAGTGGGGGCTGTAATCTGACACATCTATCATCGGGCTGAAGAAAACTGCTGCAATGAAACACTCTAAGAATGTTTATGTAGATGACCATCAGCAGTTGGACAGGGATGACCATCAGCAGTTGGACAATAACCTCTATTGGTTATTCCCTTTACCAGAGAGTTAGAGAGAAGCTTCCAGTGGTAGATGAGTTCCTGGTGCTGAGTCTTTCTGACATTTCATTACAATTATTTCCTTTCTTGTTCCCAGTCACTGTCTTCTCCCTCGATGCTATTTTCTCTCAGTCTGATCTTGGAAGTGAGCCCAACAGTGAAAAAAAGATGTTTTCAGCTGAGACTGTGGGAAGCTTTCACAGTGCCCTCTTGGGAGGTTCAGGGAGAGAAAAACAGTGAAATTGAATCTCCACCCACCCAATGGTCAATCTCTATTGCTCTTAAAACTAGATCCTTCCCTTTGCTTGGTATATCATGAGGCAGGTCTATATTTAATGAACTCAATTTGCCATTGTCTCGTCTACTTTGCTCCTCTTTGCTACTTTGCTATTATGCTTTAGGCCACAGGAGAGCAACAGCAAGGATATGGGAGCAATTTTCACCTGTACAGGGCAGACCACCCTATTATGGTACATTGGGAATGATATCATATCACCCTAGTCAAATTTTTCAGACACTTCTTGGCCAAAAGTATGTGGATGATATATATGAGGGAAGGGGTGGGGATTATGAAAATGGAAAAGTCAAACCATTCTTTACATTCTGTTCCATTAAAGGGCAAAATTAAAATAAATAAATAAAATCACCTGAAAATCTACCCCACAAAATGATTAAGGGGACTGCAAGGAGGTTCAGGGCCTGGAAAAATGGCTTTGGGGGCTGCATGCAGCCTGTGGGCCAAACATTCCCAACCTCATTTCTAGATGAATCAAAGTCTCTCCTTTTACACTTTAAAATTATAGCACTGTGATTTAACTCCCATGGTTGTGTGTTATAGAAACTTGGGATTTCTTCTTTGGAGAGACACCACAGTACTTTGGCTGAGAATCCCAAATGCCTTTCTTTAAACTACAGATTCTAGGATTTCATAGAATGGAACTATGACAGTTAAATCACAGTGTCATAATTGTATAGTGTGAAAGGGCCCAGGCAATCTTCACCCAAGCTATTACAGAGGGTTGTTGTAGTAAACTAATATTGCCCAGAACTTGGAAAATTATTTTTAAAATACAAGTCTTGCCTTTTATGCATTACAGTGTTTGAAAATTAACAGCAACCAATGCCATGGCTCATTACACTGTGTGCTGCAATACTCCTTGTTTTTACATTACTTTGTTTAACTTTTCAAGGGCAAAAAGCTTAGGACATTATTCATTGTGATTCAGCTGCTCCCATGTAAGTGGAAAAGTGATTCCATTCTGAACTTTAAAGGGGTGATACACAGTGTGGAACCCTATCCCCTAAAATAGGTTCATCACCTTGGATATCCGCAGTGGCATAGCTTGGCGTGAGCAGGGGAGGGGTGAGAGAGGGTGGAGGCAGAGGAGCAGGGGAGGGGTGATGGCACATGCGGGTAGGGTGATGGCATGTGGTGGAGGGGTGATGGCACATGGGGAGGGGCCATGGCACATGGGGGAGGGGTGACAGCACACAGGAATGCAGGCAAGGAACAGCAGCACCCCTAAAAAAGTGCTGCCCAGGGTGCATTGCCCCCCTCGCCCCCCATCCCTACTCCGCTGGATAGCCCCCTTAAAGTTTAGACTAAAACTGAGAGCAAATAAATGAGTTTTATAAGTGGAGAGATAATACAATGGTATACTACTTGAAAAGCTGCCATCCAAAAAATCTAAGAGTTCCCTTAAAAAGTAAGTTTTCAATGGGACATACAGTTTTTAATTTATGTGAAGTGTAGAGTGACTGTTTACTTTTATTCAATAAGTATCTTTAGACTTTCTCCTTGTGCTACTTCTACAATGTGACTTCATTACACTTAGCTGTTGTTGTGTGCCTTCAAGTTGTTTCCAACTTATGGCAACCCTAAGGTAATCTTATTACAGGGCTTTCTGGGGCAGAGTGTGTGTGATGAAACCAATATCAACCAATTGGTTTTCACCGCCAAGTGTAGAATTGAACCCTTGTCTCCAGAGTTGTCTTCAAGGGTCGTCAAACACTACACCATGCTGGCAAGGAGGGATTATATTACATGTTTACTTCCATGCTCTGAATATGCCTTTCTGAGGTCCTGAGTAGAAGAATGTAATTCAAATCTAACAAATAAGGAATTGTGTTAATCTGGAATCAAGATCTGTTTAATTCAATACAACCTAACTTCTAAAAAAAAATGTGTTAAGGATGTAGATATACCTGGAACCTTCATATCTCAGCAACATCTGAAAAAAAAAATGCTCTTGTTGCCATCTATTGTGTCTGCTCTCTTGTGTACAACCATCCCTGGGACTCAATATTTTATTAATGCATTAGAATGAAATGCCTGCAGCTAAAAAACAAACAGAAAAGTTTTGCTGAGTTTGGAAGACAGCATAAAGGTCATACTTCTAAATTACATGAAACTAACAAAGATTGCACTTAGAGCTAAAAAGACAATTATGCTGATTACACATCTCTGAGCCATTAAATACAGATTTGTTTAGCTTTCATAAAATTACAGTGGAGAATTGTCTGTTTAATTCATTACTAGAATATGATCAATGTATACCTTTTAAAATGAGGATTTAATTGTACACCTACATGACCAACGCAATTTTATTATTTATTAAGCAGAAATTATTCTTCAAAGCTTTTCAAACTTGGTAACATAGGAATACTTCCATTAATATAAAATATTTAATTTCTTTTCTGCTAAGGCCTTGATAAATGTTCCTTCAATTAATTTTAAATTAAAAATATATGAAGTGGGGAACTCCTAATTGTTTTCTAAAGATACAAAGTTCTCTTCTGGGTCTTTTTTTAGCAGGGAGGAGTTATACATTAAAGTAACAGCTTTTGCTTTAAATTGTTAACACAGGAAAAAAAACAAATATTCTTACAGTTTTAGTAATGGACAATAGAAAGTACGATATTCTGGCTAGAGGGCTGGGTAGGAAATTCAGCCAGATTCCTTTTGGTTCTGACACAAACTTAATGGTTTGGGGCAAGTTACTGCCTCTCAGGCATGTGGTTGCTCTCTCTCTCTCTCTCTCTCTCTCTCTCTCTCTCTACACACACACACACACACACACACACACACACACACACACGATGAATGCAGCAGAATGTATCTTATATTCTTATAACTCAATTTCATTTATTTTACTATTAGTTATTAAAGTACTTTTCATGTATTAATTCTGGGACAATGATCTCACAAGTAGTGTGTGTGCATGACAGGCTGGACTTTAAGCTGTTTGTTTCCATGAGATCATCTGAAGAGGCACACAACTTGTTCATGTACACTTGGCCCTCCACATTCACTAGGTTAGGGACATAGGGCCTTCACAAAAGTGAAAAATTCACAAATAACAAAATGTATGTGTCTATGGGAAGGGGGCTGAGGCACACGTGAGGAAAGTGGCCATCCAGGGTCGAAACCAGGTCAGGGAAAGGAGACAGTTGGCACGGTGGTCGTGTTCTTCCCCTCTCTTGCCCATCTCCTTCCTTGGGTGTGTCTTGGGGCATGGGTACAGAGTTTGTGGTGCTGAGAATTTGGGCAGAGAGCCATCCTTAGCTGGCTGGGCAGAGACTGGTAGAGAAAGAGGAGGACCAGAGGTGGGTTTTTAAAGGGCTATGCAGACTTATTGGAGCCACCAAGAGGGAAGGTTCCTCCAAAAAAGAAGCACATGAGGTGGGAGGGCAGGGGTTGGAAAAACTCACAAACAATCAAATCCACAAATATCAAACCCACAAATGTGGAGGCTGACTATAAAAGGTTTTTTCACATGTTATAATGAATATGGGTGCAGAATAGACATGGCTAAAAAAACCTTGTGTACAGGCTTCAAGTTTATAAAAACAAATGATGCTTGTGTACAAGCATCGAGTTTATAAAAATGAATGTGTAAGTTACTAACCAACAATGTCTATCCAGTCTAAGGTCTTGAAAACTAGAAGCAACATTTTTGCTGTCAAAATTTTATGAATAGCTAAGTCATAGCAGACATTTTGAAAAGAGAGTCAGCATGATGTAGTGGTCTGAGCATTGAACTATGATCCAGGAGACCAACATTCAGTTTCTTGATCAGTGTTGTGTCTGCAGCAGTGCAGGCAGTTACTCACAAGCAGCACAGCTCCTACACACAAGGTGAGAGTCAGAGAATGTCCAAACAGAAAGGCAGCCAAGAGCAAACAAATATGAAGGGGCAAATCCAAACCATAGTCCAAACAGGAAGAGTTCCAAGACAACCAGATCCAAGAGCACAGGATTTCAGGACCAAAGACACCAGTTGCTGACCCTGGGAGGAAAGGCCAGCTGGAGCCCTCTTTTATCTATGGCTGCTGCCACCACAGGTGTTCCCTCATTAGGGCTCATTTATTATTTAAACAGGCCGAACGGCACAAGCCATTCCTTTCATGATGTCTCTGCTGCAAGGTAAGTGCCTCAGCTATGTCTTCCTCTATTTGTTCCCCTGGCTCAGGGCCTTGTTGTGTATTAACTCTCTCTGGACCAGCTTCTGGGGATACTTCAGCCTGTGGGGAAGCCTCTGCCTCACAGTCAGAATCCTCCTCCTCGCTGCCACAGTCCCCAAGGCAGGGCATGACAATCAGCCATGGAAACTCACTGGATGACCTTGGGCACATCACACACTTTAAACCCCAGAAAACCCTAGTGATAGGTTCACCTTAGGGCTGTCGTATGCCAGAAATAAACTGAAGGCACACAATAGCAACAAAGTGTATTTTCCTTTTTATCAGGAGAGATTATTTCTATAAGAGGCAGAGTCATGCAGTTCCTTTCTACTCAGGAACAAGCCAATAAAGTTGAATAGAACTTACTCCCTAGACGCAAGGGCCATTTCTGCATGATGTTGCTATCCCGCAATGGGGACATGTTGCTGGCAGTCCGCAGATCATGCTTTTGCATGATGTTATTGTGATCCTGCTGCTAATGCATCCCTATCCATTGCAATCACAAGATATGCCATTAACAGAAAAATAAATCCATTAATGCCCCACAATTGCATGGTGCTACTATTGCTGACAGCCATGCAGAATGAGCAGAAATACGATCTAGGCATTTCTTTCCCCAGTGTAGCACAGGAAGGGGGCTGTTGCTCACTCTCCCCTCTGCAGGCAGTTGGCTAGGTGTGGAGGGGAGCATTGGGGACATGCTTCCATCCCAGAAAAGGTGCTGCCAGAATGGCACCAGGACCACGACAGAAAAAGTAAGGTGCAAAAATGGCCT
Source organism: Iguana delicatissima (assembly GCA_948472985.1). Lineage (NCBI taxonomy): Eukaryota > Metazoa > Chordata > Lepidosauria > Squamata > Iguanidae > Iguana > Iguana delicatissima. The sequence goes on from CAOKZL010000647.1 coordinate 7,189, forward strand.
AAGCTGGTTTGTGTTACATAACCTTAGGTTCTCTTGCTTTGGTAAATATTCATATTGGTCAGTTATGAATCCATTCCTGTTATTTTGATCTCTAAAACTTTCTTACTCTGTGTTTTTTTTTAATAAAAGAACACAAATTCTGTTTAACAGAACCATGCTATATCCTTCAGATTGATTGACTGTAGTAACTGGCACAGCTGCACACATACCTGTGCTACACAGGTGTTTTGATTTGTTGTCTGTCATGTAGTCAGACAATGGTAGGGATGCATTTTGGGATTCATTTACTTTTTTATTTTGAGATTGTCATGATGAGTGAGAATGTATTAGACAACAAATACATTCATAAATTTTTCCTGCACTCATTGAATGTCCTGCTGTGAAATGCAACTAACAGATGCCAACTCTTGGATATTTGCCTTTACAGAAAGTGATGTGATTATGACAAACAATCACATGGATCTGTCTAAGGTGATCTGGAATGATCTATACCAAGACTGGTTGTAATCAATCTGCCTTGGGAATGCCAGAAGACACCTCTCATCCCTTTGCTCATGCAGTGATCAACATGAAGATGTTGTTGTTGCTGTTGTCATGTGCCTTCAAGTCAATTCTGACTTCCTCTATTGCCACCCTAAATTTCCCACCATTCAGCTGTGAATCACACTATTCAGACCTAGGGTTCTGCTATAATGAGAGATGGAGAAAACTCATTATTCATGTTCTTTCCACCATTGTTGTTGATATTATGTGTCCTCAAGTTGACTCCAACTTATGCAGACCAAATCATAGGGTTTTCTTGGCAAAATGTATTCAGAGGAGGTGGCCATTGCCTTCCTCTAAGCCTGATAGAATCTGATTTGTCCAACGTTCCTAGCAGGATTCCATGGCTAAGCGAGGATCCAAACCCTGGTCTCCCAGAGTCCTAATCCAGTGCTGAAATCACTACATCACACTGTCTCTTGGTTATCATGAAGAAGATCTCTATGGTTGTTTACTTGTTTTCTTGCTGGATTTCCATCAATTGCTGTGTGGTATATAGAAGTTCCAGAGGTGGAGCTTTCCTACTCACTGGATTTCCATTCTTGAGGGAAAAAATCACTTGGCTTGTTTGCAACCATTTGAGGCAAGGGAATTTATTCCCCTCCTCCATCCTTGTCCCACATTCAGTGCTAACAACCTTATGAATTGGGGTTTGGATGCTAGAATTTGAGCAGATAACTCTGAAAAGAATGCCAGTGTGCATAAATGTTAGTCAAAGATCCAGATCAGATTCTCCCCTGAGCTACGAAGCTCACTGGGCAACTTTGTCCCAGTCACTTTCTGTCAGCCAGGCCTACCTCCTAGGGTTGTTTAAAGATAAAGGCCATTTCTGCACTAGACTGTTATAGTGCTATTATTCCACTTTCAACATCCTATGGAATCCTCAGCTTTGCACTTCACACTACACATAGGTAAAAATGTGCCATTCACTGTCACAAGATGTGGCAACAGCAACTACTTTTAAAGGAAATGTTACCCTGTTTACTGGGTGTCCTGGGGGGGGACACCTAAATAACCAAACAATAAAACACAGTTTTGGGGGAAATTAGCTGGAGCACTCACTTAAGCTAGTGAGAGCAGGGTAATTTAGCAGGATCTTGCAACCCAGCATCTACGAGGTCAGGTCAGTCAAGCAGCCAGACAGGTTGAAAGTAATAGAAATGATATTTTATTACATACAAACAAATATTAAAGACACCACAGTCACACCACTAATTAAGAGATTAGAGATTGAAGTAAGGATAAAGATTTTCAGGGAAAATGGGTGATATGACACCTGTCTCGTCATCTTGGACCTTGGGAGAGAAGCTGCGGGTGCAGAGAAGAAACTCAGCTCGATTAGCTGAGGGGAGCTCGCCAAGCTATGCAGCAGCAAGACAGGATGAAACTCAGGAGCGATCCGAGGAAGGTCTCAGAATCAGGGGTTTTTATAGGGTGAATTGGGACTGCAGGCTGTGCCTTACTAGGGGAAAACAATGAGTTTTGGGTGTGAGACAATGTCACAACTTTGCATGATGGAATGAGAGCTGAATTAACAATAGTGTGGCTGGTATGCAAATGCGCAGCGCTTACCAGTAGACAGCATAACTTTTGTCCAGTAGCCTGCTCGGGGCAGAAAGCCTTTGTTAGTATAGCACATATGTAATGAGGGGTTTTCCGGAGAGGTCCCTGAAGCGACGAACCGGCTGTGTCTGGCCTGCCTAGGTGGAGAATGGAATGTCCAGCAATTATCTGCTGTGCCTGTTTGCGTGCTTGTCTGGTGGCCTCACAAACATGTGGAGCGGGTTGGCAGGGGAAAGCTGAATGGTTTGATATCAAAGTGATATCAGGTGCTATCTCTGGGTAGGCCTAGACTGCAGTAACAGAAAATTGAATAATTTTATGAAGGATAAAGCTATGAAGAGTGACTAGTTATGATGGCTACATGTTAACTTCAGTACTAGAGGCAATAGACCTCTGAAAACCAGTTGACAGGGAGTATCACCAAGAGCTTGTACTCATGTTCTACAAGTAAGCCTTTAGTTGGTCACTGTGGGAAACAAGACATTGGACTAGATAGGACTTTGAAGTGATGCAGCAGTACACTTCTCCAGTCTTTGTGACTGAACTTGTTGTTATGTGCCTTCAAGCTAAATGACTTATACCAACACTATCCTAGAATTTTCTTGGCAGGATCTGTTCAGAGGAGGTTTGTCATTGCCTTCTCCTAAGTCTGAAAGAGGCTGATTTACCCATCTGGGTGCACATGGGTAAAGGAGAGTTTCAAACCTTGTCTCCCAAGATCCTAATCTAGCACTCAAGCCACTACTCCATGCTGGCTATGATCACCAGTCTAGGAAGTTTAATTTTGTCTATAGGTGATGGTAGCGATAGTGATAGTGATGATGACTTTAAGAGAAATAAACTTTGAGATGTAAAATGAAAGGCTTGCAAAACTGATAATGCCTGCTACATGCTGCAATACTGATCGTGCTTGATAGAATGACTAGTAACCCCAATGCCCCCCTTATCTGTAATTAGCCTGCACCAAAATGAAGCAGCTATCCTCAGGCTGCTAAGAAATTGTTTTTTGCTGGGCCACTTTTGGAAGCTCTTGAGGTTCAGAGAAATATTCAGACTTTACCAAAAGAAGAATATTCTCTCCCTACCTCCTTATCCTGAATCCTTACTTTTCAGCTGGCATAACTTTGATGGCTGATTCTTTCTTTCTTTCTTTCTTTCTTTCTTTCTTTCTTTCTTTCTTTCTTTCTTTCTTTCTTTCTTTCTTCTTTCTTTCTTTTATTATGAAAGGGAACAACTGGCATGTGAAGTTTAAGTCATCAGAAGCTGGCTTGGTATATGGCCATTAACAGTTTCACAGAAGCTTTACAGATAGAATTTCCATGTCTCCCAGTGCTTAGGATGGAAGGAGCAATGGCATTCCAGGGATGGTTTTGCTACTAGACAGCCACACCAGGTGGATCCACAGCCTTGCCTGCCAATCAAAGCTTTGAGAAGCTCTATATACTGTGTTGTCCCACTTTCACTGCCAGATGAGATCCTTTGTTCTTGCAGCATCAGCCTCTGACCTTCATACCCATATGACCATCCACCCTGCAATGAATGACCACTATGAGGCATACAAATATATGTCAAGCAGGAAAAAAACTCCCCTAATTTCCATGGAAAAATTAAGAATATATTGTCAGTGACTGCTACCAAAGAGTATATATGGGGATGGGACAGATGAATCATGCCATGGGCTTCTTTATAATTTTGTTGCTGTGTGCCTTCAAGGCAGGTGTCTAAAGAAAGTGGAATGGTTGACCAAAGAACTCTCAACTGAGCTATGTATTAAAAGAAACATGTACAGGAAATTGAAAAATGGTGACACCACCAAAGAGGAATTCAAGCAAATAGACAGGATATGTAGGGAGAAGGTCAGAAAAGGTGAAGTGCAGAATGAACTCAGGCTTGCCAGAGACATCAAAAGCAATAAAAAAGGCTTTTTTAGATATCTCCACAGCAAAAGGAAAAACAAGAAAACGATAGGGTCACTGCGTGGCCAATTACTAACAGGGGGAAGAGAGAAGGCAGAACTACTCAACACCTTCTTTGCCTCAGTTTTCTCCCAAAAGGATGGAAGTACTCATCCAGAGAGGTGGGGAGCAGGTGAGGGGGGGTGCAGCACAGAACAGGTAGAGTAGTACTACAGAAATATCTGGCTAAACTAGATGAATTCAAGTCTCCAGGGCCAGATGAATTACATCCAACAATATTAAAAGAACTGGCAGAAGTCATTTCTGAACCGTTCACAATAATCTTTGAGAATTCTTGGAGAACAGGAGAAGTCCCAGCAGACTGGAAGAGGGCAAATGTCATCCCCAACTTCAAGAAGGGAGAAAAAAGGACCCAAATAATTATCACCCAGTCAGCCTGACATCGATACCAGGAAAGACCCTAGAGCAGATTAAACAGTCAGTTTATAATTACTTAAAAAGCAATACTGTAATCACTAAAAGTCAACATGGATTTCTCAGAAATAAATTGTGCCAGATTAATCTTATGTCTTTTTATGATAGAGTTACAAGCTTGATAGATGAAAAGAATGCTGTAGACATAGCATATCTTGATTTCAGTAAGGCCTTTGACAAAATCACCCATAACATCCTTGCAAAGAAGCTTATAAAATGCGGACTGGACAGGGCTACTGTTAGGTGGATTTGTAATTGGCTGACCGACTGAACTCAAAGGGTACTCGCTGATGGCTGCTTTTCATCCTGGAGAGAAGTGACTAGAGAGGTGCCACAGGGTTCTGTCCTGGGCCCAGTGCTATTCAACATCTTCATCAATGACTTGGATGAAGGCGTAGAGGGCAAGCTGATCAAATTTGCAAATGACACCAAATTGGGAGGGGTTGCTAATACCCCAGAGCACAGGGTCAAATTTCAAAATGACCTTGACACATTGGAGAACTGGGCCAAAGCTAACAAAATGAATTTTAACAGAGAGAAACGTGAGGTCCTACACTTAGGCAGGAAAAATGGAATGCACAAATATAGGATGGGTGACACATGGTTGGACAGCAGTACGTGTGAAAAGGATCTAGGAGTCTTGGTAGATCACAAGCTGAACATGAGTCAGCAGTGTGATGTGGCAGTCAAGACAGCCAATGTGATTCTTGGTTGCATCAATAGGACTATGGTGTCAAGATCAAAGGAGGTAATGGTACCACTCTATTCTGCATTGGCTAGGCCTCATTTGGAATACTGTGTCCAGTTGTGGGCACCTCAATTCAAGAAGGACATCAGCAAGTTGGAGCATGTCCAGAGGAGGGCGACCAAAATGGTGAAGGGTCTGGAAGCCATGCCCTGTGAGGAACAACTTAGGGAGCTGGGGCTGTTTAGTCTACAGAAGAGAAGGTTAAGAGGGGACATGATAGCCATGTTTAAATATTTGAAGGGATGTCACTTTGAGGAGGGAGTGGGCTTGTTTTCCACTGCTCCAGAGACTAGGACAAGGAGCAATGGATTCAAGCTGCAGGAAAGGAGATTCTACCTGAACCTCAGGAAGAACTTCCAGATGGTTAGAGCTGTCCAGCAGTGGAACATGCTGCCTCAGAGTGTGGTGGAATCTCCTTCTTTGGAAGTTTTTAAGCAGAGGCTGGATGGCCATCTGTTGGGAATACTTTGATGGATGTTCCTGCATAGCAGGGGGCTGGACTGGATGGCCCCTGTGGTCTCTTCCAACTCTGTGATTCTATGATTCATTTCCAACGTATGACAACCCTTAGCAAACCTATCATAGTTTTTTTTCCATTTTTTGTTACACTGGGAATGCTGGGTGTGATGTAGAATTGTCATTGAATTGAATTATCAATTATTGCCCCTCCATTAGGGTTTCCTAAAATTCACAAGTGAAGACATGCAAGCTGTGTACAGATGCATTTTCAGAATACTGAAGTCAATAAGATGGTGTCACCATTGCTCTCAGCATATTGGGACATTCTTAATGTTCAACCTAATCAATACTCACAGTAGAATGAACTAATGGGAAGTAAGACCACATAGATGGGTTTACAGATGTTGATGGAAATTCTTGATTTTCACCTATGACTTCCATGGGACCAAGGATACTGTATATATACCAATCTAGAACAGCTTTGCAATTGTTTTAAATAATCCTCCTCTAATTTTAGTAAAATGATAACACATGGGTACATATAAATATTTTTTTAAAAAAACCATAGAAATGACTCTTTGAAAACCAGTCCATGTCTGCTTGATGTGAAGGTACCACTACCTACAATTTTCTCTATTTTCTATTGATTACCTCTGGAAAAAAAAAATGTACCAGCATCTCATTCTGCAGATGTTAACTGTACATCTCTTCTACACCTCCCACTCCATGAACCACCTGTTACCCTGTTTACTGGGGGTCCCGGGAGGGACTCCAGACATGCTCAAATACTGGTGGGGAAAATTAGCTCAGAGCACAAGTTAGCAAAACGAGAGGCAGGGCAACATAGCAGAATATTTAACCCAATGTCTACGGGGTCAGGCCAAGCCAAGAAGCACACCAATAATGAAATAATAACTTTGAATGTTATTAAATGCAGGCAAACCGTGTATGCAACACACTCACACAAGTAACTATAGAAAATAAAGGTGTTAGCAGTATAGAGGGATTTTGAGAGGGATTGTTGAAGTGGGAGATACTACACCTGTCCAAAGCCCGGGGTAGATCAATGAAGAGGTCCATAGATGCACAGTTTCGGACAGGGACAGAGGGGAAAGCTCGGCGGACAAAACGGCAGCAAGGCGGGGTGGAAGTTCAGAGCGATCTGAGGAAGCTCTCGGAACTAGGGATTTTTATAGGGAAAATATGACCTAGGCTAGTCTGTACTTTGGAAAGAACAATGAGGTCTGGGCATGAGACAATGTCTCTGAAAGGTCAGAATTTAGCATGATTGAGTTAAGTCCGAATTGACAATGGAATGGCCGGTATGCAGATGCAGCTCGCTTGGTGGGTAAACATGTAGCTTGTCAAGTTACTTGCTCGGGGCAGGTGGCTCTTTTGTGTTAGCGTGCATCCTTAATGAGGTGTTTGTCTAGGGAGGTCTCCTAAAGCAAGATCTGGCTGAGTCTGGCTTGCCTAGGTGGAGAAAGGAATGTTCAGCAGTTAATGGCCATGCCTAGCTCTGTGCTTGTTCAGGGGGCTCACAAACACTTGGCCAAGGGTGGCAAAATGAGACCAACTTATGATATCAAAATGATATCTAATATCTTCCAAAGTAAGGCTAGTAAACAGTAATAACACACCTACTACCTTTTAATGCACAGAAAGGACTTTTGGTCCAGTATTGAATATTGTCTTCTCTTTTAACACTGATTTTCTCATATGTTGCCAAACATCTCATCCACTAGCTATTACGTTACTGTCAGGAGAACAACTTGGATGATTCATCTTTCTTTTTGACAGTATAATGCTCCCCTCCCCATGAAGTGTCTCTGAATTATAATATCCTTTATTTATCACCAGAGTTTTTATAGCAATGATGGTAAGACTCTTATCCTTTATCTTCCCTTTCTTTTGGTTTTGTTTGTTATGAATGTCACATTTTATTTATCAAGATCAGCCTCTGATTCCTCAGTAGACGTAGCAAAGAATGGCTTTATGATTTCCAATCTGCCAGGATGGAGTCTCTGTAGAATGCCATTCCCTTCACGTATTCAAGAGAGAGAACACTCATACCAAATTTCCATTTTGCTCAAAGAAAAAAAAAGGCAGTTAAGATGAGAGTGACTTTTTTTTCTGACAGCTAAACTACCACGTCCTCATACTAAAAAATGTTTAACCACTGAGTTTGAAAAAGAAGAACAAAAAGATACGTTTGTTAGACATGCTGAGGCAATGTTGGTTCAGGGTCTGGGGTATTTGGACTTAGTTGTAGCATGTTGAGTATCCTCTCACTCTTCATCTGTGAAGATCTACTACATCTATGGGAAACTACCCCTTTGTTTATTATAATATAGCTAATTTACAAATGAGTTGTGTGTCTGCCTCTCCTATGTGAATATAGGAGTAACTGTAGATCATCAAGTGCAACACTGTGGCATTATGCATGTAGGTTGTATTTAAGGAGGAGTAACATATGCAAAAGGACATGTGTTGTAATTCATAATTTGCTAATGGTAGTCAGAATTGCAGCCTAGTGAAGGCAAAAGGGCTAAACGAGGGCTAAAACTCAGGATGGGTTTTGGAGATAATATGCAAGCTCTGCACAACTCATTACAGGAAACTGTTACTTCTAACTCATGACTACCAATCTCTTACAAACCTTCCTCTGACTGAGCACCTAATGAGCTTAGGACACTTCTTCAAACACGAGCATTACGTGAACAAAGGTTGTCAGAAGAGCAGAGTTTGCAAGAACACAAGATGGAATTTGCATTTGTCCCTTGGTTTTATCTCTCACACCAGCAAGCTCAGTGTCTGCATAAGGCTGTACTCTGCTTTAGTCCCACCATACATTATTTTGAACTTAGCCAAAATGAAGACATCTGCAGGAAGATTTCATAGATCTTTCTAACATGGCATTTGCCTTTCTTGACATTTAAAGAATCCAATTAGCCACTGGAGGCTGCAATATATAGTCCATTTAGTTCTATTGAAAGATTAAGTAGGTTATGAGAAGCAAGTGAAACAGATGAAACCATTGATCACTACCCAGTGCTATTATTTCAAGGCCAGAACAAATGTTACAGGGCAGCCATGTTTGTTTATTTTTCTGACCTGAAGAATATATGCTTTCCTCCAGTAAGCAACAAGCAACAGCAATCCCACCCTGCCATCTTCTATAGTTTTCACTGATTAAAAACAAAACACTGGGGAAGAAAGAAATCACTTAATTATCTACACTGTATAAATTTTGTCCACAGAATTTGGCCAAATTGTATAGGATTTTAATTTTAGGAGAAAACCAGTATTTAGCCATTTGCTATTATATTGTACTTTGTTGTTGTTTTTTTAAATTAACCTTGTATTTTTATTTTAGGCTGCAATGTTGTGGTCCCTCCAGAGCCTAAATCTAGTTGGTAATATCATACACAGTAGGCCCACAAATTCATTTGCACCACTCAATCTTATGTAAAACCCATCGATTCAGTGGATATACTTTAGTTAGAACTAGTAATTAAACTTGGGCTCAGATGTACAAAATGCTTCATCCTTTGAGTGGACACAAAGAGGTCCAACTACAAAGGGAAACCTCCTCCCAGCTACTATAAAACCTTTTGCAGACCTGATGGTGGTGTTTTGATGTCAGAGCAAGAATGTGTATGCGAATGTACATTTCCCATCTCTGGTCATGTGGGGAGAGAAATGGGGAAGGGCTTAGCTCTGTATTAACCCTGATTCATCCCATTCCCCCAACATGTCTCAGAATTAAAGCAATTATTCTTCCACATTGGAGCTTGGTGTACTTAATTTCTCTCCCTTGAAAACAATAATGGAGAACTAGTAAAAATAAAACAAAAGTGTAAAGGGACATACCTCTCTCTGCTTATCCTTTCTTTCTGTCCTACCTGTGTAACCCCAACAGGGCTTTGGATAAAGTATTTTCACTGTCTTCTCTTGCTTGAGCTAAAATCGCCTTATTTGGCTGCCTGGAACAAAAGCAAAATGGCATGAACAGCTATTCCAAATACAGAAGGTGACTGGACTGACAGCTGAATCTTAGTATAACACTTGAGTGTGACAGCTTCCTTCACAACACCTAGGGACAGCCAAATAGTTTAAAGTGTGAAGGACAGGCTTTGTGGTACACATGATTCTCTCCTGCATGAAAGGGAAATGGAAATGGTCATAGTTTGAGTGGTGCTGCCACTCCAATATATATTGTCTGAGATGGTTGCCTCACTGTGCCTTATGACAGGGCTGGTTCAAGCTCTGCAGAACACATATTCTGTATTTAAAATAGTGAATTTTTGTTAATGGCTGGAGAACACTGTTGAAGGATAGAATATAAATATCTGACACAACCTAATAAAATAAATAAAAAGTATGATTTTGAAACTAGACTGGGACAACTTCTTCTTTCATCAGTTCCAGCACTTACACAAGGGTCATGTTTTCACTAAAATAAAATAAAATAAAATAAAAATTGAGCATTCATTTGCCTTTCTCTCATGAAGAAGTTCCTAGAGGTCTTTCTATGGCAAGCTGCAAGGATCAATTCAGCATCAGTTCAGAGTGAAATGATTTTGTCTTTCACACAAGAATGACTTTCACCCTTTTTTGTCCTTCATCATAATTCTAATAAGCATATGAGATATTCTGAAAACCATCTAATTGCAAGCAAGATCAATTGGCTTTTGCTGTATTGCACAGCATTGAGATTAGAGAACCCCCTACTGTGCATATAAGTGTTCCCTAAGTCTTGGAAAGGTTGCTTCGACTTGTACACGTCTCAGCTGCCCTGATGAAATAGGGATAAAATATCTTTGAAAAAAGAATTTATCTTGCTTACTGCAAGAGTCTTCTCATCTCAGCTGTTCTTTCTTAAGGCAATATTAAGATTTCTTTCCTGGGCTCATGTATGTGTATGTAGGCAAGGAATTAGGCAAGAAATGTGTATGTAGGTAAGGATACCATACTGGTTCTATTTTCATGCACAAGCATCCTAAGTCATGCAAATGTCCATCAAATCTCTGTCTGAGACTCCATTAAACATTTGGGCTTTCAGCCAGAACATGGCTGCATCAAAAGACTGGCATGAATGATTACAGATGCATTTAGGAAGCATTAACAGACTCATTTTGTCTGCTGTGGTGTTTGGGTGCATTTGAAATACAAAAGAGGAATAAAATGAACAAAGAATTTTCCGCTTGTAAGTCATGGTGATGTATTAATGGTAGAGCAAGCTTTCTCATATTCAGCAGAAGCCATCTGGAATCAAGTGGTGGTCTACATCCACTGAAGACAATAGAGGGAGGCAGATGGGTTTATAACTGTAGAGTTCATAGACACATTTGTATTTATCAACAAATGCCAGTCACAGAATAAAAGTATGGGAGAATAAGCTCCAAACATAAAACAGTTTCAAAGTCCTTCTCTGGGAAATGTTGTTTGGCCAACCACAGGGGAAAGCTGTACTTAATTCAGGCTACTTTACATACCTCTGAGAGCTTGAGACCAAATTGAAATCTTGACATCATGAGATGGTTCATCTCATCAGTGGCACACAAGGACAAGGTTGATCATGTTTCCTTATATTACCCTGATTTCTGAGGTCCCTTGGGGGACACCTCAATGTGCTCCACTTGATGGGGAATGGAAACTAGCCAGAGCACAGGTGATAGCAATGCAAGAGGCAGGGAAACCTAGCAGGGTCTTTTTACCCAGTTTTTACAAGGTCAGGCCAAGCCAAAAACCGAACAAAAATGTTCAATAAATGATTTTATTGAAGGAAGTCTCACTCAGCAACACAATCACTCACACACTCACTGAAGACCTATTAAGAAGCAAAAGAGAGGAAACTGCATAGGGGAATATTGAAGGGATGTAGCTGGGGTGATACTGCACCTTTGCCCTGAAGTCCTTGGTCCGGGAAAAACAGCGGAGAAGTGGGACTCAGCACGGAGAGGGCTGAGGGGATCACTTAACGGACGGAGAAACGGTCTACTGGGATGACTGGGAGTGATCCAAAGAACCATTCAAAAACTGGGACTATTTGTAGGGGAAAAAGTACCTGGTGGGTTAATCCTTTCCCGGGGAGAACAATGGGTGTTACAGTGATAACGAAGCTCCACCATGATAATTTTCTCTGTGTGATGAGATTGCAAGGTGTTGCCAAAGTCTCAGGATCTTCGACTGTGTCAGTTTGTGGTGTGACTTCATGTAAATGATCCTTGCCTGATAGAACATTTGCTCAACTTGGGGCAGACATGCTAATCCCCTCAAGTCAGCTTCTCAGGGCTGAGGACCCTTTGTTTATTGTGGGTTTACAGATTTTGAGGTCTCCTGGGCTATGCGACTCGGGATTTTACTGGCCTGACCTGGTTTTCGGTCTTTCGACTATGCCTGCCTACATGCCCATCCGGTGACATTGAATCATATTTTAATATCAAAATTGTAGACCCCGGGATAGGGTTTTTCCAGTGGAGTAACAGTTAGCCACATGGGCACTGTCAGGTTAATTGTATCTTCTGGTGGTAGCTATTCATGTCCCTCTGACTTTAAGGTTACCGAAGCATGGGGAAATCTGTTAACTTCACTTTTTCCTCACATTTGATCTTTTTTTCAAAGCCATAACTTTCCTAGAATTCAAAAAATTTGCAAATTGGTGAACTCTCTAAAAATGAGCCAAAACAAATTCCTTTCCAGTTCCACTCATGAAATTCAACAGGTAGAGCAATTCCAGACATTGGGTGAGCCATGTTGTTTTGTCTGCAGTTTGGATGTGGAAAGGGGGAGGTGCAATCCCAATTCAGAATTAATGTGACTCTGTAAAAATTAGGATTTGTTAAGAGTTAAACACTCAAAAATCTAGGGCTGGGTGGATAAATCTATAAATTTCAGTTTCTTCAAAATTCAGTTTTTTAAAGAATTCTCAACATATAGCTCAAATATAGAGCATTTAGGGTATATAGGTAACTTTTTATCAAAAAGAAATCAAATGAAATCTATGCTCCCAACCTTTGTGGACTGAAGAGTCAAGGAGCTATCTCTGGAACAATGAGGTGAAAAATTTCTGTGTTAGTACACAGAACACCTCACATCTTATAAGCATATCAGAAAAAGCAAAAAATTACTGACCTCAGAATGAAAACTTCAGCTGGAAAGTTTTTGCTTTTTAGTTGAACGCTAACTCACAATGTTCTCTTTACAGATTGTGGAGCTTAATGAAATATGCCAATTTTTTTGGCTGCTGGAGAAACTATTAATTAACCTCAGTTTTCTATAATTTCTTTTCTAGTTTTACACAAGCGAAATATTCCATCTGACAAAGTGCATCTCACAGAATTGGCATCCATAGGAAGGAATGTAGGCACATTAAATGCACCTAAACTCAGGTGTGAAAGGGATCCAATAATTTTTTACGGCCTTTTCATATACTTGTGTGACTAGGAGCACCAGGTATTGTTATTATTTTGCTCTCCACACAATGGTCAAAGTGGAAAAGTTGACTACAATGAAAACTGAAGAGTGAGACCCTGTACTGATTTACCAAGGGATAAACCCTGCTGAATTCAGCAGGACACACTTATGAGAAGAAATATAAAGGATTACTGTTGGTTTCCGAATCACGTATTTAGACTTTCTGGTCAAAATAAATGCTGTTTAATGGAATATTTCTCTCTATTAGGCTAGGTTAAATTTCTAAAGAAACAGGGTTTCTTCCCAAGGAAAAAACACAGCAAGGTTTTCCTATATCTGTCTCACAGATTCTGTAATTAGAACTGATGGCCTTCCAGGCAAATGGAAACCTATAAAAGAATGCTGAGAGGTATCCTTACAACACCTTTGGGAGAAAAAAAACCCAACTGTTCAGGTGCTCAAGATCTGCTATATTCCTGGTCATGAAATAAGTCTTGTCCAGCATCTTCCAACAATCTGGCTTTAATGGGGTTACTATTGCAGAGGTAAAGCATTTTATATGGAACCAGGTTTACATTAGCCTTGCTATTGGAGATCTAGCTTGCAAGGCTGTTCAAATCCTTTAATCCATAAATAGGATTGGAGCCAAAGCTGGGCTGCCTTCCAAAACTGTAATCTCCAGTATATGAATTATTAAAAAAAGATTAGGGTGTTTCAAGTAATAACATTTCAAATAAATCAGCTTTCATGGAGAAACAGCAAACTAATATTTGAAATAACAATATGAAGATATATATACCACCGCTTGCTAGCACATCTCACCTAACTGGGAAAGGTTCCCTCCCCCAGCTCATCCAGGATTCGTTTTTGTATATTTGTTACCCCATCACAATTTTTTCCCTTTCCCACGTTTCCTTGTTCACTGTTTTATCTGTGGACATAGCTATGAACCAAATAGGAATGTTCCCTATTAACCTATGCAGTTCTGTGTTTATTCTAAGGACAGTTAGTTTACAGTTGCTCCTTTTTCTTTGTGAGGATGGGGGTATTACAACCTTGCAGCTTCTCTTATTCTTACTTTTTTTTCTTAAAAAAGAGAATATTTACATTATCACATTTCTTGCCATAGCTCAGAAGCATGGTATAGATAACAAAATGCAACTTAAACATTGTAACGTTGCAAAAATGTAAATGCACACATGTCACACTCAATGCTTAGCTCAGGGCTAGGCAAAGAAAAAAAGAGAGAAAAAGAAAATGAAAAGATAAAGGAAGAAAAGATCTTACACTAATGTTCTGTATTGGTGTAGTTTTCCCCACCCAAATTGTCCCTCAAAACTTTTTGAACCTTTGAGCATTCTTGTTGAATATTTGAGAAATTTATATTTAAATGACACTGCTTTCTTCTTATCCAGTTCACAGTTCTTTCCTCTTCATTTAGGGGATAGGAGTATTCTTGGTGTTATCACATACCCTCCAACATTTCACAGATGAAAGCAAGACACATATAGCCAAGCAACATCAGAATGTGATAAAGATGGGAAGATGAGAAAGACTAGAGAGCAGTTTGCTTTGCGTGAGCCTACTGGGAAAGACAAGATGCTGCTTCCTCCTCTCCTTTCTCCCCTGCTGCGTTAATTGAGTGCAAACTATGTTTGAACTTTAAGTTTGCACTAATTGAAGTGAGATGATGACAAAGGGGGAAAGTGTGAGAAGGAGAAAGAAACTGGGAACTTTTAAATGCATTTGAAAAAGGTGTGTGTGTGTGTGGGGGGGAGATGAAGATTAATCCAACTGCCAAACAGTTAGTTTATACAGATGATGTTATTCATCTGTCACATACCCAGGTAGGAATGTGAGGCTCCTGAGGACTTTACAGGTAAATTATGCCAAAACTAAAATCTTAGTTTTTGGAAGCAAAGTTTTTGATAGCAACTAGATAATCAGCTGTTTGGACAAGTTAATACATGTAGATATTTGGATGTGACATTTAAACACACAGGAAGTTTGTTGCATCGCTGCTGCTTCAGCTTTGCACAAGCTGCCTGCTCACGTGAGAGCCCCGTCTCTTCCTTCCGCAGTGCAGCCTAGGAGTTTCCCAGGCTGCGCTGGGGCAGGAAGCGTGACCGGCACTGCTCTGGAGGATCTGCATGCCAAGTAAGTGCGTGTGGGGCCTGGGAGCAATGCACAATGGTGCACCGTTTTCAGCTACCGGCCAAAAAAGAAAAGGTGCACGATTGGCACCTCCCAGCCCCTGGAGCGTCGCGCGATTGTAAGTGCATCGTGCAGATTGCTCCTCACAATTGCACAACGCTCCAGGCGCCCTTTCGCATGACAAATGCCATGTGGAAAGGGCTTTTGTTTCTTGGCTGGACCAGGTGGGAAGAAAGTGGTGCACCTTTAATACAGATTTACAAGGATTAACTATTTTTCCAGTTGTTATATGAAGCACTGGTGTGGGTCCACTTAGATATAATGGTATTGGCATGAGTACAGTACAAATTTTTGTCCAGAGCACTGAGGTACTTAGATTTCCATGACTATTGTCCAGTAAGAGGCAGCTACTCATTCTGTGGGAACCTTGATTGAAAGATCAGCCATCTTTTTTTGGCTTATGATAGGCTTCCAACTGGTCTCACTGTTGGTTTTCCTGGATTTTGAGGGCATAGAGAGCAGCTGTTGAGCAAATAAAATGCATTCACTTATATCTAGGTTGAACTTAGATATCTTAGATAGATATTTCATCTACTCTTGAAAGGCTATGATGGTGCCTAAGATGAGCTTTCTAGACAAATGTATATCAGTTTCTTAGACTACAATGGCACTTGTAGCTGGTATTTTGCCAGGTATACACACACATTCATATTTGGTGAATGCACATATGAAGGAGAGGATAACATCTGAATGGTTTCTAACACCATTTCCACATGATGACACTCTCTTGCATTGTCCTGTTGCAATCCTGGCAGCACCTCTGCTGGGATGGAATCTTGTCTCCAATACTCCCCTCCACACCTGGCCAACTGCCTGGGGAAGAGAGTGTGATGGACATACTCCTTCCTTCTGCACTGCAGCTGGCCTTCTTTCCATGCTGCAATAGGGAAGGAAGCACTTTTGCCCCCTCTGCATGACTGGTGCTGACAGGAGCCTCACGCAATTGGGGGTCATTTATGGAGTTTTCCTGTCAATGATATACCCCATGATCATGCTGACTGGGGATGCAAGAAAGGTGGGACCAAGATGACATCATGTGAAAGTGTCATCACAGTCCCATTCCTTTTGCATCTCCATGCCAGGAGGGTGCCATCCTGTGGAAATGGCTTAAGTGACCTTAGCCCATCTTTTTTTGGTTTGACCTATAGCGGAGGATAAAAGCACAAGAATACAATGCCATATGATGCCCTGAATACTATTATGAAGAGTGAAATAAAAATAGTTATGGAAAAACCCCTCAGTTCCCATTCAGCAATGTATTTCACTCAGAAGTAGATTGTCATTGTACCATTCAAACATTGCATGAGGGGTATGTTATATGAAATTGGTACATACACACTGCTGTCAGTCCTTACCAGAAAGTATTCATGGCTTTATGAACTAATGGATAATGTGCTCAAAATATACATTTATATTTCAGGGTGGCGAACAATTCTACCTGACCTGAGGAAACACCTGAGGAATGGCTGTTAACTTTTGACAGTTACTTGGAGCAAGAATCAAGGACAATGTCATGGTATTGACTGGATTGAAGTGAATGCAAATGCTGATACATAATGGTTGTTTTCACTTATTTCTTTGGGCCTTTCTGCCCTACACTGTTATAGTGCTATTATTCTACTTTCAACATCTTGTGGAATTCTGGAGTTTGCAGTTTACTGAGACCAAAGAGCTCTCTGGCTGAGAATTCTAAATGCCCTTCCCTAAACTGCAAACTCCAGGACTCCATAGGCTGTTGGAAGTGAAACAATAGCACTATAACAGTATAGTGTGGAAGGCTCTTGTCAGCAGTTGTAATCTCCCCTTTTACAATCTTGGTTTAATTTGCACGGGAAAAGCATTTAGCTCAGGAAGCAGGGAGCTATGACTTCAATGACCACTGGGCATCCACCAGCTGTAAAGAAGACGACCATGTCTAAATCTACTATAATCTTAAGCTATCTTCTTTGATAAACACTAATGTAACAGTGGCAGAACCTAGTTCTTTATTTATCCATTTGCGGTGTTTAATAGCTAGTTAATTTTTTTTTTTTTTACAGAGAAGGGCATGCTCACCTCTCCATTTAGGCATCTATCAAGAGAGAAATGTGACAATTTAACCAGAGCAGAAGACATTTGCTGTATGGCTCATATTAATAACATGTTTGTTTAAAATGATACATGAAATAAAACAGGATGGGTCTAAGATTGCATACTTCAAACTTGGACCAAGGACAATAAAGTTGAACACTGCAACACATTTTATTTCATTTTTAAAAATTCTTATCATGTCTCCCTTTCTTCTCTCTCTCTCTCTCTTTCTAAACTTAAAAAAAAATCAGACAAGGCAGGCATCAGCAGGTGTCATTCCTAAACAGCTGCTGAGGGGCCACAACTGTTGCTGCTGCCCTGAATCCCCTTTTTTCAAAATCCAATGAAAGTTTTGTGGCTGCCATTAACACTGTCTTCCATTCCCCTGAGAAACAGCTTGTCACTGCAGCACATTGTGGGTAATTACAGTTGTAGCTACTGGCAGAGAGCTGTTTCTGCCCTCTGCCTCCTTTGGTAAGCCTGCCCACCTGTCCTTTTGACTGGCGAGATAAGGCAAAAGGAGTCAGCTGCCTCAGGCAATAGATTTTCAGAATCATGAAAGAGCAACCAACAGTTATTGTTTAATATATCTTATAATCTCAGTCTGAATTTGGACCATCATGGTTTATGTTCTTTCCAAGAATCTAGAAATGAGTGAAGCATCTTCCAAGTAGTGCATTTTTTGCAACGACACTACTGTGTTCCTAACTCTGGTGATTTTATTCAGATGTTTTGTCAGTTCACTTGGAATTACTTACAGGGCACCTGTCACTACTGTAACCAGTATTATTTTTTGAAGACAAGGAAATGAAATATCAAGACCAGCAAACTGAATTTCAGCACCTTTGAGAAAAAATTGTTGTTGCTGTTGCTGCTGTTATTACTATGATTATTATATTTTTACTGTCAGAGTGGCAGGGTATATGTGGGCCTTTCCACCACAAGTACCAAAATAACCTAGTTTCTCTTGGGTGTTATGCACCTTTGCTTAGAGGTGGGTGGTGGTGGTGGTGGTATGCCATTTGCTACTGTGCCTCAAGTCTCATAATTCTAATGAACCCTGAGGGGGAGGGGCCTTAACAACAGAGTATCCTAGCAACCCTGAGGATTTAAATTGATTGGCTGTTCGAATTGGAGCCCAGGCTAGCCAGAAGGAGGGGCTAGATGGGGGAATGATTAACTGAAATTTAACTGAAACACAGTGGAGGCTCTTTTAGTCAGAGAGGGTGAAAGATCCACCTGAGATAGGGTATATGTGAGAGAAAAGAAAGTGCTGGTTGGTTGAAATATACAAGTATTGAACTTTGGTTCTTGTGGGTTTTTTGGGCTTTGAGTCCATGTTCTGGTTGTATTTTCTCCTGACGTTTCACCTGCATCTGTGGCTGGCATCTTCAGAGGAATGGTGAATTGGAAGTGGAGCGGAGAATATATACGCCAGTCTCCTCCTCCAGAGGGGAGGGAGCAATTAGCATAATAGTCCTATTCTGTGTATTGAATACTTGTTCCTGGAGGGAGACTTCCTGAGCCCAGGTGGGGCTTGTTAGGGCTCATTAGTATCTTTTGTGTTTGATTTTGGTGTTTTTCAATACTGGCAGCCAAATGTTGTTGATCTTCTGAGTCTCCTCTTTCCTGTTAAAATTATACAAGTGTTTGTGGATTTCAATGGCCTCTCTGTGTAGCCTGACCTGGTAGTTGTTAGAATGGTCCAGAATTTCTGTGCTTTCAAATAACATTCTGTGTGCCGGTTGGTTTATAGTGTGTTCTGCTACTGCTGACTTTTCTGGCTGGCTCAGCCTGCAGTATCTTTCATGTTCTTTGATTCGTATTTGGATGCTGCATTTTGTGGTACCTATGTAGACCTGACCACAGCTGCATGCCATGCGGCAAACTCCTGCAGAATTTAGAGGGCCCCTCTTGCTCTTTGCTGAGCGAAGCATTTGCTGAATTTTCCTGGTTGGTCTGTACATTGTTCAGAGGTTATGTTTCTTCATAGTTTCCTTATTCAGTCAGTGACTCCTTTGATATATGGTAAAAACACATTCCCTTCAGATGGCTGTTTATCCTTACTCCTGTGTTTTTTTCGGGTCTTGAGGCCCTTCTGATATCTGAGCTGGGGTACGCGTTAGCCTGTAGAGCCCAGTTTAAATGATTCAGTTCCGCATTCAAGAGGTGGGGTTCACAAATTCTTTTTGCTCGGTCTACCAGAGTTTTTATTGTGCTCCTTTTTTGTCCTGGGTGGTGGGTTAGAGTCTTTGTGTAGATATCTGTCCATGCGTGTAGGTTTTCTGTACAGCGTGTGGCCCAATCAATGGCTGGGTTTGCAGGTGACTAGGACATTGAACTGTATTGAACTGTTTGCAAATCCTTAATTTACCAACTGCCTTTTACCCAATAGAGTGTCTTTACTCTGAACTGGGTTACACATACTTCCATCATTGACACAGTCATTGGATAAAAAAATCCATGCTTTGCCCTATCTCTGAAAGGGTGCAGATTTAGGGAAAGCAGTAGATGGAGATAAACTGGGAGAGAGAGCTAGTGGGGGACAAAGGTGTAGAAGTGTGCTGCATTCTCTAAGAAGGTGGAGATATAGCAGACCTTGAGTGTAATAGCCCTGGCTCTGCCCAAGAGATCTCCCTGGTCCTGGTCTTGACATAAAGTTGTGTCTTCACAATAATGTCTTGGGCTGCCCTTGTGAGGTACAAAAGAAGAGGAAGAGGGTATCACATACCATAATGGGTCAGACCACCTAAGAAAGAAACTAGTACCCTTGCCCAGAAGGCCTCTCATACCAGAAGCTGGCTTTCTCCTAAATGCTTTAGTTTCCCCATCTAGAGAAGGAATTCCATCTCTGATGTGTTTTTCTTTCCTTTCATATACATAAATAATCCTGTTTACCTTTATTTTTCTAAGCAATTTGCTATAGAATATCTCCATTATTGACTATACATTTTCTTCTACATATATTTTAGATGATGATATTCTCACAGGATTGTTTTAACAAGAAATGAAACACACCTGCCAAAGAAAACAGTTTTAAAAGGCTGTGGGGCACAAATTTCTTAATTTTTTTTTCTAAGGGAGAGGAATCCAAACAGACTCTAATTACATGAACTGCAGCTCTCCTTCCTGACCTATAATTACAATGGCGGCTCACTAAGGTGGAGAACAACTTGCTAGTTAAAGCCTCTGTCAGCATGTCCATTACACAGCTGGGGTTATTTTACCCCTGGAATTCATCTCTCAGCCATTTCAAATCAAGCTGAAACTTTGAGCTGCCAGCTGTCAGCTCACAGAGGAATAATTGTGATACTTACAGAATCTAATAAAACAAGTGGATGTTTACAACAACACTACTGAAAAATAAAATGAAGGGATTCCTCCCTCCTCTGGTTTATAGTTCCTTGAAAACAATGATTTCCATTTTGAAAATGGACATAGTAATTTGAATTACTGTAGACATAGTAGTTTGACAATACAGCAATATGACAGCAAACCTGATACGTGGCAGCCATGATGTTGGTTGGAAGAACATTATGAGCAATAATCCCGTATATCTTTCTATTAACATTTGGGTTATCTTTTAGCCATGTACTGACTATTAAATGCAATAATAATGGAGGGGGAGATGATCGGAAATGTGCTTCCCCTGATCTCCTTTGACCTCCAAACATTTATTGCACTTTGTTGCAATGTTTATGAATATCTAAGCTCTATATGCTTTTTAGAGTGGTCATGTATATATCCTTATAGAGGTTAATTCTTGCTTTGCAAGCATCTTCTGTTCCATGGGCTACCTATTCCAAATCCAGTTAAAAACTATAAGAAGGGTCTTGGAATTGGCCATTAAGAGTTATCACTGAGACCTTGAGAAGTCGCACAAACCTCCTTGGGCCCTTTCATGCTATACAATTACAGTACTATGCTTCCACATTAACAACCATGACAAGATCCTATGGAATCCTGGGATTTGTTGTTTAAGGACAGGTATTTAGAATTTTCAGCCAGAGAGCTCCAATATCTTGCTGACCATTAAGTACCAGAATTCCACAGTATGCAGCCTTGGCAGTCAAAGTGGAAACGCAGTGCTATAAATGTATAGCATGAAAGGGCCCCTGGTCTCAGTTATCCTCACTATAAAGAGACACATGACATTTTTATTTAATTTGTAGTAATTATTTCCTCAATTTATAAGCATAAATAAAATATGCTATTCTGGGTATGACAGAGGCACTATGAATGAGGAAACTTGCTTATTTGGATAGTGATGTGATACCAGTGTTGGGCAAGTTGCACTCATCCAACATCAGATGAGTATTTTCTTCCACTTTATTGGAACCATAAATACCATGCAGGGATATTGATAAAATGCCTTTATTAGAAAGTCTATAGCTACTGGTTTTCTTGTCATGGTGGAGAAGGTAAGGAAAGCTCAACTGAGATCTCAAAATCAAATCCATTGATTTGGGGTCTGAGTGCATGTGTTTGACACAACTCCCTCTATCTCTAGTTTTCTTTCTTCTCACTTTGTGTTCTCCTTCTTTTCATCTACTTTTTCTAGCTGTTCCCACCCTGCTCAAAGGTCTTTTTCTGGGAACTGGTAAAGACAACCATATGGCCACTCTCTCTAAGTGCTCTGGGAGTAGACCAAAGAAGGCCTACCATTGGTCTAGTTTGGGCCCCTGCTTGTCCAACAGCTCCATGACTTCTATGTGGCTGGCAGAACTACAGAAGAACAGCTGCTTCCCATGTTATAATGTGTAAACCTTTCCTTGCTATTGCCTTGTGGGGGGTAAGTATAGCATCACATCAATGGATAGGAAAGCTATATTTCTATACTTCTTATGGGGCTGCTTTTAAATACAGTTCAGAGAATGGAGCTGTTACCCTGTGAACTGGGGGTCCCAGGAGGGGCACCCAAATGACCAAACAAACCAAGCAAAGATGGGGAAATTAGCGGGAGCGCTCTCTTAAGCCAGCAAGAGGCAGGGTAACTTAGCGGGAATCTTTTACCCTATGTGTACAAGTTCAGGTCAGTGAGCAGCCAGACAGTTTAAAATGGCAACAATGATATTTTATTAACAAGCAAACAAATTATCAAGAAAAACACAACCACACAGCTAACTAGAAATAGGAAATGAGAGTTTTCTGGGGAAATGGGTGATACGACACCTTTCTCGTAGTCCTGAAGAGGTCCAGTTGCAGAGAAGAAACTCGGCGTTGCGGCCGAGGGGACCTCGCAGAACGAAGCAGTGGTAAGGCGGGAGGAAACTCCGGAACAGTCCAGCGAGAGATCCAAGGAGCTCTCGGGATTGGGGGTTTTTATCAGGGAAAGAATGACCGTGGGCTAGTCTGGTCTGGGGCAAAAACAATGAATTTTGGGCTGGAGACAATGTCTCCGAAAGGTCAGAATTTATATGATTGAGCTAAGGTCCGAATTGACAATAGTATGGCTGGTATGCAGATGCAGCTAGCTTGGCAGTTGAGCACTCAGGTTGCCCGGGTGCCCGCTCGGGGCAGAGGTCTCTTTGTTTTGACACTCATCTGTAATGAAGGTGTTTGTTTCGGGACAAAACAAAGCAGACCTGGCAGTTTCTGGCTTGCCTTGGTGTAAACAAGTGTGAGTCAGCATATAATAGCCATGCCTAGCTTTGTGTTTGTTTGGTGGCCTCACAAAAACTTGGCTGAGGGTGGCAGAACAGGGCTGAATTGTGATATCAAAAAATGATATCTAAAGTTTATCAAAGGCCAGGCCAGTTCACAGTGATAACAGAGCCAATGCAAAATAAAGACACTCTCTTGCTTCTGGAGCTAGATAATCAGAACATTTAATACCAATCCATAATACCTGCAGTGGTTGCTAGTGTGTTTTCAAGCCCAGTTTAAAGCTCTGGCCACTTTAAAGTTGTTTTGAGACAGATAATGCCCAATAGCCATTAAAGCTGGCCATAGGATACTTGTCTGCATAGATGCTGACAAGGTTTATCAGGCTGGTGGGCCTAAAAGATGCAGTCTTTTCTGTGGTGTATCCATTCTTATGTAATTCCAACCTCGAAAAGTGTGTGCAGGACACCTTCTTTGATTCATTGGGATGTAGACGTCTTTAAATGCCTTTAAATGAATGGATGCTAATCTTTATTTTATAAATTAGAGTTGTAATGCCAGCTCTTGCTTTAAATGTTTTACACTGCTGTTTTATTTGTACTTTATATTTCTTGGTTTCTAGTGTGTGTGTGTGTGTGGGGGGGTATGACACACACACACACACGCTAAAGTACAAATGTATACTCTTTTCTGAGCTCTTTTAGTGATGCATTTCTTCCTTTTTGGTGATATATAAGCTGCTAACTTAATACATAAGATGGGGATAGTGATAAGTCAAAACAGTAACAAGAATAACAGTAGTATAATCTGATGTGTTCTGCATCTGCAAACACATGCATAAGCTACATGTGAACTTTATTCTGAAGAAATGCAGGATACAGATGGAGTGGTAAGGGTCTAAATGTAGAGCTGTACGTTCCATGTCTGAATGCAGGACAATTAATGATTTGGGGGTTCTTGCTTCTACTTTCATATCCTGATAATGTTCACATTTGAGGCCAAAAATATATTAGTAGAAAAATTCAGTTGTCTTATTAAATTCTGATAATGAGCAGCTACATTGCAAGGGTAACAGGATCAGATAGGGACCCTAAAAAGACAAAGTCTTCTGTCAATGAGCTTTAAACTTACATTCATTAAAAAAATCATGTTAACTAACTGAAATTGGGGAAAAACAAAAATAAACTGTAATGAATTGTTATACCATTTTAAAAATAGCTCATAAGTGCTTCTATAAAGGCAAATGGTTCACTTCACTATTTTTAACTCTTGAACTATTGGGCTAATCTATAAAGTCAATCTACAGTTACAGTAAAAAATGAAAATAAAATTGAAAGGGCAAAAAGCCCAGCATTTTTAAAAGGTCCTTTTTTAAAAGCAGTTGTGCTGAGGAGGCAGCAGACTAATTTCTTCATGGGCCTACAGTATTAGAACCTTATGCAATGACTGACAATATTTTACTGTGGTCCCATAATAACAATCTAATGTCCTTGGTCCTTATTTCACACTGGACAAAGTGAGGGGACAGTAGAAATCTGAACAAATTAGTCTCAGCATGCATTGGCACTGAGCCTGGAAGTAGAATAGCCAAAGGAGATGACAGTGATGGAGTTCTAATGTTTATTTATTTATTTTTAAACAATTTCCACTCTCTTCAACAACCAGAAAAGGCTCACATAATGACTAATCAAGCCAGCAATTAGACAATCCTGCTATCAGGAGGTGTATGGGGGAGGGGAGCAAAAAGCATGATGGCCTTCAGAGATCAGTTGACCTCTGTACAATGGGATGTACAATCATCATCATCATCTTCATCATCATCATCTCCTTCTCCTTCTCCTTCTAATCTGCTTCTTTTTTAGGACAAATGGGCACCTCAAAAACCCTTCCAATGGCAGTTTTGGTAGGGAGGAGCCACCAGAGAACTCTGGATGGCAGCAGTTCAATTTGTTGTGTCTGCTTCTTTTCCCAAACCTTCAGGACAAGATTGTTCCTTAGAATTTATGGTAACATGGGGAGATGGAGGAACCATCACTGACAACTGGATGAAGGAAACATCTTACTAAGTTATGTTTTCTCCTTCTTTCATCCACTCATGGTAAGATCTAATGATCTTCTAATGTTCAGAACTGTGTGGAGAACCACCTATGGATATAGTAAGTTCTGCTGTTCAGAAAGTCACCTTCCATGTGCAGAGTGTGTTAGAAATGATTAAGGAGGAAGTTTCTCTTCCTTGTGTGTTTATAGTACATGCAACCACTAGGCAGTATTTTAATACACTCCTTGTAGATTCTTCAGTCTCACTGCACAACTGTTCTTTCTTGTTAAGGAAGAGAATGAACAAACCTTTGGCCTGTGTAGTGTCTTACTTAGCCCCATTGTGCCTTGCTAAGCATTGTTACTTCAGGGGCAACTGTAGCTTATTCATTATTTGTGTGCACCAGCTGAATGCCAGAGGCAACATTTCATCCATTGTGCACTGTACATAAAGAAAAACAAAAAACAAAACAAAACAAAAAAACAGCTGCTCTTGAATGGAACCGTCAGTCAAAACAGAGCAGTCCCTGCATGTTAACAGCATTGTAATGGAAACATCTCTTCAGTCCAGGTATCTGGCAAACTCCCTCTTCATGTCTCTTGCTCTTATGACATGGTGTCCTTGTTAGGATCTGCAAGCGGGTAATTCACAGTTAGCAAAGTGCTCTTGGTCATTATTGTTGTTCTCCAGAAATATAAGGACAATTCACAAATTTTCTCATCCTCAAGAAGAAAGGTTATCTCGACACATATCTCGACAACCTGTCTTTTCTTTTTCTTTTTCTTTTTTCTTAAAAGAAGCCAACTGCTGTAAGAGGTTTCAACCTTGCACAGAAGGTAACAAGCTCAGGGGAGAGGAGCTTGCAGAAAAAGCGCATGGAGGAAAGCTACATGTAATTATTCTGTGCAGCAACCTTTGCATTTGCACAACTTGTTTAAAGCTGCAAAAACTGCATAAATTTTGTATATATTTTCTGTCTGACCAGTGCCATTGTGCACCTCCCTCCACACACAATTTTTGTGCAGAAATCAGTGAATTTTGCATAAAATAGACAATTTCTCCACCAAAATATGTTTCATGCACAGAAAACTATGCTTTTGTTCAAATGAATTTACCCCAATGAAGTCCCCATCATGCCCTTGACCCAGACAGAACCCTTCCCAACAGCCTCCTCCCATTCCTTCCTCTTGTTATATAGGCTCAGAATCTTACCCAGCTATGGGTCTAACTAATGGGTCCTTATTATTTAAATGCTGTCAGACGCCTGGATTCTCCCTTTTCTACCAACACTGGCTGCTGTAAGTACTGTTCCTCTCATGTCTCTGGGGTGTGGCTGTTAGGAAGGATCCTGTCTGGGTCCTGAGACAGGGCCATGACAATCCTAAAATGCAAAGAATCTTGTGGCTGGTCTTTGTGAGGCGTATCTCATCTCGCAAACATTTTTTCCCCCCACTAGTGGTGCTGAAGAAAGACTGAATTGTGAATGCATTTTAGTTTCTGTACACAAAAAGGGAATGATATGTCCTTTGCCTCACACAGAAAAATGTATTTGGACAGCTCTCAAAGTCTCATGTGATCCACTAGTTTGTAACGGATCTTCAGTCTCTAGCCCTTCCTTTATAAAATAGTTCCAATTATTTAATTGGCAGTGGCTGATGAATAACTGCTTATACTAAGGGTCTACTTGTAAAAGAGCATCACAGGTGAAAGACTCACATAAATATACTCTTTCTCTTTTATGACCTCAAAACATTATACAAACAGTGTTTTAGTTGAAGAAGTATTTTGGTTGAAGTGCTATTTTATTTTCAGAAATTCTTAGAGATCTTTTTGGCAGATCTTGTTTTTTGTACATCTTATTACAGACGTTAGACTGATAGTTATACAAAACATGATGCTATCTGTAATTATTCTCTATCTTTGTGGCCCTCCAGGAAACTCACTGGGGCCAGTCTCTTGTTCACTTAAACTTTAGGAAACTAGGATGCTATAGTTTGATAAGTTTTTAGCTGAATGATCACTGGAGAATATTCTTGGTCAATTTAACTGATGAGTTATGTTCTAAATGGTTTGTTATGTTCTTTTTAATTTCTGCAATTGTTTCAAATCTTGTAAACCACCTGGAGTGCAGAAAAAGGTTAGAAAAGGAAGAGGAGTGGCACTGAGACTGAATAAAACTACATAGAGAAAGAATATGTCCTCATTTGTACCCAGTGCTGGAGGATCAGATACATTTAATGTGTCTCTTAAAAGGCTGTTGGCATTTATTCCCTTCCCTTCCCTCATCTGGTGTACCTGCCCTGCACTAGGAATTCTACAAAACACTAGCTAATATTCTTTACTAATGTGTATAGACTTGTTGTATGTGCTTCCTTGCTGATTTCTGAATGAAGTTACAAAATGATTGAAACTGTTCTTTCAGACTTTAGTGGATATGTATGACGTATACAGTGCAATGTTAGGACATCCTTCGTATTTTGAAAATATGCTTGAGGCTTAATGAGCCTGTTAAAGAAAAATAAATATTTTTAAGACCAAATTTCAACATTCTGTATGTACTGTGGCACAACATACTTTTGCATCAGTAGCATGCCTCTGGCTCCTGAGAAGTTATTCTTCTGCTTTCTCATTTCCTACCAAAAAAAGTTGTGAGTGATTATGATAGCTACTAGAGTCTTACTCTGGAGAATCTCATCTTGATGCTCTTAGTAGTCCCAACTACAGTAGATGTATTGAATCAATGGAACTAACTATGGATTCACCTATCAACAAGTGATTCAGTATGGCTACTCTGGTTGGGATTACCAATAGGATTTAGGCCTCTGGGTTTCTCGGCACAATTCAACATGGTGGATATGATGTAAAGAACCTTATATTATTCATCTGAAGGACTATCATTCCCTGTACGAGCCTGTCTCAGTTTTAAGAATTTCAGAGGAGACACTTCTCTCAGTTCTGCCACCATCATTGGCATGTTCAGTGATGATAACTGAGTGAGTCTTCTTGGTGGATGGCAGTAGCATAGGAACGTGGGTGTGTGTGCGCAATTTGCCCTGGGCGGCAATGTTTTGGGGGTGTCCCGGACTGCATGCCCTGGCTACACTCCCATGTCCCATAGCCATGCCCCCATGTCCAGTGGCCTCACCCTTCATGCCGTAGCCCTACCACACACTCCAAGCCCTGCCACTGGTGCATGGCCCCAAATCAATAAATTTCCACAGGAGGCAAAATTATCAGCCTCACCGTTGTCATTCTTTCAGTAGGCTGAAACTTCTCATTTAGGCAAACTACTGGCAACTGACCACCTACCAAGGAAAGAATCTTTTATTAGGAAGAGATGTTGCAATCTTGTGTTTTAAAATTAATTTTAATTTAGTTATTGTTTTGGTATGGTTATTTGTTTTTGAGTTTAAAAGCCATAATATACTTTTTAAAACAGTACTGAGGTCTCTTTTTTCAGATATGTTGCTAGCTTTCAAGTACATTCATAGCTCTTTTCAGCTCATAAATTTGATCAATGGGATCTGGGCATGTGGTAAAGTCCAGATTCCCACATTTCTTTTATCTCCTTTGTTGATGGTGAATATCCAGAGTGAATAAGTCATGCAAGTGATCTGTTGGAAGAACAAGTATAACTGATGTGCATGTGTACGGTAAGGGGAAATGGATTATGCCCCTCCCATTCTACACACACATTAGTTTAAATCATTTTATTGCCTAAATTGAATAGATATCTTTCTCAATAATTGTATGTTTTCCTTCACTATGCAAACTTCTGCCAACCCAAACTAATCAGCAGCCAGCCTGTACAGGGAAACAGAGAGTGGACATATGAGTGTGACAGATATGTGACAAAGGGTGTGGAAGAAGACAGACATGCAGAGGAATCACAGAATCATAGAATAATAGAGTTGGAAGAGACCACAGGGGCCATCCAGTCCAACACTCTGCTATGCAGGAACACACATCAAAGTACTCCCAACAGCTGGTCATCCAGCCTCTGTTTAAGTGAAGCAGGAATACAGAAGATGGAAAGGACAGAGGCCATTTCCACATGGGCTAATAGAAACAGTGCAGAGTGTCCTCCAGGGAGGACATCTGCACCTGGGAGCGGACTGGGTCAGACCTACTTAATGTAGATCCGCACCTCAGCCTGCTCCAGAATGACCCCACGTGGTTGTCAAGCGTGCTTTTGAAAGACTGCTTAAAACAGGTCTTTCAAAAGCACGGAGTGCGGCATTCCGTGCCCGCTCTCCGGTGCAGATTTGCAGGCTCGCACCAGTGTCAGCCTGTGATCTGCTGGGGGCAGGCTTTAGGCTGGCAAGCTTCAGTGGTTGGTCGAGACCCTCGACCAACCAGAAGCTGCCATTTCCATCCCTGCAGCAGTGCGGAGCGATGAGCATGCACTGCTCCGGAGCAGCACAGACCGGACCGGGGAGCCAAGAAGTCCAGTAAGTAGCAGCACGGGGTGATTCTCTCACCCCGTGCAGAAATGGCCAGAGAATTTGAACAGAAGGACGTGTGGCAAAGTGTGAAAGAGAATCTAAGAGGTAAGGAAAGAACAAGTATGAAAGGATAATGCCACAGGACAGTAGAAAAGGAAAGTGACAAGGAAACAAGTATAAAATAGAATCAGTGGAGGTTAAGAATAATTTGAATTGCTGGTTTGTTTCTGTTTCTCAAAAAGATTTCTGAGAACTGTTCGTATGACATGTTATTGATGCAATAGTGAGTAGTTTGGTTATTGTTAATGGGAAAGAAGAGAATATGGCTTACAGTTTATAATTATAAATACTTTTGCTTCTTGCATCTTCAGTCTCTCTGTTTCTTTAACATCACTCCTTACCTTTCAGCAATTGATCAGGTGGGTGAGAAATGGGGTTATCTAACATTCATGTGGAAGTTTCTTCTCTTCCATGCACAAAACTAGGAAAGGATGGGCAGGAAGGAGTGAAATTATTGATTGGACTTTTCAGCAGTATTATGATAAGGATTTTTAGTTCAATTGTGAAAAATAAATTTAAATACCAAGGTGTATTCAAGGTAATTAAAATAAATATCACTACTTTTATTTCAACATATGTGAAAAGGTAGGCTTTTAAACATTACATGGTGGAACTTTTTTTCTTACTTTCTTATTTTTGAAAGAAATTAGGAATTAAACTGGAAGGTCTGGTTAATCTGAAGTGGAATCAAAAGATTCATTCAGGTTAGAAAAAGGAACCCTGACAGGATATACAATCCATCATACAGAAGAACTATACTGAGTCATACAGTATTCTGTGTACCTTTTTTATCCTCTGCAAAGTATTTTCTGTGCTGGGTTATTTTGCAGTCATATTATTTCAGAAGCAGCATGGGTGCATTATACTATTTTCCCCATAGGTTTTTCAGGTATTTGCATTAATTTGTTACAACCTAACTGTGATAATCTACATTGTGACGCAGATAATGTACTGTTCTTGGGTAGTCCCTTAACCTTTTAGAAATGTGGAAGATGTGTCTCCAAATAGAAGATAAGTTATGTGGGTCTGAATCAAACAGTTTCATCCATTGCTAAAAGCTCCAAAGACAATACAAATTCAGCTCTTGGGGCAACTGACCATCATTGTCTTTGGTTTACACTGTTGGTGTAAATAACAATTTTCCCCTGAATACTAGTGATGCTTTAAATGTCTATTATTATATGCTGTTTTACCCAGATTAAATAAAAGCTACCTTGTCAAATTCCTTCTTTTAGCTCCACTTTATTTCTAACCAGTTTAAAATGCTCACAGTATCAAGGGGGTTTTATGCAAAGTGTTACACTTTGGATAGTGCTCATATTAAAAAAACAAACAAAATCTGACAAAATTTATTGTATTAAACAGAAGGTTGAAAAATCACTTAACCTACTGTACTTTGAAGATCTGGCAAACCTGCTGAAAGCAGAAAATAGCACTGATCACTGTGTAATTGTAGTTATTCATACGGATGCTGTATGCCATTTTTAACCACAATCACCAAAAAACTCCATTACTTCAATTCAGCTTTATTAAGTAAACGCTTTCTATAATATAACCATTTCATTACATTCAAGTTAAAAACTTTTTTTAAAACTGGAAGAATTTCACCCAGCAGGCTACATGCTAAAATTTAGAGTTTTTGTCCAATAATCTCTAGACAATTACTTTAAATTAGGTGTATACTAAGCAATAAACTTCATATTTAAATACTGTACTTTAGCAACCTGTTAGATTTTTAAGCATGTTATAATTAGAGTAGATTAAAAAAAAAAAAGAATTAGGCTGAATGCTAGAAACCTGAATGTTTATGCAGTTCCACAGACAGACCAACAGACACACAAAGAGAGAGAGAGAAAGGCCATTTCTGCACGGAGTATTTGAAACGGTGCAGTCCGTCCTCCAGGGAGGACGTCTGCACCTGGGAGCGGACTGGATACGGACTATTTAACATAGATCCGCACCTCAGCCCACTCCAGAACGACCCGAAGTGGTCGTCCAGCGTACTTTTGGAAAACCTGTTTCTTTTGATTTTTCAAAAGCACGGAGCGTGCCAGTGTGAGCCTGCTCCCTTGTGCAGATTTGCAGGCTTGCACCAATGCGAGCCTGCAATTTGCCAGGGGCAGGCTTTAGGCTGGCAAGCTTCAGTGGTTGGTCAAGACCCTCGACCAACTGGAAGCCGCCATTTTCGACACCGGAGCAGTGCAGAGCGATGAGCACGCACTGCTCCGGAGCATCCTGGACCGGACCGGGAAGCCATAAGACCCAGTAAGTAGTGGCACGGGGCGATTCTCTCGCCCTGTGTGGAAGTGGCCAAAGAGAGAGATTGCAGAGCCGAGCAAGGTCTTCATGAAAGAACACAATGGAAAGAAATATATCTGAATGTTTCAGAATCTCATGAAATCAATCATACTTCACTTGTTAGAATGCAAAGCATTTTGTTCTAAGACATAACTGGCCTAATTTATTTATGTTGTGGACATATTTGAACCAGTGGTGGAGGGACGGGGGGGGATGTGTGTGTTGCACGTGTGTTGCACATAATCTCAGCATTCTTGCCCCCCACTCCCAATCCCAGGGAGGGAGGGAGGGATGTAGTACACCAGGGAGCTGGTGCTAGCCAGACCTCCTCGGAGGGGGGACAGAAAGGCAAACAAGAATGGCAGATGCACCTCTAATTGCTTTCCTGGGATGCTCCTGACCCTTCCTGGAGGCTCTTGGGCAGAGAAAGGGAAGCGGGAGGAGGGAGAGAGGGAAGGGAAAGGAGGAGGCAGGGGGGAGTTGCAGGCAGAGGAGCCCCGTCCAGTCAACAACACCTCGATGGCAGGTGAAGCGCGGGATGGAAAAGTAGTTCACACACATCCACAGAGCCAGCCTCTAAGAAGTCCCCACCCTCCCTCTTTGCCTGTCCTCTCTCGTGCCCCCCAGTTCTGACGTGCCCTGTGGTTCCCCTGCATCCATTCCCTCACCCCACTTCTCCCTCCTGTCCTAAGTGACACAACCAATTGCCTAAGCTGAGTCTTCCACTTGGGCTGGTTTACTTTCAAGAGTTTACCTACCTTCTTTCCCTGCCACACACCCTCTCCTACACACACACACACACACACACACACACACACTCATACACAAAACGCATGCTGCCACTGCCTCTTCCTCCTCCTCTCTGTCTATTCTTCTCTGTCTCTTTTCTCTTCACCTTGGCCAGCTCACCTGCAACCTGCACTCCTGGGGAGCTTGATTTCCTTGGGAGGACACAAAGACTGGTCAGCCCTGGGTTTCTCCTCCCGGGGGGTTGGGAGAGTCTCTGAATTTACACATAGAGGGCAGCTTGGTGTGTGCATGTGTTGGGGGTGGAAGGGGGGAGGAGGAGGAAGAGGAGAGGAAGAATCTGTGAAGGAAGAGCAAGAGAGAATGAATCCTTTGAAAATCTCTTTCACACACACTGGTCCCACCATCCCTCCTTCCCTGCCTTCTTTCAGCTCTGCAGGTAAAAGACGGTCCTGTTTGGCTGGCTGTTTGCCCACCTACCTCAGCAGTAGCTCTGTAGTCCACTCCCTCCACCCCCCCCATTGCTCCAGCTGCTGCCTCCTCCTCCTCCTCCTCCTCCTCAGCCACATACAGCTCAGAGAAAGCCTGCTACAGTCATTGCTTTGCTGCGGAGCTGCCCTTGCCCTAGCTTGTCAACTGGTTCTACCAAATTTGAAGTGGAGGCGGAAAGTGCAGAGCCCAGGGCTTGCACTGCTAGCTCTACCATACAGTAGAGCCATACAGTAGTAACCCTGGCTAAAGGGATCGTTCATTTCCCCATTTGATTTTCTCCTTACCAGTAGGGCAGGCGCAAGGAGAAGTGGGATGGGAGGGCGAGATATATGTCTGTGTGAGGTGATGATGATGATGCAGCATGGATTTTTGGTGTGTATCGAGGGGGCGGCAAACTCAAGGACCACCCCAGGTGGCAAAAGCTCTCCCTACACCACTGATTTGAACCATCATCCTGTCACCAGCATCCAGGTACAATAACTGCCGCATCCTTGGTCTCAGGGAGGTTTGGAGGTTGCCTCACTATGGTCCTTTTTTGCTCCACCCCATTTTTGTCCCATTTTTGACTCTTCTCTTCCTTGTTCATAGCTAGCAGAACAATTTTGCCAGCTGATACTTCTAGCTGATCTCTGAGATCTTGGTGAGATAGGATTGCCCTCCAAAGTACCCTACTAGGGCCATAGACCTTTTTAAGGCAGGGTATGAATTCTCCAAAAAGCAAACACGTACACACTCCACACACACTTGCAAAGAGGAGAAAAGTTTGAAAGAATCATGGACATTGCAGGATGATACAGTAGACAGATGGCACATTCCTGTGCTGCAGCTGCTGTAACTGTGTCCATCATATGAGCTTGTCAATATGTCTGGCACTGGTGCACAAGGAGCATGAGCATGGAGAAATTGGGGAAGACTGAGCTCATCAGCCCTCCCAAAGCTTATACCTATGTTGCGTACCTTGACCATAAAGTATGGTTGTAGAGAAGCTTCCTCTATTCTTAGTTTTGCCTTACAAAGTCGCAAGTTGTTCCAACAAGACAGAAACTGCCAGCTAATTAGTTTCTGAGCATCATTCAAAATGCAGATTTTGACTTTAAAAGCCCTGTAAAGCTTGGAACCAGATGCCTAAAAGATAGCCTTTTCCAGCGTAGGCCATTTTCACCCTGCTCTGCTATAGCGCTATTATTCTACTTTCAACATCCTGTGAATTCTAGGGTTTGTAGTTTACTGAGGTCAAAGAGCTCTCTGGTTAAGAATTCTAAATGCGCCTCCCTAAACTGCAAACCCCAGGATTCCATAGGATATTGAAAGTGGAATAATAGCATTATAACAGGATAAGGCAGAAATGGCCTAAGATTCATCTAAGAATGCCCTACCACTATTTGACAGAGGTGTTCACTACAGGAAAGGCCTTTTGGTGTTGTGATGGTACCTCATCTTTTGGATTTGCCTGTCTAGGAAGGTTTTTCATAGTACTTTTTATTTTTATTTTCACGGCCAACTGAAAATGTACTACATAATGTTCCAGGTTTAGCTATATTAATGTAGAGAAGCATTATATGCACTGTTTTATTTTTTGTTCTTTTTTTATGTGACATCAGCTCCCTGAAATGTTCATTTCCATAAATCTTTCTGAAATAATTGGCAGAAGAGCAATTAATGAGCATTTTATTTTAAATAATAATGATCATAAATTTAGTTTTAAAAAAGCTTTTACTTTCAGTCTCTCACTCTCTCTCAATCTCTCTGTCTTTTTCTCTCTGAACTCTGCCACCCACACTGCCTCCAATTCCCTTGGTCTACTAGAAGATCAGATCTGGGTGAGCATAGGTATCAAATGTCTTGAAAATTATTGCATCTGAGATTAGCAAAGCCTCAGTGAAAAGATGCCTTGGAAATGAATTCATTCAGCTTCATATCCTTGATTTCCTTACTTTGCAAACTACTTGTACTCAGGAGTTTAGAACAAAGTTACCTTCAAATATGTTTATTTCGAGCACAGGAGTGCTTAGCACAAAGATGTTCAGTTTCAAAACATTGTCCATTATGGCAACATCTGTTGTTTGTGACTTTTTCATGGCCAAACTTCCGAATTTCTCCATCGGAAAAGAACTGCTCTGTTATTGTAACATCTGTGAATGCTGCATGGAAGACAAATTTAGCATGATTTTTCACACTTTTTTTTCCAAGTGTAGGTGATCTTGATGCAATGCATACTTAAATATGTATGGAAAACCTGGATGCAGCAACAACTGTCTTGTTTTTTAAATAGACTTAATTTCTGCTGAAAACTTGCTTCTTCATGCTTTTTTCAATAGTGATGAACACCGGCTCAGTTTGTTCCTGAAAAAATACTGATTGTATAGCTTCAAAATTCTACTGGTTTCCAGTTAGTTAATCAGCATTACCAAGTTAGCTGGAAAGAAGTGACAATGATGTGTGGGGCTGCTTTGTGATCTTTTTTTTTTTTTTTAAGAAAATATTATTTGAGAGAGAGTGATTTGACTGCAAAGAAAGAAAGAACAGGCAAAGAGAGAGAGAAAGAAAGAGAGTGTTTTTTTCCCATAAACAAACAAACAAACAAATGAAAATACCTGAAGGAATATGGCAGTGTTTATAAAAATGAGAGTATTTATTTCAACCAGTGTAAAGTAATAATTATTCATTCTCCAAAAGCAGTCTGGATTCCTCTAAATGTAATGAAATGTGACTGAAGTTAGGACAAGATTTTTGTTTACATCATATCTTGCTGGGAGAAGAAAGAATGAACGAATGAACGAAAGAAAGAATATATCTGTTAATTTTACAGTGCCATTTGTTGGGTTTACTTAAAGGAGGCATAATTGCTCTTGTACGTATAAGCTAGACATTTTTATACTTGAAACTTAAAAGTTTTGTATACACATTGAGGTTACTGCCATACAAGGTATACATAAAGAGGACATATATACACAACAGTTTTTACTTCATACATTCATATAAACAAGGCATTGCATGTCTTTGCTGTTAGATAAAATACAGGTTTAAATCTGGAATGCCTCCAGTGACACCAGTGCTCCTGTTCCAGATTTACTTGAAGGCATTCTGGAAACAGCATCTTGTTGGCCAATAACATTCTTTGTTTCTCTAGTCCTGAAATCCTAGTCATGTATTTGCTAATTCTTCAGACATTTGGCTCTACTTGCATTTTAACATCTTGTTTTTAACATATTCCTTCACTGCTCCTGGACAATGAGAATTTCCAGGAGAGAGAAGAGCCCTTTTACTATATATGGCTACAAAACAAAAGCTAGTTTAAAAAAAAAAAAAATCACACACCCCCCTCCCTAAACAAACATGGAAAGAGAAGGAGTATTTTTGATCTCTTCTTTCTCCAGACGTATTGCATAAGAAACAAAGCTGTGTTCAGCTTCTGCTGTTTTATCTCCCTCTACTGGTGATCAAAAGCACATAATGATTATGTCTTTAGCTGTCTAGTCAGAAGACACTACATGTATCATCCCTGCCCCTATCATCACCCTACAAATATTTCGTAAATATTCTATGCTGAAACTGCTTACATGCTGACTTTTATATTTCCTCTTTCAAAGGCAGGAACCCAAGGCACAAAGAATTCAAGAAACTGTCTAATATTATAGAGGAAGTCTATGGACAGCGCTGCAACATTGGATGTAAATTTCTTGTTTAGCACAAGGACATTTTAACAGTGGGATCCACAAGTTTATAGATATAAGCATCAGACTGGGCTATTTTGCTGCCTGAGCAGAATAACAGTTCTTGTTCCATGTACAAAATAGTGGAAGTTGAATGGTTGTTCCACACTGTTGGTGGAACAGTTCCTTCCACCACACCTGAAGGCATCAGGGTAGGTTTCCTAGAGCACAGTTACCCCCTTCAGCACCACACAACCAACTCTGAGCATCTCTGCTTGAAGCAACTGCCACATTCTTCTGAATGGTAGTCTGGCCATGTTATATAGTAAACTATAGTGGCTAGAACAAGCTTGTCATAGAGATTGGGAGAGTCACATTTGGATTACAACATAGAATCTTCAGACATCATGACTGTCTGGTGAGGTCTAGGGTTATAGTCCCAAAAAATAACTTCCCCAAGTTCCATCAAGCTAAGCCTTACACTGGGCAAAATCCTTAATTTGCTTCTAATCCTGCTCTCAAAGACGGGGACCTTGACAAGGAAAGTGGATTAAGGGAGTGCAACGGATAGATGTATACTATGAATGGGTAAAAAATACTACTAATACTACTTCTCTTTCTCCTTTCTGTTATTTAATTCATTTACATCCTGTCCTTTTCCTAATATTGAGACTCAAGGTGACTTGCAGACTATTAAAACTAGAACAGATTAAATGTACGAAAATGTCATTGTTATACACATACACACACCAAAACTTAATAGAAGGGAGGCTGGATCAGGACAGACTGAGGATCTGAGAAGAGGCTGGGACAATGGAAATGTAATAACATCACAGCAGGATATTTTAGTCACTTCCATTCTTGTGTGTACATTACTAAACATCATTCTCTTGCTGTTTAAGAAACTAAGGCATGTGAGTGGGTGTGTGGGTCTAATTCTTATCCCACAAAATGTGAAGGCGGAACTTTTCTAGAAATCTCTCTCTTGCCACAACTCTGGGAATTCTTCTCCGGAAACCTATGGCCAAATGTGGGTTTTCTACTCTTTAACACACCAACTGTGCAGACTTCTGTGGTGCTTATTGCAATTATGAAGAATGAGAGCTTTTCCTGATTGTCACGTCTGCCACTGTATAAGGACTTTCTCCTGTTCTCCTTATGTGACACTAAGGCCCTTTCCGCACAATGTCGCTGTTGTGTTTTTGCCACAGGATGGCAGCGGTCGGCAGGTCGCATTTCTGCATGACATCATTGCTGTCCCGCTGCCATCCCGTCCCAGAGTGTCATGCTTGTGCAGTTTTTGCAAAATGGAAAAAAATCCGTTTTGCGACTGTGATCGTGTGGAGCGCCCGTCACTTCTGACCATGCGAAAGATGCGGAAGCGCATTAGTGATGCTTCCTTCTGTAGCACAGCAATGGAAAAAGCCCGGCTGTGCTGCGGAAGGAAGACTTGGCACCATTGCGTTCTCTTCTGCATGGACTGAGCGGGTGCAGAGGGGAGTGTTGCTGACGCGCTCCCTTCTGGACCCGAGACTGCAGTGAGACAACGTGGAAGAGCTTCATCATGTGGAAATGGCCTAACAGTGAGATCATCTAAGTGCCTTTAAGGTTTCTATGAGGATTTATGCAACTTCTATCTCCAGTGGATACCACCCCTCTGTATTCAATGCTGCCACCACAGGCAGCTTGCCTGAATTCAACCTTTCACGTTGTTGGCATTCCTGGAGGACAAAAGTGTATCAAAACAATAATACGT
Source organism: Iguana delicatissima (assembly GCA_948472985.1). Classification (NCBI taxonomy): domain Eukaryota; kingdom Metazoa; phylum Chordata; class Lepidosauria; order Squamata; family Iguanidae; genus Iguana; species Iguana delicatissima. The sequence continues at coordinate 45,688 of CAOKZL010000647.1, forward strand.
CTTTACAGAAGTTAAGAGTATCAAAAACAGAATACTTATTTATTACATTTAAAACAGCATTCCCTATTTCATTTTCCTCTAGCTAACTCAGACCCTTAAAGTCACTCATTTATTCCTAAACCTGTCTTAATCATAAATCTTCTACACCCACTCACACAGACCATCATACTCTTCATTAAATCAACTGTCTAACTAAACTCCAAACACCAACTGTCTGATGGTCATTCACCAAAGGCATCTCTTCAAATATCCCACCAATCAGCATTCACTTTAATATTCCACTGTCTCCTTCTCCCAATAGCTCCTTACCTTACACTGGTATACAACCAATAAATCAAACAACATTTCTCAATGTCAGTCCATGTCATCACATGTCATTACTTAAAGGAATGGGGCAGACAACCCATACTTATGTCCATACTTTGTGAGGTGGACATGGGATAATTCTCTGACTCTTCTGCCTGGTAACCATATATGTAAGACCACTTCATATGAATGGTTTTATAATTTTAGATTTGAAAAGGTTGTCTTCCTTTTAAGGAAAGGTTTTCTCAGCTGCTTCTAAGAGCCTTCCATTGCCATACAAATGTAAGATCTTAGCAAAATGCCAAGGAGTAGATGTTGGGAATGGAATATCTAAACCTGAGGTGGGTAATTGCACAGGGGACAGGGACCAATTTACCACTCCCTCCCTCAAGTTGCACCAGGTCTCCAACCTGTGTGCACCAAAGTACTTCCATTTCCTTCTGTTTTTCTTCTAAAATGGCAACTGGAAATGACACTGCATCACTTCCTGTCACCATACTTGAGGAAAAGTAGAGGTATCAGGGACCTGGAGGCTTAGGAAGTTTGTGTGTGTGTGCATGTGTGTGTCAGTGTGTGTCCTTGTCCAGATATGGAGGCTTTGGATGCAATTTGTGGGTAAAAATTACCCCCAAATTTTTAATCAAGTTTTCTTTAAAAAACAAAGAAACAAATGGGGGACTGAGGGTTGGAGAACTGCCATGCACTCAAAAGTGGAGTCAAGTAGTCACATCACCCCCATCTGTAAATTAATTTGTTAGACTACAGTTTTCAGGATCCACCAGTCTTTATGTTCATAAGCTGTACTGGTTGGGAATTCTGGAGGTTTTAGCACTTTGTCATGGTCTGGCTGTGAGGACAATGGAGTGCCAGCCCAATATATTTTGTCTGGAGTAGAGCAGCAAAATACTTCCCCACTCTTCCTTAAGTCAAGGCACACAGTGTTTGCCCTGAAGAAAAGTACCACAACACTTGCACAAGCAACTACATCTCATTAAAGGGTGACAGAGGTAGAAACAGCTAGTTTGGGTTTCCTGTAGAGTTCCTTTTTAAATGTTGCCTGCTCTAGTTTGCTTCCTCATCTTTAGAATGATACCCTTAGGTTTCAGTTCATCCCATGTCTCTTCTTCTGTTTAAATCTTCATTCCTTCCTCTCTCTTGCTCAGCTATCTGACCTCAGGTAGCTGAATCCATTTTCACTTCTATGCAATTTTCTCTTTATTGAGGAATCTGCAGTGGTTCCAAACGGCAACATTCATTTCTGCTAACAGAGTGCCCAAGGCAAGCTAAATTATTTTGGTACATGAGACAGAAATTCCCAGAGGCATTTTTGTTCATCTTTGGTACTACAAATGTATTTAGTAATATATCTCAAGATATTCCAAATGACTGTCCAGGGTGGCTGCCTCATTTTGCCTAAGTGAAGGTCCAGCCCTAGTATGACACCTGAAAACATTGAAAAGTATAGAAATTCAGAGGTCTGAAAAGAAAATCTTCAGGAAAAACAGCATTGCTTACTATTATAACACTGTGAAAGAAGAAGCCTGAGATACAACTGGCAATCTTACTCTGGAATATGACTATCTTAAAGAGCAAATAGTACGAAGTCTTGGCACCTTATAGCCTAAGTAATGGAATAAAACACAGCTGAATGCTGCTCATGACAGGAAACCAGACATGGGCTAATAGAAATGACAATGAAAACAAAACATCACAATTAGGGGAATACTATCCAAACAGGGTAAATCTACATGTGTTCCTTTGTCAGATGTAGAGAATTCCCAGAAGTTGTTTCAGAGAACTGGATGCTCAAGAGTTCCTGCCATATAGCTGTGCTGTAGTAACTCAGATGCATCTGTGAATGTGCAGAGAAACCCACACATCCAGAAATCAAAGCAGCCCGAGGACTGCTGCTATAAAAAACCTGCCAATGGCAAATGAAACTTAAATGCCCGTTCCGTGCCTAAAATGCCTGCCGGAGTCTAATACCATTTTTATGTCCACTTTTGATAGAACAGCTCCTGATGGTTATAGCAGAGAACTTTATTCAAAAGTACTTCACTGGCAGGTCTTCATGTTAACAGTACAACACTGATCATCAACTATTCTGATTTTCAGGAGCATTTCCTGTACATACATATTTTTTTTAAAAGAAGTTGCTCTCTTCACAGCAGCTGCTGTGTCCCTCTTCTAACAAAATGTTTCTTGGACAATGCCAGATGTCCTGGAACCAGCCATAAATTAGAACCTGAAGCTGAAACATAAATGAAATATTCTCACTTTTCAAATTTTTCCCCCTCAGGAGTTTCAGTTCCCACTTTGGCTATTATTCTCTCATCTGTTATTTCTCTTTCATGCCAGCAATAGAGACAACTGCAACCTTGTTTTCTTCATTCTGCTAAATCAAACCAAATTCAGTATGGTCTACCAGGTTTGCCAGTGACTCACAAAAACTCTGGGCATAGGTGTACCCTCCAACTGTCCCTATTCAGAAGAAACTGTCCCAGCTAACCCTCTGTCATCCCACTTTTCCACCTGCTTTTAAAATGTCAAAATTTCTCTTTCCTCCCCTCTGCTTCCCCACTTTGTCCGCAGCTTACTTCATCTGCTGCACTCAGTTAACTCAATGTGGGGAACAGAGAGGAGTGGGCAGAATCTTTCCTCTTCCCAGTAGGCTAGGGCAAAAGCAAACTGCTGCAGCCTCTTATAGGTTTTCTTTTCTTCCTCATTAATAACTTTTGCCATATTGGCCACTTTCTGATGTTGCTTGGCTGTGCATCCCGATTTTCATTTGTGAAATGTTGGAAGATATGCCCTGCTATCTGAGATTTATGAAACTTAGGTTGAGAATCTTCAGCCCTCAAAATGTTGGTCATACATCACCACTGGTCAGAAAAGCTAGGGACAATAAGAACTGGAATTTAACAGCATCCCAAGGACTGCAGTCCTGCTTTAACAAGAAATACCAGTGAATGAATTGTGTGGCAAATAACATTTACCATGCAAGTAATTTTGTTCCACTAAGCTATATTCTCCCCTTTTCTGAGGGGCGAATGAGAGCAAATGAAGAAAAAACATGTGACAGAGTTCTGGGGGTGTGGCCATCTGGAGTGCCAGAATAAAGTCCCTTTAGTCTCCCTTATTTAGCCAGGGAGGTTGTATGAGAAAGGTTTAATTTTCAGTGGAAGCCTAGTTAGAGGCAGAAAAGTAATTAAACCATCATAGAATCAGGTCAGAAAGTCTGACCTAGATTGGGGGTTGATCCTTTGGTGAAAGTATAGCCAAAAGGCTGCCTATGGTCCTTATGCTTATGTGAGCGTTTAAAGATATAAAGGAACTATCTAAAAGTACTCTGAAGAACTGTATTAATTTTGGTCTACATATGAACTCCAATACTTTATTCTGTATATTATCTTAATAAATGTTACAGTTTATTTTTATAAATATTGACTCAGGCCCATTCCGCACGAGGCAGTTAAAACGGGCCAAGGTGTCCTGGCACAGAGATCGTCCGCACCTTAGATCGGACTAGGTGTGGGCTATTTAACTTAGTTCCACACCTTAGTCTGATCCAACCCGCCCCCAAGTGGTCCTCCCCTGCACTAAGTAAAGACTGGAAAATTCTGGTCTTTACATTTTCTGGAACGTGCCATTGCGTTCCTACTTACCTGTGCAGATGTGCAGGCGCGCACCAATGTGAGCCTGCGATCAATGGAGGGCGGGCTGTGGGCATGGCCAGCGTCAGCGGTTGGTCCACTCCCACAAAGACACTGGAAGCCGCAATTTTGAGCCAGAGCAGTGCAGATCTACAGACCTTGCACTGCTCCAGTTTGCCCTGCACCAATGGAGGAGCCCTGCGGAAGGGCTCAAGGGACAGTGTGCATTACTTCGGACCCAAGAAGAGCCCGTAAGTAACGGCACGGAGTGATTCACTCGCCTCATGCGGAAAGGGCCTAAGCTGGGTGGGATACAGTATTTAAAGCAACACAGAAAACACTTGCTACCATAGAACTATTAAGAGGTTCTAAGTAACCAGTAATAGGCCTTACGTTTTTACACAAAGGTGGTGTTATAAGGGGGAAGGCAGAGCTGTGTGGAAAAGACAGGTTGAATGGAGGAAGTATATGTAGAAGGGATGAAGATAGTGTACTGAAGATGGGACAGACATGGGGCAGAATACAGATGAAGCACAGGGCAGGCCCAAGACATTTTGCTGCCTCAAAAAAAGAACATATAGCACATGTTCCCATTCTAAGTACAAAAGTCCTGGACCACTTATCCATTAGGCACTTTAGGCACAGTGCCTAGGGCCTAAAAAAATGTTAGGGTCTAAGAAAACAAGATATTAGGGCCTACAAAAACATCCCTAGTGGTACATTGGGGTGAGATGAGGAGTCAAATACAAGAATGCCTAGGGCCTATGAAAACCTTATTGTGGTCCTTCAAAAGCCAATTGGAGTGGCGGTTGAATTCTTCTTCAACATTGATGATGGTCAGCTGGCTAACTCAGGTGGGAGAAGTAAGCTGCTGGTGAACTAGTCACTTCTCCAGTACCTTGCTATAACCTCCTGGTTTTACAGTCTAAAGGGGCTTTCTTAATTTGGCTAACTTTAAAGCAAGCTCTGAGTAGGCAATGCACTAGGTTAACAGAGCCAGGAAAAAAGAGGGGTGGACAAAACAGAGAAACTGGAATAAAGCAGCTGACATTCAGGACAGGACAAATTGACATTCATTTCTACTCAGTTTTGAGCTTCTCCAGACAAGAAGAAAGTCTCTGAAAGTTCCAGGTTTTATTCCTGTACAAACCAATTTTATTTTAGATATATACATGGCATTTTCCCCATCTCAAAGTATTCCCAAGAAGCTCTTGGTATTATCAAGAACTTTTCGTTCCCATTCCCCAGGTCACTTTAAATTAAGCCAGGTATCCCAAAATGAAATCTACCTCTCCATGGACTGTGTTATACCAGAACTAGCTAAGATGGCTGCCATCAAGAAACACAGCAGTTGTTTCCAGGATCTAGATTCAACAGAGATCAAGTAAGGGAAGAGGAATGCAGTAAAACAGTAAAAGAAAATGATTCTAATTGCTAAAGCACTTTAACACTTTGATTATAAGTCCTGAATGGAAGCTCGTGAAAGTCAATTTCTGAAACATTGAGGCTAGATGTGACACATCGTCAGTGGGAAAGGGACAAAGAAAAACACAAAGGAAGGAGGAGTAGAGAAAGCCTAGATATTTCAAGAAACAGATTGGATGGAAAGTCATGAATATGCAGGTAAAATCCAAACAAAAAGAATTGGAAAGTCTTGATACTTCCAGAGACTTTTTCGCCGCTTTCTTTAAGCAATTTTTATGGTAACTTTTTAAAAAATTTTCTTCACATAATATGGTGGGTATCTTGCTAATGTTACAGCATTCAGAAACACAGTCATGATAACTTAGTAGAAATTACTTACCACAACATCTAATTTGTTTGTTTGCAGCCTAACTAGGTGAAATGTGGCAATATCATGGAGGACTGGATTCTAAACTGTGTTTGCAATTGTGTGAGGCCAAAGGGTGGTCTAAATTAATTAATATGAAATATATACAAAAGTGTGATCTTGCATTTGCACTCTTATCATTATGATAATCATTATCTATCTACCCCTTGCCAAAAATGTTGACTGGTTTTGAGTTCAGGAAATTAAAGATAATTGAAATGTTCTCAGGGTTCTTTCTCTCTGTTTTCACAGCAGCATTGTGTTGGCAGAATAACCCATTTGCTTCAATCTTCCTCTCTATCTGAATTGCTTCAAAGGTGATAACGTTACAGTTTGGCACCCTTGATTGCTCACGGAGGAATATATTTTACAATTTCAAGTTGTGCTCAATGTTAATTGGAATTATGCATACACAGCAAATGATGAATGACTCCTTCAATAATGTTTTGTTGACCAACACATGTACTATGTGTCAGGTGTCATAAAAGTAAGAGAAGTGCCATATGCAGCACAAAAATATCTCATTATTAATAACAGCTGCTACAATAATTTTCATCCCCCAAACATAGATGATGAGTCCCATGAATTGCTAATCCACCCACTCAAGTTATTGCTCCATCTGGTCAGTTTCGAATCAGCGACCAGCATATTTCCAGTTCCAAGCTGTCTCATGGCAGAATAATACAAGTTAATGTTTGCAGATAAATCCTGGATTCTTTGGCAGTATAAATGTCAAAAAAAAAAATTCTTTCAGCTTTTTAGAGAACCAAAATGCCACATACCTTGAGTGGCCTTGCATCCTGCATAAGGAGAAAGTTGGGATGTAAATCAAGTGAATGAATGAATGAATGAACGAACAAACAAATAAACAGTACCTTGTGACATATCTGTGTCCTGATTCCATTACTCCTCCTACATGCCTCTGATGAGCCCACAAAGCTTTCACAATGAGCATTAGAATCCTTAATACCCACATAAATGATAATTGTAGTTTAGAGTGTGTGCTCATTTCCGGGGTCCCAGGTTGCCATGGAATGAAAAGGGAAGGCCTTGCACAGGCATCTAGTCTTTGGATAAACTGGAACTTCCACAGAACTCTGTTAAATTTTTATGGCCAGAAGTAGATGGTGTAGGAGCCATATAATCATAGAAATTAGAACAGTACAGTAACATCTAATATCGTGAAATACCTGATATGAAATGTGTAATGTGATACAATAGTGTTGCAATTTTTCTCTCATTTTTTCAAGTGATAGTAACATTACATTGTATGATTTAAAGAAATAAATGTTGCAAGAGAGAGGACAGGATACAGGACTGAATGGTTAGCTGTTACCTTCATCTCCTGACCAAATTGCATTCTCCCACTGGATGCAGAAGATCTGTTCTCTGTTCTGTTGCTATAGAATGCTTGGTATATTAATCAGAAACTTTTGGGGAGTGGCACCATTATTCTGAAATGCCTTTCTCAGTGAGATCTGGCTGCTCCCCCTCCTCAGTATTTAAGTGTGTTTCAAAAAGTATTGGTTCTGACTGGTCTTCAACCTTAATGTCATGCTGGTACTTTAACATCTTGATATGTTATTATGTATCTATAATTTTTATATTTTACTAATCTATTGCTTTGTGTTTTTTCTTTGTGTAAGCCATCTTGTGGACAGATCTTTGTGAAGAAGTGGGATTATACATTGACAGATTAAATTAATTTCTGACCAGTACTTTTTTTTTAATGAACAAGATGAGACTTACACTTGTATTTGAGAACACTGCAATATAAATAAAACCAGTGATACTACCCTAAATCATCTAAGTACAGAAGTAGACTTCCAACATCCATCTGAAGCCAAAAGAGAAACTCAATAGACAATTGTGGTACTTGTTCTTAAATTCATCTCCCTGATCCAGTCTGCTAGGACTGAACCTGGAACTCACTTTGGAAATCTAATCAGATGGAAGTAGAATATAACTGAAGGTTTGCTCTTTCCTCTAGTCACCCCTGATGGACATCGCAGAGTTACTCCAAGCCATCCTAAATACATCTGACCTAGTCTGATTTTGGAAGCTAATACATAAGGATTTCCAGGTAGGTCTAAAAAAGCTGCTTGCCTGAAACCATTAAGAGCTGCTGCCAGCCAGAGGTGACAATACTGGAGTACATGGATCAATGCTCTGATTCACTATAAGACGGCTTCAAATATTTCTATTCCCCTTTGAAGGTTCCATACATGCACTGCTGGACCAGGGCCATTTTGCTTGGCTACTGATTCTTTGTGAGAAACCTGATTGCAGTTATCTAGGTGGCATATTCCCCTTTGGGGCAGGACCCAGAGAGGATAAGTTAAGCCTTTGTCAATAACTTGGCTATTATTGCAAAAGTTTCATTTTTAGAGTTTAATTTATCCCTCTTACTGTACCTCTTGATCAGCTCATCAAGGCCAGTGGCAGCTTTACCCCTTTCCTATTAACAAAGGTGTTCTTTCACCACTAATGAAAGTCCAGACACCATTGACAGTAGTGCTTTGATCTCATCTACCAAACTCTCTGAGCAAAAATGACCTAATTTTCATCTCTTCTGACATTTTTATTTCCTTTAGTACCTTGGCCAGGGATAATTTGGCCAGGTGCTTGCTTTTTCCTTCTCTTTTATATCTTCTGAATGAATCATTAAAAAAAAAAAACCCCACAAAAAATTTAGCCCATTGTATCTATTCCATAATAGCTAATTTAGATGCAGTTTTTATAGTACAGTTGTGTTTTATCCAGTTTTGTTCTTAATCCTGTGAATTACAGATAATTTAACCAGACTCTTTGCAGATCAAATTTCATTATTTTTTTCTTCATTGTGGACCATATTGTGTTTGTATGCTTCTGTTTGGGGAATGTTTTTCTCCCCTCTGTCTCAGAAAAGTATTACAACAGTTGTAAAAAGCATCATATGTTTGATTAAAAAAAATTGGTATTAATCTTGAAAAACATAAGCCATCTTTTGTTGTATCTATCTTGAAGCAGTGTTCACCATTCTGATAAATGCTTACTTCATCACCCAGGGCTTAAGGGAAATGCTGGGAAATGTTACTTTAAGGGGTTATAACTTCAATAAATTCCCCCAAACCACAGACATGTTGGCTAGGGGCTTCTAGGAACCATCCCTTCATGCAGAAATCAGCTCTTTTGGATCAGATATGCAGTAATGAAATACAGCAAATGTATAATTTCATTGACTCTGTAGGAATGAGAATTGGAATGAGAATTGAAAAGGAGTCCTCCTCATTATGAGATGACTTGCCAATCCTTGAAGCAAGAGAAACTGCATGAGACACTACAGTGGGCAATGGGAAAGGCCATATCATAATAGGGATAAGGAAGGAAATGGGAATCAGAGATAAGAGTGGAAGCCTGAAAGCAGCCGGTGGAGGCAGTGAAGGAGAGAAAGGCCATTTCCGCATGGGATAAGTAAAACGGTGCAGTGCGTCCTGCACGGAAGATGTCTGCACCTTGGAGCAGACTGGGTCCAGACTACTTACCATAGATCTGCACCTCAGTCTGCTCCGGAATGACCCCAAGTGGTCATCCAGCATGTTTTTGAAAGACCTGATTTTTCCGATCTTTCAAAATGCCAGCACGTGCCATTGTGTGCCTGCTCTCTGGTGCAGATTTGCAGGCTCACACCAATGCGAGCCTGCGATCTGCGGAGGGCGGGTTTTAGGCTGGTGAGTTTCAGCACTTGGTCGAGACCCACGACCAAGTGGAAGCTGCCATTTTGGGCGGTGGAGCAGTGCGGATTTACGACCATGCACTGCTCTGCCTCAGCCCAGACCAGACCGGACCGGACCAGACCGCCAGAAGATCTGGTGAGTAGCAGCAGGGAGCGATTCCCTCGCCACGTGCGGAAATAGCCAAAGATAGAGAAAATCCTCAACCTAAGAAAGCATTGTGGGCAGGAACGGAAGAAGAAAAGCTAAGGCAAACCATTTGATAGGTTACACTGGAAGAGGAATCTGGAAATCGTAAAAAGGTGAAAATAAAATTGGTAAGAGGTGTCATGCCTTATCTGGAGAAAGTTTCCTGAGAAATAAGTGGAAGTGGAAGATATAAGTCCAGATAACAGGCTCCACTCATAGCCAGAACAGATTGGCAGTCCTACCCTGGAGGTACAGCCTGGTCTATCACATGGTGACCTTGACAAGAGAGAGTTAGCAGCCAAGCTACTTAGCAGCCAAACTACTGAGGAGTGTCACATGCTAAAATAATAACAACAAAAGCCCAGGCAAGGTTGTGGTCTGCCTTAAAAGGGAATTGCTGGCATAATTAGTCCATCTGTGCTGTGTTACAGCTGGCTGTAAATTAGCCCAGTGAAGGCTGTTTCTGACCTGAAAAACAACAGTTCCATTATCTCTGCTGTTGTGGAAGCCCTTGATCTCTAGTTTTATGAACTTTGGCTTGCTGTTTGTACAGTTCTTTTCAGTAAGTCCCTATCATTTGACCTTCCTTTTCACACTTAGACTCCAGACTGCCCTACTCTTATAGAGTCTCTATATATGACCCTGGACTGGCTTTTTCCCCCTCATTGTTTGCTTCTTGGACCAAAGGTCTCTTTTCCTAGGTAACTGCCATCCATAAACAAGACAAGAGGGGCAAAAATAAAGTGAATAAAAAGAGCAATGGAATAAGAATAGAGAACTGGTGTAAGGAGCAGTTAAAAGCAAGGTAGGATGACAGAGGTGATGAGCAGAAAGGTAATGGATCTTGTTCACTCATTCAGTTCAAGCCCATCTTTTCAGTTACATCTCACATTTTCACTCATTTTGATAAGCACTTTACTTCTTTTACCTCTTGATTAAGAAACAACCAGCCAAATATTTAGCAGTAGCTTTTTAACAGACTCAGTAAATTATTATCACACTTCAGGGATTTTGAAAGAGTTCGTGAGTTAAACAACAGCAGGAGTAGAACCTCATATATAAATTATTATTATAGAAGGCAAATGGATAGAATACATTTTAGATGTGTAGACTGATGTTGGTTGAATGAGATACCAGCACTTTTTTCAATGATTTTGAAAAACTGGCTCTTTGTGCATATACCCTGTGCTTCTCGGTGTGCTTTCAGATTTCACCGAGTCTGTTCCATTAGTGCTTCCATCTATTAAAAACAGATAATAGCTGACTTCTCCTCTTTTACTTGACAGATGTACATTTAACTTCATGAAATAATAGAGAACCTCTTTAATGCATTTTTCTATGCTCCTTTCATATTAATTTCACAAACCATCTCAGTTGCAGTGGCTCTCTCTATAGTTATGCCACATACAAATGATCCAGCTCAAAATACTGTGCAGTGTTTACAGTCCTTATATATTACCGTCTATATTAATCAAAAGTGGGGTAAAAATGTATAATTGCCTGGAATCAAGCCTAATCATTCATAGAGACTAACGGCCTTCTGCACTAAACTGTTACAGTGCTATTATTCAACTTTCAGCATCCTGTGAAATTCTGGGATTTGTAGTTTACTGAGGCCAAAGAACTGAGAATTCTAAATGGCCCTCCCTAAACTGCAAACCCCAGGATTCCATAGGATGTTGAAAGTGAAATAATAGCACTATAACAGTATGGTGCAGAAAGGCCCTAAGACATTTTTAAAACTGCTTGTAATTAATTGTGTTTATTTTTACTAGAAATTAGAGATATCTCAGTTCAGATTCTCGTGATAGGGTGAAGATAAAGTCTATATGCTACCTTAGGCTGGAAACATGGGATGTAAGTGCAACTAAGAACAACAACAAGTCATTGCTGAGTCTTTCCACATCAGCTTCCCTATATATTTTACCTATATATCGGATACAGAACATGGGCCAGATTATCTGTTTTCCAATCTAATGCTAGTTTTGGGGGTACAGAGCCCCTTTTGAAGTTTTCTGCCTGAATAATTGAAGGATGTGTTCTTCTGCATTTGATGGCATACTGCTTTAGAAAACGCACTGCTTAAGACAGCACACTTCTCTCCACACTACAAGACAAAGTTCTGTCAGTCTAATGACTATCTTATTATCTTTTGCTAAGTTCATTATTGAACTCTAACTGTTTCTTATTATAATTTATTCACTGATAATGTCTGGGAGCTAGAGAGCTATATAATTAGTGACATAGATAGGTTCCTGCTGAGTTGATGGATTATTTTCAGAATACGTTGTGTATGGGCTCCATATCACATGGTGTTACATTTAGGACCTGTAATGCTTATGGGATTTCACTGTCTGTGCCTGAATAACTTCCGTTAACAATAAGTAGTACACACTGTGTTTGAAAGACCTCATTTCTCTTTGCTCTAAAATCTGTTTTGCATATCTCCCACTTTTGAAAATAGGCAGTGATGACAAGAAGGAGTTCATACCCAAGAGCTCAAGGGAGAGTTAGTGAGCTGCAATATGATCTGCCTCTCTTTTGACCTCTTGAAGCTGTGCACAGAAGCTGAGTTTGGTTTGTAAGGAACTGTCATTTAATTTTTATTTTTTTAAAAAATCCACTTGTATTAATAATTCTTTGAATCATACCCTGTCTTTATTTGGATCTAAGCCACTTTGGATCCTGTACAAAGGGAAAGGCAGGATATAAACTGAATAATCAAATAACTATGAAACACAGAATATATTTCTGAAAATCACATCATCCCAAACTTTGATTAGCCGGTGGTTCCAGTGCCGGTGGGGGCTGTTAGCCCACTTCAGGTTTTAGTCTGAATTGAAAAAGATCTATCTAGCCTAACAGAGTTAGAGTTAAGGCCTTTGGTTAGCTCAAGACTTTAGGTTAGGCTATTTCCACATTACACTGTTATAGTGCTATTATTCCACTTTCAATATCCTGTGAAATTCTGGGGTTTGCAGTTTATAGAAGCCAAAAAGCTCTCTGTTTGAGAATTCTAAGTGCCCCTCCCCAAACTGCAAATCCCAGGATTCTACAGGATGTTGAAAGTGGAATAATAGCACTATAACAATGTAGTGCAGAAATGGCCTTTAGTCTCAACTAACACCTGAATCAGACACACCACCTCATTGACATATCAGCCAGAAGAATGAATCCTAAACTTACTTTGACATTAAATGGAGAACAGAATCCTGAACAGGGAATAGCATTATGCTTTTAAAACAGAAGATAGTGTTTTGAAATACAGAGGAGAAAACTATCCTGAGCCACACTGCATCTGTTATCAAACCTCCATCTTCAAGGTAGTTACCATATTGTACTTTGCATCTTGAAAATTGCTTCAGGGGTTGAAAGCAATTGCATACAATACAATAATGGAATCGGTTCCATATTTCTATAAGGAATAAAAAATGTTTACCTATTTTTAGCCGTTGACATTTGAAGCACAGAATGGTATCCTAAATTGTGTTTTGATGCTTCACTCTTCAATGGAGATGGCTCATTGTTTTGCATTTTGCACTTTCCTCTGTCCTTCAACATTTGGAGCAGGTCTCAAGTTAGTGTTTCAATCTGCTGTGTTGAATTGGAGTCTTAATGTGAATACCAAAGTTAATTTTACTATCTTGAAGCTATAGATTTATAAAGATACACTGAGGCTCCACTTTATTTCACTAAGAATTAAAGCCACCAACAAAATTTGGAAGTTCAGACCTTAATGCAGGCTTCAGGGTTTTACAATCCGTTCTTCAAATAAGAGGTGAAGATGATGACTTTCCACCCTTTCCCCCTCTGGCTTAGTTAAAAATTTGGGTCAGGAAAAAATTACCAGGTTAGCCATATCCAAATATCCAGCATGGAAAGCCCAAATGGACAGCTTTACTCAGCCTGGCGAGGTTCCCCAGGAACTTCCTCTGATCAGGACTTTGGTTGTGTGAACAATCTATTGCTAGGGATTTTGGGGATTTCAGAGTCCACAGTCTTCCCAGACGCAAATTACAGTATTGTGTATCTAAGAGAAGGTGCATGCAAGTTTCCGCAGCAGCTGGCTGTCTTTGATATGTTATCACAACCATGAGATAACATATTTGCAGGCAGTCATGGATCCTGGTTGTCAACAAGCACTTCATTAACATCAATGCAAATGCCTCTACCATAGGTGGAACATGTTGAATCAACACTGAAAGCAGGGTGTCTGCTACCACCTGTTTCCAGTTCTGTTGCTGTCCTCAAGTGAGGGTGGAGCAGCTTGGTAACCTGCCCTTACCTATACATATAATGTGTACACGTGTATACATCTCTTAATAAAGGGTTGAATATAAATATTTTTGATAAAATAAATGTATGAATACATAAATACATATACACTCCTCTTGGAGAGGAACATAGATTTCTCAGTCTAGAAACACTGTTATCATAAATGTTACATTGCATGTATGGAATCATTGCATACCTTACATCATATTGGAACATCATATTCATCTTTGGAAACATCACTAAGACTCAGCCATATAGGTTTGCATTGGAATCAATTAAACATCTTATATAACATCATAATATTTGTAAGGAATTTAACATCTTACACAACATCATAACATATCCATCTGTTGAGGAATTCTATGCATTTTTAAAAGATAATTGTGGAGAAAACTACACATTTTCATAGGCACAGCAAAACAAGTGTTGTAAGGCTCCGCTTTGGGGGTCCCTGATATTAGCGTGGTTTGGATGGGCACCATACCTAATTGGCATCATGAGTAATTGGCAACACATTTTATTGGTTCTGATATCAAATTCAAGCCTGAGAGGTGACAGAGAGGTCAAACTGAGCGAGGGAAAGAATTTGACTGTAAATGTGAGAAGCATAGGTCAACTCCAAACTTCCTCCAGGTAAGACTGAGTCATTTGTCAGGCAAATACATACCATTCCTGTGGATAATAGGCTTAAATAGAAGCTGGACTTTTCCAGGGAATCCAACTCTGAGGAGCCCACCAGGACACTGATGGACAGATATCCATCCTTTGTATACCTGGACTTTTTCTCTTTCCTCACAGCACCCACGATAGACAGCTATTACAATACCCATCATGTCTTTGTCAATCAAAGAATGAAGCCCATCAACAGGTGAAAGACTCATTGTCCATAACAGGTTCCCTTTGTCTTGCATCTGGAACCCTTACAGCCACAAGCCATTTTCATGGTACAAACACCCCTGATTTCAGGATGTCTAGTGCAGTCTTTTGAAGGTCTTGTTACTGTAGTCTAGACCTACCCGGAGATAGCACCTGATATCCATTTGATATCAAACAATTCGGCCTTCCACTGCCACCCCGTTCCACGCGTTTGCGAGGCCACTGGACAAGCATGCAAACAGGCACAGCCGATAATTGCTGGACTTTCCATTCTCCACCTAGGCAGGCCAGACACAGCCAGTTTGTCGCTTCAGGGACCTCTCTGGCAAACACCTCCTTACATATGCATGATACTAACAAAGGCTTCCTGCCCCGAGCATGCTACTGGACAAAGGTTGTGCTGTCCACTGGTAAGCGCTGCATATTTGCATACCAGCCACACTATTGTTAATTCAGCTCTCATTCCATCATGCAAAGTTGTGACCTTTCCGAGACATTGTCTCGCATCCAAAGCTCATTGTTCTCCCCGAGTAAGGCATAGCCTGCAGTCCCAATTCACCCTATAAAAACCCCTGATTGTGAGACCTTCCTCGGATCGCTCCTGAGTTTCATCCTTTCTTGCTGCTGCATTGCTTGGCGAGCTCTCCTCAGCTAATCCCACTGAGCTTCTTCTCTGCACCCCCGGCTTCTCTCTCAAAGTCCAGGACGACGAGACAGGTGTCGTATCACCCATTTTCCCCTGAAAATCTCTATCTTTAATTCAATCTCTAATTTCTTAGTTAGCTGTGTGACTGTGGTGTCTTTAATATTTGTTTGTATGCAATAAAACATCATTTTGATTACTTGAAACCCCTCTGGCTGCTTGACTGACCTGACCCCGTAGATGCTGGGTTGCAAGATCCCACTAAGTTACCCTGCCTCTTGCTAGCCTAAGTGAGTGCTCCTGCTAATTTCCCCCAAAATTGTGTGTTGTTGTTTGGTTATTTAGGTGTCCCTCCCAGGACCCCCAGTAAACAGGGTAACAGTCTACCCATCACTCTGTCTGTCTGGCTCCTGAATGATAACTGCCCTTAGGTCCTACCTAAGCCAAAATACATTTCTGCTCTTCACTATTCTTCTGGACTGGTAATTATAAATCCTCCAAACCCCTCAGCCTCTCTATAATTTTTTGTCCCTTTTTCTTTTAGTTAGCTCTTGTGTAAATGTGTGATTGTGTGTATCTTGTGTGCATGCATGAGTGCATTCCCCTCAATAAAACACATTTTTAGCTTACTTCTGAGTCTCTGGCTGGTTCTTTTCCTGCATGTGCCCGTAAACACTGGTAGAAAAGATCTCGCTAAGTTGCCCCCCTCTCACAATCTCCTGATTTTGAGCTAATTATTTCCCCACTTTTTCAAGGAGGTATTTGGCATTGCAGGGCGGCCCTTGTGGCACCTACATTTTGGGGTAACAGTGTCTGTTACACATTTCTATAACAGAATTTGTTTAATAGCTGGACTGTCACCAGCATTACTGGGTATGGTACTTATCGTATTAATAACTTTGCAGCTGTAGCTGCAGCAGTAGAAGCAGTTGCAAACTGCTTCCTCCTGCCTTTTGGAGGTTTGCTTCTGTACTATCTCAGCTTCCCCTATCTGTTCATCTCTACCAATAAGGAGTAATTGGACTTCTGTATACCAAGGAGCCCATTGGGACTGGCCCTATATCCAAACAAGTTGTGTCTGTGTCCCATCTCTGCCATACTTAAGTCACTGTTGATACCTAGCTCACTAGGATATCCTACTGGAGCACTCCAATGTCCTCAAGGCCAGCTGTAACCTCCAGAAGGCCCAAAAGCTGAATGAGAAAGTTCACCTGAACCAACTTCAACAGCCAAGGTGTCAGCTGATCCCCCAGGGCATTCAAGTGATGGCACACTGCAGAGATTCCAACTGGCTCCTCCTGTAGCCACTTCTTGGGCATCAAGATGAACCAAAACCTCATTTGTGACCTTTGGCCTATGAAAGTGTACAGGCCAATGAACCTACAGAAGCCTGTGGGACCAACTGAAGCCCTCAGACTTACTGGCCTACTTGTACCCACAGGACTAGTTGTGGGCTATGGGCCAAATTGAAGCCAGCAGGCCAAACTGTGGCTAAAGGGCCTAATCAACACTTACAAGAAACAGAGATCTAATGAGGACCTATGATCCTGTCAGCAGCTTAATGGGGCCCATTATGTACCCTGCAGACTAACCAAAGCCTAAGGGCATAAGCAGAGCCTAACAAAAGCCTAATGGAGTCCTGTAGGTCTCAGAAGTCAAGGTGGGAGCTTCTGAGATCAGAACAGGACCACACTAACCCACCAAGTAAAGCAATGAAATCATGGCCTATATGCAGCCTGGGTCATAGCTGGCAGACCACTCAAAGAACCAAAGCCCTCCAGGTCTTTCAGTCTATAACCAGTGACACTGAGAATCCCTTAGGTTAAGGGAACACTATATGTGTCACACATACACCCAAATAAGTTTTCTGGAATATAGTCTTTTCACCTCTTTTCTTCTTCCATCTCTTTATAGCTGGTTGCACTACAGATTTCATTTGGATTTGATGATTTTTAGGGATGTAGGTGTACAGGATGAAGAAGATGAATGACAGAGGTGGGTGAGTGAGTAAAGTGTCTCTTATAGGGAATGCTTACAGAAGTTACTTGTGGTGACTTCACAATCCCTAGAAATTATGGCCATTGGGTAATGTTACCTGTGGGTCCCTTGCTGGGATAAAGTTAGAAGGTGAATAATATTTTTTTTGAAAAAAGTATTTTTTTTCCAAATTCTTTTCATAGATTAGGATATTAGCTGGGCTGGAATAAATACCAAAGATACGAAAAATAATTTTGCTTATCTGGTAGTAAGAATGGGAATTTTATCCATTTTGAAAAATAAGTATTATTTTCTTTTTTTTCTAATGAAAGGAGAGTTGGGGAGAGACTTCAAATTGGTGCACTTAAAAATAATAAAAAAACAAGCATATACACATACTACTGGTTGAATGACTGAGCAGTAAGTGTAACATCAGTGATCAAAGCAGCTTAAGATATTTCATAATTCTTAACAGCAATACAATATAGGCCAGTGGTTCTCAGCCTGTGGGTCCCCAGATGTTTGTGAACTTCAGCTCCCAGAAGCCCCAGCCACTATGGTCAATGCTCAGGGCTTCTGGGAGCTGAAGTCCTAAAACATCTGGGGACCCACAGGTTGAGAACCACTGATATAGGCCACTTCTCATTTTACTGTATGCAGTTTTGTTATCAGAGCGAGAACCACATGAAACTCTTTCCCTCTATAATCCATGACACACCAAGGAAGCAACTCAAACACTGCTTGCTCTAATTGTTCGCTTATGTTCTGTCAGTTCCAGTGCTAGGTCGTATGCTATTTATTGTGCAAGGAGAGATTCTCCAGCTTAAAGATGAAGGCAGCATAAGCAGTATGGAGTTTGAAAGCAATTAGCAGTGGGACAGACATGAAAAAAGGATAAGTTAGATAAGCTCAATGTGAACTTCATTCTATGCTGCAATATTTGTGAACTGAGATACTGAAAGACCTGGGGACCATTTATTCCTTCATGTGGGAACAACAGCTAAGGAAAGCTATTGTTCTTTGTACTGTCTTTCCTTCCAGTTTGGCTTATGCAGTGTTCACATTGTTGTGGTGGTTATTTGTCATCAATTTATGATTACCCTTTGGATGAGAGACCTCTAGGATACCTATGATCCACAGCCCTGCTCAGGTCTATGACTATGGCTTCCTTCATTGGATCAATCTTTCTGTAATGTGACCTTAATCTTTTCCTCCTACCTTCAACTTTACCAAGCATTATCATCTTTTACAGTGAGTCACATAATCTTATGATGTGTCCAAAGTTTAATATGCTCAGTTTAGTCATTTTAGCTTCTAGTCAGACTCCAGGCTTTGATTTGCTTTTAGGACATTACTATTCACCAAAGCTTACAAGACAGAAGACAGTAAGAAAGGACATTTCTTTTTCTTTCTTTCCCCTCTCTTTTAAAAGGTCTAATTGGCCAGTCCACTGTACAGTGAAGCTCCTCTGTTGCAGAGCTTAGAAAGTAATTTTTAGAATGATAATTCCCATAATCCCCCAGGGATTGCACTAGTTAGGGATTCTAGAAGTAGCAATTCACAAAGTATTTCCCCCCCAAATTCCAGTCTTCCTTCCTAATAATGCCTTTGGGGCATAGGGGTATGCTGGGAAAGGATGTGAAGAAGCTGGAAAACTACAATCCAGCTGATTCACAAGGTAATATTATTATCTATTATTTTATTCATTTATAGTTCACTTGTTTCCCAATAATGGCAGTCAGGGTAGCTTAGAACATATTTATAGATGATACAGATTAATAATTATTCAAAAACCTCAGTAAAAGTATAAACACAAAAGTTATTTAAAAGACTAATGATCTTTGAAATTAAAAACCTTAAAGAGACTGCATACGCACAGAAAACAGTACAGCAAACAACCAAAAGTCAAATTCTAAAAGTCTGATTGCATAAATATGTTTTAATTTGCTGGTTGAAAGAGAGCAAAGATGGAGCCATCCTGGCCTTCCTAGGGAGGGGGTTCAAAGTCTTGGAGCAGCTACTGAGAAGTCCTCTCCTTTGTTATCACCAAATGAGCTTGAGACGGCAGTGGGACAGAAAGAAGGGCCTCTCTAGAAGACCTTAGCACTCTAATGGGGTCATAAAGAGAGATAGAGTCCTTTAAATGGCCTGGATCCAAGCTGTGTAGAACTTTATAGGTCATCATCAGCATTTTGAATTGTGCCTGGAAATAGACTGCTAGCCAGTGGAGTTGTTGCAACAGTGGAGTTATGTGCTTCCTGTAACCAACCCCAGTTAACAATATGGCTGCAACTCTCTGGGCCAATTGGAATTTCTGAGCACTTCTGAAGGGCAGCCTCATGTAGAATACATTAGCATTATCCAAATGGGATATAACCACAACAAGTGTCATTGTGGTCAGCTCCAACTTCTCCAGGAAGAGGTGGAGATGGTGTGTTATCTTTAACTATGCAAATCAATTTCCAGTCACTGCTGAAACTTAGGCCTCCAGGATCAAGGCTGAATTAAAAAATACAATCCAAAGGTATTGTTATATATTTGTTCTTAATTTAAACAATGGGAGGAGAGAGCGAGCATAATGAGTTCGAAAGACATAATACTATGCACCTAAGGAGTATTTTAATGAAGATATCATTCTTGTATCTTCTACTGGTAAGAAGTATCTATCTTTCATCAGTGGCTAGATCTCTGTCCAGAAATCAATTCTGCAATGTTTAATTCCAGCCAGTCATGTAGGGACATGGGGGTGGGGGGGGCAATTTGCCCCTGGCAGCAATGCTTTTGGGGCATCCTGGTCTGTGGCTATGCCCCTGTGTACCCTGGCCACGCCCCCACACACCACAGCCATACACACGCACACAGTGGCCATGCCCCTCACTGCGTAGCCCCTCTCCCCCCGCACACTCCCCAAGCTCCGCCACTGATTCCAGCGTAAATGTCCCATCATAATTAGATTTTTGTCTGTTTGTATACAGAAGCATTCACTTATTAGAGAATAATACCTGCATTTGCTATCATAAATCATAGCACAAAACCACATGGATGGTTTTGTTTTACTGAGTAGATGCTTTGTTTTGCTGAAGCAGCAATGGCTAATTCATGGCCAATGGTGGGCCACCAAGGAAATATCTGTAACATTTTTTTTCCATATAAGGAGATGCATGCATCCTTTATCTCTTTATGTATTAGAGAGAAAGAGAATTACTATCTATGGGTAGGTCAGAGAGGGTGAAAAAATCAATCATGCACAGTCTGAGATGGGCTAATATAGGTGCAACTGCATGTGTTACAACATACAGAATTTCTTGCATCTTACAGCATAGTCCCAGTCATCAGGTAACCTGCCTGCTAGTTGCTGCACCCTGTTAAGCTGCATTTTGGGGAATACCACTGTAGTGACACTGCAGAGTACCACCATGGTGTGGACAGAAATATCAAAGCTTCTTGCCACCTGGAAGTGTGCTGGAAAGTGAGTGTAGCTGGCATGTCATCCACTAAATCAGTTAGGTGTGTAGGGGCTCAACCTCATGATCTCTATGCCCTCCCTTTAGAGATGCAAATAACCCATCCAAAGGAGAGCAATACTTGCATCCAGAAATGGACATATCACAATGCCTAGAGTTCCCTACATAATATAGTTACAAAAAACAAAGTATGGAAGAAAATAAAGGCAGACACATGAAATGCTACAGGAAAGTAGAAATCCCAGTGGTGTAGTGTTCAGATGTACCCAAAATAAAATCCTGGACTGCCCCCAACAGCCATTACTATCCAAGGATCAAAACAATCTTTAAAAGTAATACCTTAGGGATATTAATTAAGGGAAGACTTTCCTAACAATGAGGCTGGGCAAGATGGCAGCCTTATTTACATATATTAACTAGGTGACTAGAGAGGAACTGGCCCTCTCTGATGTTCCCAAATCCCACTTCCAAAGCTAGGTGGCTCTGTTGGTTAGAAAGGAAGTTCCCTTCTGTCACTGTGGCCATGCCAGCCTGTCACAAAACCTGGTGGGATCCAATGAGTATCTCATCATCTCATAGGTAAGCTGGGCTCCAAAGGAAAAATGATAGGGTTGACCAAAGAATCTTAATGGCTTCCTGTCATGCAGGATTATTCAAGGAATATTGTCTCTATTGAGGAAATGGCAGTGAAGATACAGGTCAACACTCTGGAATGTGAAAGTGGAATGACAGATCTTGTTGAAGATAAGGATTATAGCTTTTGACTGCTGCTGTTTACCAGCTTTACAGTGTCTGAGCAAACCCTCTTCTAGTCAAATATTTCTTTATAAATGCAAGCACATAAAAGGTGCATATATATATTTCTCACTATAATAACATGGCACACCAGGGTATTTCTTTCCCAGGATATCACTGTGAATTGTAAAAAGGTCAGTTTGTTTTGTGCTAGCTAAGAGAAAATGAATACATGGAGAAAATTGTCTTAGATGTTTATTTTCTTGACCACCTTCTCAGGCTGCATGGTGCACATATCTCCACTCTAAAGTGGTCCGACATCTCATTGACCTAGAGTATTTTATCAGGGGAATGGCGCAGGAAAGTTGACAGATAGTGCTAATCCGTATGATGTTAGTAGCTTTCCATTCACCTTTCTGTATGACATTTTCACTTACATGTGAAGGATTTTTTTAGAGGAGGAAAGCCTTCTGGGTGAAAAAGATTGACGTGGCAGAGGTCCAAAGCTATATTTGCTTTGCCAGTGACTTTTTTTTTAAAGTGATGGCCTCACATTCTCTCAAATATCTTTCCACAGGACAGAAAGTTATGTAATAGTTTTAAAACCTGGGACTTAGTATGAGCTCAGGAGATTGCATTCCATGGAATTCTGTGTAATATGTTCAAGACCTGTGCAACTTCTTATAATGAATTTATATAATATAAAAAATTAAATTAAATTATATAAAATAATGAATTTATTTTCACTGTGTTTGATCCTGAGTGGTGCTTATATGCCACAATGTATTCTGAAGTGGTGTATGAAGTGACCTCATTCTATCCCAATTAGAAGTATAATGATGTAACCACATGTGTTTCAAACTCTGTCTTCTTCGGTGATGTGAAATACAATCTTCTACAACAACCAAAGAACTGGAAAAAAAACTGAAAAAGGAAAATGTGGGATTCACATTTTTTATTTGTCCCTTTAAGAAGTATAAGGATGATGCAACTGAGTGTGAATATTAGATACCAGCTACACTCATTCACTCTCCCATACCGATATATATATATATATATATGTGTGTGTGTGTGTGTGTGTAAAGAGAGAGAGAGAGCCTTGAGTTGTGTGTGTGTGTGTGTGTGTGTAGGGGGCTTTTTTCTCTATTTTAACAATCAGATAGCATTGGCTGGGTTAGTTGCCATTTTATTTGTTCCACTGCTGGTATATCTTTTTTTATAAGTATTTACTAGTGTTGCCATTCACTAATTGAGGGTTCAGTTGTTGTTGTTTTTTTAAAAAAATGGTAATTATTAATCTGGTAAGGATATCAGTTTTTTACTTGATTTCTTGTTCATTCAGGATTTGTTTGTCTGGGAAGAAACAAGATGCAAATAAGCCTTTTTCTTGCAAATTCCTTCTACTTTTTAGTTTGACATTTGAAAGCCAAGTGAAACTAGACTCATATTGTACATATATTCCTGAGAGTGAGCATTATACTAGGTTACTTTCTTTAAAATTGGTTCTTTAAAATTATTGCATATGTGCCTGTATCAATTTTAACCCCTCCCAATGTATTATAATTTACTTTTTTTCTTATGTCCCACAAGCATTTTGATTATTTTTCAGTTATTTTTCCATTGTGAGGTTATTGTAAAAAAAAAAAAGTATTTCACACCACTGATGAAGATTGAGAATGAAATGTGTTTGGTTGTTTCATTATATTTCTAATATGGTTTGGCTATATTATATTAGTTTTAGAATTATGGTTGTGATACTGTATTTTTAGTGTGGTTTGTTGTATTATATTGTCCTTAGAGATATTACATTTTACTGTATAAATTTCCATATTAATATACTTTTGTATTCATTTTTATTTCCTGATTCATTTTTTAAAATTTCATATCCTATTTTTTTTAATCCAGCTGTTTTTTGGGGGGGGGGTACAATTCCCTGCTTATTTCAATCTATATTGAATGCATGGCAATGTTGCATTTATGGAATCAATTTCACATGTGCATCTTATCCAATTTCTGCATCATTTTGCATATTTTTTAAAAACTCATCAATTTGCATACATTTTTATATGCCATATTCATTAACACACACATTTTAATGCTCCCACTCAATATCTTTGTCAATGTGTGAAAAAGTTAATTATTAAAACTGTAACTTCCAGAATCCCTAGGCAATATGGTAATTTTCCCATGGCAGATACAAACTTCTGCAGGAAAACATATGTACAATTCTTTTTTGTGTGTGTGTATGTGTATTGTTTGTGTGTGTGTAAAACTTTACTTAAGCTACCATTTTGAGCTTTCACATGTGATATGATATGATGACTTAGATATAAATTGTATATGAAATGGTAAAACATTTACATTTTGCTTTTGAGTTAAAAATGCATTGCTAAATTCAGAGAAGTGTGGAATGTGGAAGGATAACTGTGTTCCGGTTTACACAATAATGTGGAAATGTGAATTGAGATAGCTCCACTTTGACTTCTTTTTTCTTCTATGTTTTGTCTTCCTTATATATGCACAATTTATTTTGTATATCAGAAAAAAAAGCTTTTTAATTGTTTGGCCTTGTATAGAGAGATGATCTCAGATAATATTTTCAACTGTAGTCATTGCAAGTCACCCTGCATGGCATCGCAGCTACACAAATCTGTCTGTAACTTCACAGTGTGAGCTATGGGAATTGTGAACATGATGGGTTGGAAACCACCATGTGCCTGGCACTACTGTAATGGAGATCAAGACACAGAGATAAGCTCTGTGTCTCTTTCCCCTCCTTTAAAGCACAATGTGATAATCATTAGAGGATTTCTTTTTCTGTTCCCCTTCTGATGCTAGCAACTTTCCCTCTGTCCCATGGGTCATTAGATGACATAACACTCACATTGGCAAACTATATTATCTGAAGAGAGGGGGCTTAGAAATTGAAATGCTTACATGGTCATGAACCCTGTCTTCTGTTAAAAATAAATCCCTTTATCTCTGCCGCATTCTCAGGCTTGCATTCTTGTTCTTTTCCCCATGGAAAGCCCTTTAAAGTGTTGCAGACTCAAGGCTGAACAAGATTGAATGTGACTTTTTAAAAAAATATAATGCCTGGTCTTATCCGCTTCCCTCTTCGGGACAACAATGGGAGATAAATTTGCTCCACAGGAACCTTTCGTGGGCCATGCTGCTGAGGCAATTTGCAGTTTGCTATGGAAAAAAGGCATCTTACGCTACATTTATCCCCCCCTGCCGCTGGCTACAATTCAACCCACTTCGAGCCACTGAGCAGAGGTGCTGAGCTGAACTCCTGCATTCCCCATAATAATGGGTGTGCAAGGAAGCAAGAGATGAATATGTAGCCTATTCCAGGAAGACTCAACTTGAGAGTGAAGAGAAAGGCCCAGGGGGAGGGCAGGAAGAGAGCAGGGAAGAGCAATTGCAAAATGCTTGAATAAAACATTTTTAAATGAGGTCATTTCATTTGTCTCCAAGGCTCTAAATAAGCATATGTGGCTTTTGTGTATTTAGAGTTGGGGCAAGGCTGATTGAAATGGTTATAACCAATGCAAATGAAAAGCTGTTTCAGAAAGTAATTGGCGGAAGCTGCTCAAGAGGACCTGCCGTGTAATCAAGGATAACCCACCTTTATTATAGATGAGAGTATAGGACACAAAGACTTGGAGGAGCTGGAAACTGGATAAGGAAGAGGTTGAAACAAGCCATCACTGGAAAAATTAATATTTAACAGATGTGGCAGCTTTACATTATGTCTCAAATCAAGGCCATCAGAAAATGAAATACAATAGTGCAAGATGAATTGAGATATCAAATGCAATGATTTCTCATGGGTCTGAAGCCTCAGTGTAAACTAAAACTTCCAGGCTGCAAAGGTCCTGCTGCATTTCTGATACAGACAGTGAATCTATGTGGATTGGCTTCTACTGATGTGAATTCAATATACCAATCCACAGGCACAATAATTCCATATCTGCATGTGGTTCTGGACTGTTGGAATATGCCACTGTGTCATAAAATAATGTCAAGCAATGGAAAGTTGAACTCATTTGCTCCATAACTGAGAAGACTCCCATAATACCTCACCAGCTTCAGCCTACATTTTCATCAGATGAGTGACACCAGGGAAGCCTTTCCTTTTCATAGCTGTGCATGTCAGCTATAAGCCTTTTAAGTATAATGCCCAGAATCCAACAGCAGCAGCATGCTTGTATATTTCCAGGTTTTGTGAACAGTTGTGCCTTTTCAAATTTCATAGAAGGAGGCATAGAAAATCTTCTCATGCAAATGACTTGCTTTTCAGCAACCAGTGTGCTAAAAAGGATGCTGATTGGCTGGGAGACAGGCAATAGAAGCTACCAGTCAGCTCTGTGGAAGCTAGGATAGTTACTGGTAGGAATCAGCTACTGATAGGAATCTCCATCCTCTTCTCTGAGACCAAAACCGAGTGTCAGGATTCTGGCTGACATTGTCATTCTTCTAGCATTATTGACAATCCTAGCTAAAATATTCATCTTATAGTGGATATAGCTACAATCCTGTTGGCTGTTGATGGCCTTCTCTTTCATTCTTCAGCTGCTGTGCACTGCCCTAAAAAGTGTCTGACTCTAGTGCAGTGGTTCTCAACCTGTGGGTCCCCAGATGTTTGTAGACTTCAGCTCCCAGAAGCCTTGAGCATTGACCATAGTGGCTGGGGCTTCTGGGAGCTGAAGTCCACGAACATCTGGGGACCCACAGGTTGAGAACCACTGCTCTAGTGCAAAAGAGAGTTATACCAGGGTAATTCACTAAGAGGACTCTGGTCAATGTGTGACTGGGGCCAATGACTGTAGCTGGCCAGTGACTGTAACCATTTCTGCATCCCTATCTAAACACAAACAAGTGCTATTTCTTTATCTTGCTGAATGTACAACAAATTCCAACTAGAGATTGTGAAAAGGCAGCTCGTTGGCTACTCAAAATTATAAAATGGCCTTCTCTTTAACATTTGAACAATTGTGAAGTACCTTCCTTAAGGCAGTGTACTGTGTATCATTTGGAAATTTGATGCCTGGGAGACTACCAGTGTACACTGTGAATCATCATCATCATCATCATCATCATCATCATCATCATCATCATCGATTTATGCAGTACCATTTATCTACAGAGTGTGTTATGAGTAAAACAACAACAAAAACCAACCAGCCCTGCCACAACTTAAAATCTAAAATAAAAATGCATGCCTATACAGGGGAAGAATGGAGTGATGCAAATATAAAACTATATAATAAATTACAAAACAGATTATCCAGGTATAAATGGAGACTAGAAACATGGCAGAGGGAAGACAAATGTGGGGAGAAAGAAAGAGAAAGCAGGAACATTTTGTAGTTTGGCAGCTTGCTGCCAAATGACTGCAGTAAATTTGCCAGTAACTTCATTACTCAGATGTGACTGAATTTTGCTGGGAAGGGAAAGGCTCCAGAGGTTTCAGAAGCCATAAAAATGGGTGTGGTGGACCACACTTTCCCCAGCTCTGATGTGATTACTGGTTTTCTGTATGTCTAAACTACTCTCTCCTAAATAAATGTAACTGTTTAAAAACTTATAATAAAGAAGGATGAAAAGGAAGTCAACAGAAAGTGGAATTCAGCAGTTGCCATAATTATTGGCATTTATGTAACTGAGATCATTTCCACACTAGACTGTTATAGTGCTATTATTCCACTTTCAACATCCTATGGAATCCTGGGATTTGCAGTTTAGGGAGAGGCCTCAAAGACCCCTCCCTAAACTGCAAACCTCAGGATTCCATAGGATGTTGAAAGTGGAATAATAGTGCTATAACAGTCTAGTGCGGAAATGGCCTGAGTGATAAAACAGGTCTACTATTTATTTGGAGGTGCTGGCTCTCTCATGAACAGTGAGCTTAAGGATGCAAGAGCTGCCTTATTAATTTCCCTGGAAGTAATAGATGCACATTAAAAAGTCTAAGTTGAAATGAACAGAGCAACTTGTGTGGGAAGGGGAGCTTAATGTGTGTATCAGATCTGCCATCTTCCTAAGATGTTAGGGCAATTAGGCAACAACAAGAACATGAAAAAAAAAAAACATCAGAAAGCAGAATGCTCACAAATGAAGGAATAGTTTTTAAACATAACCATAATTTTGCCAGAATGAAGGCAAAGTAAGGAATTCATCATGACTATTAGGACTGCAGTTTAGGGCATTAGTTTCCAGCCTTGGATCCCATCTTCCCAGTATACTGGACTGGCTATTGAATCATATTTCAGCACTGGGGAAGAGACAATATTTTCTATCACTCCTGAGAGCAATCGATTGTTTTAGCAGGTACAAGATAGGATGTGTAACACAAATATCTCCAGAGTTTAGGAAGATACATTTTAAAATAATCCACTTCTACTACTACTTACAGTGTTTGAAAATGACCTCAGGTTGTTAGTCATTGCAGTGTCGACAAAATAACTCGTTGTATTACTTACTGCTCCTCTGTTGCTTTACACATCCGGGGACTGGGGGCTTAAGACTGATAACAGAATGGCATAAAATGTGGGGAAAATCCTGTCAAGATGCTTCTATAATGCTCTTAATATATTCTTAAAAGGTAACTTTCAAAAGTAAAAAATGTGTGTTATGCATTACACTGCCAGTTCTTTGCTATATATGTTTTGAAGATGAGTTTTTACTGCCATTGTAACAGATGATGAGCTCTGTTTTGCAAACTGAAAAGATTCCTGAGAGTTAGAAAGAGGTGAATATAACATCAATATCTAAGAAATATCAGGTCTGGACACTGAAAAAAAAAGGCCAGTACCATTGTTGAACAATGACTATAAGTTGTTCACAATGGTTTTAGCTGACAGATTAAAATCTATTCTTCAGGATTTTATCCATGAAGACAAATTTGGATTTTTGCCTAAAAGGCAATTGAGAAGTAATAATAGAAATATGCTAAATATATGGGAATATTAAGAATGATGCAATGAAAAACAGACTGCATTGATTTTGGGATTTTTAGATGCAGAAAAGGCCTTTGACAGTTTAAACTGGACTTTCTTATTTAGAGTTTTGGAAGAGATAACCTTTGGAGATTTTTTTAAAAAATGAGTTGGATCAATTTACTCTATGCAGAAAGCACAAATAATAAGTTAATTGAGAGTTATCCAAGCCATGTGTGATTCAAAAAGGAGAAGACAAGGATGTCTATTGTCACCTCTTCTATTTATTTATTTTAATTTATTCTGCACTTTGATGCAGAGAAGTTTAAGGATTGGCATACAATTAAAACCTGAATTGTTTCTTCTGGGTTTGTTGGATGAACCACTGGCAAGGAGTTGTGGGAATATATTTCAGTATATGATTACAGCAGCAAGGTTATTATATACTTAGTGATAGAAGAATGAAGTATTACCTACAAAAGAAGAATGACTATTAAAACTGATTGAGTGAGTACAAAATGATAAATTATCTACTTCGATTAGTGAAAAATCATCAGCAACATTTTAGAAAATTGGACACCTTTGCTGGACAGTTTGAAAAAGAATTAACGTGAACTGATGATTATTGGTTTTGAAAATTAACATGAGTTGATAAATGGAAGAAGTGTAAAACATAGGTCATTGAGAGAGAAGTTTGAAAGTATGAGATTTGCATATAACCAAAGAAGAGATAGTGAGAATTTATTTGCATATATACAGTTATCTTATCTGACAGGCTAAGGATTGGAGCACTGTCAGGAAACAGAATTGGTTGAAAAGTGGAACCCGGGTACTGTATTCTAGGGAGCATGAAGGACTTATGGAGGCTCACTTGGGACCAACTGTGCATGCACTGCTTGCAAAGTCTCTCAGCCAGCATAGCACCTTCCCCCCCACTATCTCAACTCACTTTGTAAGCCGCACTTGTGTGAGAGAGGTTCCAAACAAGCCTTTGTAGTTAAGAAGAATGGTGAAAGAGCAGAACTCATGTCATATTAATGGAACTTATCCTTAATTTGGCAGCATGAAAACAGCGAGTTGTCCGATAACAGGGTATCAAAAAGTGGGAGCTTCCTGCGTTAGTAGATTAGCATGTAGATGCTTTGTTATTTAGTTCTTTTTGGGGGTGCATGTGTGTTTTGTGTGTTTTTTTTAAAAAATTCATTTTCTCCTTGTGTGTTTTGTTTTAACTTGTAGGCATGTAAAAGTTAATGCAATTTACTTTAAAAAAATGAAATTACAACTGTAAAGTAACTTTTCTTGTTATATTATTTTTGAAGTATGACTTTATTATACTTTTATGACTCTTTTCATGTGATTAGTTTCAAGTAATTGTTACTTGTTACTTCCAAGCTCCACACATCTGTGTCCTCCAGCAGAGGGGGAATGGCCAGGGGAACTGGGAAGAATGATTGGATAACAACTATTTCTATCTTCTGTACTTGGCATATAAGATAGCCATCTCGCTCTGCCTAATAGGGGGGTTGGCATGGGTGTTACCCTCCTCCCCAATTCTGTATGTCAAGGCAGAGATAATATGACCTGTTGGTTGCATGTAGCCAGCAGGGCTCCCTAAGACCCCAATTTCTTTAATTATTTTCAGATGTAGGAGTCTCCAGTTGTCCAGTGTCATCTCTGAGACACTGGTGTATGTTTAGAAAAAAAGAGAGAGAATGAGAAAACACTTAATACACCCTCCTGGACATCTTGGTTTCCAGAAGCAGCTCTGCACAACATCTGACAAGCTGTCATTAAAACTCAAGGGGATTTCTAGAAGTGGCCTCAGCTTGCAGGTGAACTGATGATGATGATGATGATGATGATGATGATGATGGAGGAGGAGAAGCAGCAGCAGCAGCGGGCTCTACTGCACGTTGGCAAGTCTCTGCGTGCAGCTGACAGGCTTCTCTCAGCTGTTCATCAACTCCTTTGACAATATGTTCCATTGCATACCTTTGTGATAAAGCCACCTAGGGTTATTGTCCCAACCACTGGACAGCCCTCCTCTATAGAAAAGGGTATATTTTTCTTTGTGTTGCTTAGCCTACAACCTGAATTTCAATTGAGAAACACAGCTGTGTCCTCTTGCAAGAAAAAAAAAACTGTAGTAAAACTGTCACAAGCTGCTGCTAGGGACTATTCAATAATGCTGTATCTTTTTATAAGGGATACTTTGTAAAATAGAGTAGGAAATGGTTGCCAATACCTCAGAAGAAGAGGAAAAACAAAAGAGAGTTGGGGGTAGGGAAAGGCTTTCATTAAATGCAGCTTGCAGGCATACATGCCTTTATACTATAAACCTATCTGCTCATGACTCTGTGGTTTGTTGAAGCTTTCTGGCATTCTGATTTAGGCTAACAAGCCTCTGTTATGGAGACCTCCTGAGCATGTTAATTGTATGGATTCTTTACACAGGGACAAGAACGATTTTCCTTTTATATTCCAGTATTTTACATTTCCATGGATTAAGAAAAGAAAAGAGAAAAGCCTACATTTGTGATCCCAACTGTGGATGTGGGCTGTTATCACCATTATTGGTCCTTCACACTATTATCACTTTGTTACACTATCAATAATTTTTTCTCATGGAGTATCATGGTTATGCCTGTCACCTGTCACTGTGTCTGTCTATCCACCCATCCCAAAGAAGCCAGCTATACACCGAGCAACAGCTATAGATGGAATATTAATAATTTAATTTGAAATTTTAAGTGAATTATGAATTATGTTGGTGATATTTTTGTTCTCTCTGAGGATGGATAAGAAATTACCATTCACTCATTTATATGAGCTTACCCAATCTGTGCCTTCCAAAACTAAACACAGACCCTTTCCACACGGGGGGGGGGTGAAACGCGGGGAAACGGGGTGGCGCATGCTGGAACGGAGCTTACCTCGATCTGTAGCCGTGGGGAGCAGCGCGCATTCACCACTCTACACGGCGTCGGCGTCCGGTGGCGTCCGGTGGCACCCAGCGGTGCCCAAAATGGCGGCTGGTGGCTTCTGGTGGCTCTCCGCCAGTCAGAGAAGCGTGCCAGCCAGAAGCCCGCCCCCAGGCAGTTCTGCAGGGACGTGCTTGCAAGCCCCTGCAGTTCCCCATGGGGCACTGTGATGGGCTAGCGCGCGCGTGTTTCATAAAGACCACATGAAATGTGGTCTTTATAAAACACGCGGCGCCACCCCTGCGGCCACGCGAGGGTGGTTTGAGGTGGGGAAACTCCACATTTCTAACCGCCCTAGCGCACCCCATGGTGTAGACAACCTCCGGGTGAGGTCATCCTACCCCATGTTACCCCGTGGTTTTCCCCCCATGTGGAAAGGGCCACAGATCAGGACACAATTTGTGCTTTAACATCTCTAGATTTCCACACTTGCAAGATGATTTGTATAGAAGAAAATGTGTTAGTAAAATGCATACCTTTGAAAGATGTCCATGAAAACATGCATACAATTTAAAAATGCACTCTATAGGCACTGGAAGAATTGTACAAATGTGTGTACAATTGAAAAAATGAACAGATGAACAGAAATATGTACCAGTTGCCATGCAGAGAGAGAAAGGCTTGGAATTTAATCCATTTTCAGGTTGGAATGACCTTTGAAGCAGAAACTGGAAAACAACAATGAACTCAAACTTCATAGAGTACTACTTCCCTAGTTTTCATGACTGGCAACTCCAGAAGTGAAGCTTTGGCTTTAGGAAAAGGATTAGGTCTTGCGCTTCAATTTGGTGAAGTGCTAAATTTATCTCTCAGACATCTGTTTTTCCTGATTGAATACATTTCACTCCTAATTGTTTTCATATAAAAAAATAGCATGTTGACAAATACAGCACGAACTAAGGAGTTTTGAGCATTAAGTATTTAGATGTGGAGAAAATAATCTCAAACCCAAATACATTGAAGATGCCAACATATAAACTGAAGGTTGGTCCTCTTCCAAATATACTAGAGATAAAGATAAGGAAGGACATGGAAATCTTGTCCCTATAAGATACACAAAAGTAAATTTTAAAATAGAAAAAAGTTGATAATTCTGAGGTTCTGAAGGATGGGAAATTTCTCCCATGTTTCGAGAGTCACTATGGTGCCTCATTCAGAAGAAGTTTCACTTAAGGAAGGACCATAGCTAAGTGGTACAACAGGAGCCTTGGCAGTTTGCAGATTGCAGTTCCCAGAATTTCCCTAAGAGTTTGAGTCATTTTCTCAAGCCATGAACAAAAATTGTATTTTTTCTATAGTTTGAGTCATTTTCCCAAGCTATGAACAAGAATTGTATTTTTCTGCCCTAGGTTCAGTTGATGATATCTTCACTTTGTAGATATCTGATGTCATATAATGAAAGAGGCATGGGGCAGCTGTTAAAAGTAGATGATACTGGGTTTGGTGCCCAAATAGTCAAATCAGCGATAAGCCAATTTTCTATGTTCCTGACTGGACAAGCACACCCTTGTTTTTAATTTAGCTTACATCCAGCTTTGCTGGATGTAAGAAAGAGCTATCCATTAACTTTTAAAGCTGTGGCCACCTAACAGTTGCTGCTCAGTGCAACTGTCTACTCTCTTTCCAAAATGCTATTGAATTTAACCAGTCAATTCTCTGAGCTTCTGAGAGGCCAGAAGGTTTCTTTTTTCTTTTCTTTTTCTTTTTTTTTTTTGTAGCCAACTGCACAACAGGCTACTTAGAGTTAACAGGTATGTTCATAACAGACTTATGTGCATTTCATCTGAACAAAACTAATGCCACTGGGAATTAAAAACAAAGAGCCTGCAAGCTAAAGGAAAGGCAACTACACATGCTAGTTTCAAGCTTAAAAAAAGAGAAAACTCTCAACAGTGGCTATTCTGATGTGTACTAGTTGGGAACAAACATTACATTTTTTAACATCCCCCCCCCATATACTCATGGAGCTGCATTCAGAAAATCTACCTAATACAGCAGTTACACACTAGAATATCAATATTTTAAGTTCCAATTAGTCAGCCATGGATCTTTCTTAAATATATAATATCCATTTATTGAATTTAGTTAGAGCCAAAGATTCAGTAGCAATAGCAATAACATACAGATCATATTTCGTCCTCTTATAAGTTTGCTTGCAAATGCCTCACTTCTGGTGAAAGAGTCCATTGATGAAAAGAAAAGGAAGCTGTGGACAGAAAACACAAGCCATTCCAATATATCTCCCCAGTTTTCCACTGTCTTTGGCTGTGCTAAACAATGACAAATGAGCAGAGACAATGCACAGCCTAAAGTGACTTGACAAACACAGTGTTCCTAAAGTGAAATTCAGATTTTGCTACATATTTATAATATGCTATTGAGGTAAGGAGGCAGACAGCATGGTGTAGTTACATGTTGGATTCTGGGAGACCAGTCTTCAAATACCTGCTCAACCATGGAAACCCACTGGATGACCTTGGGCAAGTCACACACACTTCACCTCGGAGGAAGGCAATGGCAAACCCCCTCTGAACAAATTTCAGACACTCCCATGCTAGGTTCACCTTAGGGTTGGAAACAACTTGAAGGCACACAATAACAACATTGAGGTACTCTGGAAGGTGGTCTGCATTAATGAACAGTAAACTATATAGCCTGGCAACTACAACCTAACAGCATAAATATCATTCAACTATATAAATAGTAAAGCTTTTCAAGGAGAAGTCTGTGAGTGGTCAAGTGATCTGTATAAATAAGATGTCATTTTATAAATAAGATCTCATTGGAAAGTCTGTGGCATATTGCTGTGAAAGAAAAAGAAGTTCAGTTGCACAATTTCACATAGGATATCCAAGTACTTAGCATTCAGGCTCAGAGATATTCCCCATTGCCCCTAAAAACATCGCAGTCTGAGCTAAGGCTGAGTGGATGATCTCTGAAGATATTAAAGATGCTGAAGATCTCAGAGCACTTATGTCACAATTATAGCCTGAGATCTCAGATGATACAAAGTGAGGCACCTAAGTCAGTTGAAAAAATAAACTAGGCTCAGCAGTTATAAAAAAAAAAATGCTTTTAGTCTATAGTTCCTAGAATCTCCCAACCAGTTTGACCACTTTTTTCCAACCACTGCATAGGCCTATTCTGTGTGGTGGAGCAGGGAGGAAAACTAGAGAAGATTACAAAAGTAGGTAGTTTTGTTGTTGCTGCTGCTGTTAATTTGCATCGTTGGCTTCCCCTTATGGTGGTCCCATGAATGAGTCACGTGTAAGACACCTTGTTATTAAAAGCCGTACTGGGATCCTGTAAACTGTTGAGAAACCATGGTTTTCTTGATTAAGTCTATCCATCTGTAATGCAATCTTCCTCTTTTCCTGTTGCCTTCAGCTTTACCTAGCATTATAGAGGTGGTTGTAGAAGGGAGTGATAACTGGCAAGTAAATGTGATGATGTGTGCCCAACTGACATAAATTCAGGAAGAACAAAATGAAGGATGTGTTCTGTATATGCCCTCAAGTTGCTTGTTGACTTATGGCGACCTCACAAAGTTCATATGGTTTTCTTAGGCAACAATTACTCAGAAGTGGGTTTAGCAGTTCCTTCCTCTGAAATATAGTCTAAAGCACCTAGTATTCATTGGTGTTTTCTCCCATCCAGGTACAGTCAGCCCTCCACATTTGCAGGTTTGACATTCATGGATTTGATTTTTTTCGAGTTTCTCTAATCCCTGTCCACCCACTTCAGGTGCTTCTTTTGGTGGGAGAACTTTCCCTCTTGGTGGCTCCAGTCAGGCCCTTTAAAAACCCACCTCTGGTCCTCCTCTTCTTCTACCAGTTTCTGCGTGGTCAGCTAAGGATGGCTCTCTGCCAAATTCTCAGCACCACAAACCCTGTACCCATGCCCCACACACACCCAAGGAAGGAGATGGGCAAGAGAGAGGAAGTACAGGACCACCATGCCAACCATCTCCTTTCCCTGACCTGGTTTAGATCCTGGATGTCCACTTTCCCCACTCATGGCTCAGCCCCCTTCCTACAGTCACACAAATTTTGTTATTTGTGAATTTTTCACTTTTGCGAGGGTCTTGTGTCCCTAACCCTAGCTAATGTGGAGGGCCAAGTGTACTAACCAGGGCTAACTTTGCTTAGCTTCCAAGGTCAGATGGGATCTGGTGTCTTTAGGGTATTTAAGATGACATATGATGTCAGAGCACAGATATGCATCCATTATGTTCTAAAGATACATGCCTGTAACTGATCCTTTAACTTTGTCACTAGTTTATCTTGGAGAAGTTGAACACAATAAACCACATCTGTAAAGAGTTAACAAAGATCTTTACTGAATATCCAATAAACAAAATATATGCAATGGTGGTATTGGCAAATAGCAAATATCATGGTAGAGATTCATAAATGGCAAAAAAATAAAAATAAATAGATAACACTAATAACTTGCTAATGCAGCACAGTTGCTGCAGAATGGAGAAATATTTGCAGAGAACTGGATTTGACTGCAGAGGATGGTAGGTGTTATGGCAAAGAAATTTGGAATTAAAATGCTTCCAAGAGCAGAATAGAAAAATAGAAAAATAGAGATGGGTTCAAAATTTGAAAGAGAATAAATGTATTCCCTTAATTCCACTCACTCATAGAGGGTAGTGGAGATGAATTTACTCCATGAGAAATAGATTTAGAGATGACAGAGATTTCATTTCTTGAAAAAGTGCTATGGAATGATGTGATTTCTGGTATGAGTAATGTAATGAGATATCTTCACAGAGATCTTCAAAGGAAGATAAGGCAACCAAACCTCCTCTAGGACAGAACCAGGACAAAATTATATACTTAAAATTCTGTCGGGAGATAGAGGCAGTGGTTTCAGGTAAGCTAATGGTTTCAAGTTTCAATGATATACAATAAGCAAAAGCTGAGAAAGCATATAATTCATACACGTACAGCGTTATATAGAGAGCACGGGAGAGTGTGCCCCAATCAGGGAGAGCTATTGAGTGTGCATACACATTTCTGATGAGATTACTTATCCGATTCACTGATGGAGCTGGTTAAACTACCAAGAAGCTTGCAAACCAAAGGCTTAATTGCATAACCACAGCTCTAAACTTCTGTTGTATGCGGCCTAATAAGGATACAAACTGAATATACCAGAGCAGTGGCAGGAATACAAATAGAGAGACTGAGGAAATTTCCAGTAAAAAAAGAGCTCATCTCCTTACAGATATTGCTACAGAAAAGTTCAGGAAAGAAAATACCTAAAAGAACTGAGCTGGGGGGGGGGGTTAGGATCCAGCCGAATATATCTTGATGTTTATAAATGGAAATCACTTTAAAAACTAAAGCTAAATCTTCTTTTGCATTGTACTGAACAGCTATATAGCACTATGAGACTGAACTGTCAGAGAACCACCTGGAGATAACAAAATATATATAATTGATTTATGTTCAGCTACTGTGTTGCATTGGAGATGGAATTGCTTGGATTTTTCAGCAATAAAGAACAGCTTTTGCTATTATAACACCATAGATCATCAAGCAGCCTGTCATGACTAGAAGCAACCATGCTGTCATATAAGCAAAATAATCCAAACTTCAAATTCTCAGTGAATGAGATAGCAAACACTGCTCTAAAACTGTGTGAGATCTAAATTGGATCTTCGGTATTGAGGGGAGTGGCAAACAAAAGTTTTATTAAAAGTTAAAAGAAAATAGATTAGCCTAGATTGACTGAGATCTGGTATTTAATAGGCTACAGAAAAAAACAAAAAAAGCAAAGTAGTATCAGCCATTGTTAGTACTTAGATAGGACACTGCCAATGAATATAAAGTACTATAGGCTATATTTTAGAGGAAAGATCTGACAAAACCACCCTCTCAATGTTTCTTTCCTATAAAACCCTATGAAAATCATGGGATCACCATAAGTTGACAGGCAACTTGAAGGTAGATAAAGCATGAAAGAGAGAAGAGAGAGAGAGAGAGAGAGAGAAGAGTTACACAGATGTGGTTTTGAGTTCAGTTGTGTAGGCTACTCAAAACCTAGATGTAAGAGAAACTTATCTTCTTCTGGGATATATTCAACTTGTTGGATCTGGGGACTTGCAAAGCTCTTCTGAAGGTGAAGTGGTGACTCCCCCACCCCCATAATTAGCCATTTTTTTAAAAAAAAAATCACATTATGAGAAATAATGGAAAGGGAACACTCAGGATAAAGAGTCCACTGGTGCAAATATAGAGGATGAATTTTGTGAAAGCTTCCTACACATTGACGTGAAATCCTTTCTTCAGTACCTCAGCAGAATTTTCCATGCCAACTAGCAATTCTGCTTGACAAACCTATTTCAATTACAGGTCCTTTTTTGGGGTCCTGCCACTTCTGAAAAAACTGTTGGTCTCTGAAGATGATAGCTAGATAGATAAGATTACCCAGCGCATATACACAGAGCTTCTAGCCACTCTGTTTGCAGTGCAACCCAAGCTTGCCTATTTGATTTACTGCAGGTCTTTGAAAGAAAACTTTCTGATGTATATTTGTATTCAGTTTCTTTCATGCCTTTCCTAGACAGACACATTCAGATATAAAAAGAGAAACATATGCGGTCTTGAAAGGAGCAGATGCTACAAAATCAAGAGTAATTTAAAAGAAAAAAAGAAGGTGGTAGAAGGACAAATAGCAACCACCGTCAAGATTTCTCTCCCTCTCTTGTTTCATGCAGTTGTGTTTGCATCTTCAAGTCCCATGGTGAATACTTTGGCTGAATTCCAAGTCAGTGCCACCAATACCACTTCTTTTTCCAGATGTCATCATTTCAGTGTTGATCTCCTGGCACCCTGCCCCAAATGGAATATTACCCATACATTGTCTCCTGCCACCCACCATACCAGTTCCTGCCATAAATTTCATAATACTTATTGGATGGGGAGTTTTTCTTGAAAATGGCAAATTCTGTTCAACTGAGATCTTTCCCACATAGAAGTCTTATTTTTGTATATATTCATGAGTACACAGATTTTCCAAGCCATCCCTCCCATAGTGACTGGGTTCCAAGGACCCACAGAGCCAGGCATTCATGAAATAGAAGGATTGGAAGCAGTTACCTCTTCCAGTTGCTGCCAATACAGCCTTTGTTCTCCCAATGTGCATGAGTGTGGAGACTGTCAAATATCACATAGAACAGTTTCTCACAACATAGCCCTGACCAATTTCCTGATCTGGTAAAAGTCTGGCTTTGAACACCCACATATTCAGTCATGTTTGTGGTCTCAATTAAGGTTGCCACATTTTTTTTTCATCTGAGAGGATCTTCACCTTTAACAGCTATGGCAGATAGGTACAACACTATTCTCTCAATATCCGACTAGCTGTAGCTCCTTACTTGAGACAGTTTGAAAATTCAGTTTAATTTAGTTCAGTTTGTTTTTTATAAAAACTTAGCAAAAATTTCAAGTTTCTTAACAGGCTTGATGGAAAAGGCTTGCTTTTTTTAATTTTTAAAAACATCCTAATGTGGAAAAACCTAAACTGAAAGACTTGCCAGTCCCTGCCTTCTATGCACCCTATGATAAATCAAGTATGTGAAGAGCAACAATGTGTGACTAAAGGCCCCTATCAAAGCAAACTGCTTTTCTTTATTACAATTATGGTGAGAGGGGGAGAAAACTAACATAATAATAATGCTACAAAACCAAAACTCATACTATCAAAGCATTAATTCATGTCTGTCAAGTTAAGATGCATCCATAAATGTTCCAGACTAATTTTTCCAAAACCTCAGTTGGCCTACAGGAAGGCCATGAGATGAATTCTCACTAGCAAACATAATAAATGGAGGCCATATTGCAAGTATTTAATTGCTCCTAGGCTTCTCAACATTCTCGTGTTATAGCTGACTTTTCCCTGAAAGAACTTTTTTTAATGTTATGTCCAGTTACCTTCTATTTGTGAGGGCCTTAGGCTCTTCCCAGTGTGCCACAGTTTCCACCCCAGCTGTAGTTAAAAGATATCTAACATTTTGTAATTCAGGTTTTCATTCCCCTCAAACAGGGATAACATCGATATCTCACCATAGCTTACAGGTTGGTTTGTTATTTGAGATTTAAAAACAGAACAAACAAAAACATAACACTGGATAGCAGAAAACAGAAACTGCTACAAGACCATTTAACTGACTTAACACAGTAAAACATGATTAGCAGTAAAAGACTCATGAGTTCCCAAAGGCATCACTAGGTCTTTAGTTAAAAACAAGGGAGAAAATGTTATTGCTTGCAAAACAACATGTACTGAGTCACAAAACAGAATGGCCTATCTATGAAATACATGAATCTCCTATGGCACATCTGCCTATAATCCAGACCTTTTTGAATAATAAGATTTAAATACACTAAGCAGCAGCAGGCCTCCCAGTATTTCATTGGGATTTTGCTGATGTTTCACATACCACATACAAAGTGATTTTGCAACTCCATTCAATTTTGCTATTTGCCACAAAGCTACTGTTACAGATATGCTACTCCAAAGCATTCAAAGTATTCAGGGATACAGAGGGTTTTTTTTAAAAAAAAATGTTTTTGGTTTTGTTTTTAGAAATCAAATTGAGTTATACCTTTGCCAAGGATGGTACAAATTAAAAACCAATGACCTGGATCCTGGTTGTGACTGGCACTGGTATAAATCGGACTTATGTCATCATAAATCTTTTTTTTTTTTTGGTCATTCAGAAGGTTGTTGATTCTCTATCAACCTCACACAATGACCCAAATCCCCACCTTTTAGCTGCTGCAGCTCCTCCTCCATGAATGTCTGGTGTTTTTAGGGAAGCATCTGGATATGGCCATATGGCCAGGCATAGAATGATGACATCATTTGCTGGGACCACCTTGCTTGAAGAGTTTGGGGTGAAAATGACTTTTTGAACTACATTTCCTAGCTAACATGATCACCAGCCAATTTTTTTAAAAAAAACCTCTCAATTTAAATGTTGCTTTTTTCTGCATCTGTAGCCATTTCCCTTGTTTCCACATTCATTCCTATTAATCACCAGTGACCACTCTTGATGGTCTAATCTAAATTGAAATTTGAGTGCGCCTTCCTCCGAGATGATGGCAAACACAGCTAAACTAAGTGTGAACGTGTTTGGAAAGAGGCCCAGCACAAGGGCAAGCCAAAGACATCTGTAACTTAGTTGGAGCTCACCCAACTGTTCTCACTTATCAGTCAGCTGAGGCACACCTCAAATTTAGTTCAGATGCTGGAAACAATATTAGTACTCTCAGATTGTGGAGATATCTTTGCCTGTTCAAAGACTCAGGCCATTTCCGCGCAGGGTATTAGAAACGGTGCAGTCCGTCCTCCAGGGAGGACGTCCGCACCTGGGAGTGGACTGGGTCTGGACCACTTAGTGTAGTTCCACACCTCAGCTCGCTCCGGAATGACCCCAAGTGGTTATCCAGCGTGCTTTTGAAAAACCTGTTTCTTGCGGTTTTTCAAAAGCACGGAGCGTGCCAGTGCGAGCCTGCTCCCTTATGCAGATTTGCAGGCTCACACCAATGTGAGCCTGTGGTCTGCCGGGCACGGGCTTTAGGTTGGCGAGCTTCAGTGGTTAGTCGAGACCCTCGACCAACTG
Source organism: Iguana delicatissima (assembly GCA_948472985.1). NCBI lineage: Eukaryota > Metazoa > Chordata > Lepidosauria > Squamata > Iguanidae > Iguana > Iguana delicatissima. The sequence goes on from CAOKZL010000647.1 coordinate 86,915, forward strand.
GAAGCTGCCATTTTCGTCCCCGGAGCAGTGTGGAGCAACAAGCATGCACTGCTCCAAAGCAGCCTGGACTGGACCGGGGAGCCAAAAGACCCGGTAAGTAGCGTCACAGGGTGATTCCCTTGTCCCATGCGGAAATGGCCTCAGTCTTGATTCCTTAGCCATTTAGAGACAGATTCTGACTACTTTACAATGAATTTCTCTATCTGGTTTGATTCCTGATTGGTACTGTCACTTTCTTGACCTTGGACTACTAATGACAAATGCAAGTTGTGGCTTGTTCCTCCACACAGTAATGTTCAATAATTTTCAACTTTGTAAGTCAGGGGGTAGGGAGTAAAGTATGACCAGTGCCAAATATTCAGCGTCACAAATTAACATTTTCCAGCTGTGCTTCTCCTCTGCCCAGGAGAACCACTTGTGAGGAGAGCAGGGGGAAATAGCTGCATACACATGGATGTTGTGTCTGGGAACTGGTGACAAGATTTCATAAGCTTGTATTGCTTCTGGAAAGGTCTCTCTGGGACAGCAGCTTGGTAGGTGGATTCATCATAGGAGTACTCCCTTAAGGAAGCTTGAAAGGGGAGGAATGACAGTTGTATGAGTGGTTCTGGAGGGCTGGGTGGAAGCATGCTAGCCAGAAACCTTGATTTAAATGATCTATGGATTTTAGCTTGGTCAGGGTTTGCTCCATGGTTGTCACATGGCAATATGGGAGAATTTGTTTTAGTTTGATTATCAGTTCCAAAGATGGCCAGATAGTGTCCTTCACCCCTTCTGTCCCCATTCTGTCCCCTTATTGTTTTGGGATGCATTCACTTTTTGAAACCACAAACCATATATTAACACCACAAACTATCTATTTACTGTTACAGTGTCAACCTATTGAATCATTATGCAAATATGTTGACTTGACAAGCAAAGAGATAAGAATATTAGTTGTTCCTTTCCTTTCTAATTCTGCTACTGTCTCCACATGGAGAGCAATGAGTCTATATAGGAAAAATTGTCCTATTCATAAACAACCTCCAAGCAAGCAGAAATCAATAAAGAGCAAGGCCATCTATCGTTTGGAAAACATCCATGTGTAACATCCATTAAAGCCTGAAACAATACTTGAAAATATTTAAACAAATGAAATTGGAAAACCTTTTTGGTCTAGAAAAGTATTTTCTGTGAAAAAAAAAATCTGCTGAGAACATGCTTTTTTGTGTGCAAAAAAACTTATGGAAAATTTTTAAACAGTAAGTCATGAGATGCAAATACTCTTCAAAACTTCAGTTTTCAAAGATTTTTGCACTGCAAGAAGAAAGTCTACATTGCTAAAATCATTCATTGCTTCCTTGAAGAACTAATTTAGTGAGGAATTACACCCTTAAGACTCATACTATACTATACAGATTCATGACTCTCCGTATGAGGACAGTGAGAGAAAAAGGAGATGGAGGATTGGGCTAGTGTGCTTCCTTCTTCATGGGTAGATTCATGACATAATAGAAAAATAGAACTTGAGTGAAAAGTTGTTAACTGGATAAATCAGTGGTGGAAGTAGTACTTTAGATGTTGTTGGATTGCACCTCCAGTCATCTCTTGCTCCATTCATCATACTGGCTGAGACCAATGGGAATTTAAAAATAAATAAAAATCAGTACTGGTGAGATGCTCACAAAAAACCTGGGGTTACATTTGTACAGAACAATAGATAATCCTCCCATTTTTTCATAGTAGAAAAATTTTGTCCTAGTTAAAATCAAAGGCAATAAGCAACATCACAGAACAAAATGAAGCAGTAAAACTGGCCATATGGTCCTGTCAACTCTAATTCTATCAGAATTATCTGGCTTGTAGAGAAGATGACCATTCATACAATATAAGATAAGTCTTTTTAGTCTGGCTGCATGTCATATAAAAAGTTCTGTGTTTTTCAAGAGGTGCAGGAATGAGGACATTCATACAATTTTACTTCTTGCTTTTAGGGCAATACAATATTTTTCCATGTATGATAGAATTCTGAGGGTCTCTTCTATGGTAATTTTATGGGACATTTTGAGTTGCTAATGGACAAAATGAGAGAACGAACTGGTCTTACAATTGTACAGATTGAGCCAAGACAGATGCTGTCAAACATACAAAGATGCTAAATGAAGCTACCTAAGGGTTTAGTGTAACTGTTATGCTTTGTTTGCTGAGAAATTATTTATGTTCAATAGTGTTTGAACAGGGTATAGGTAAAGGCAAAAATGCTTGAAATGAGTGATACTATTGAGCAGACTATCATAAGTCTACTAAGAACACTATTTGGTTGGTGTATACTGGGAGACACACAATGTTGCTTTTGCATAAGCATCAATTTCACAATCTTCCAGTAAAAAGCAAGAAATTTTTTTTTTAACTCAGCCCAATGCTAATCAATTGTGACGGGACCTAGAGAATATTTTCATGGTGCCAATTACTTAAAGGGCATAGTTGCCATAGCACTATTAAAGTAATAGGAAAGACAGCTCTCCAGGACATCATGAAACAGTGTACTAAATATTGTTCAACTTGTTCAATGAAATAAAGGATTGCATCATTAACCTTAGCAATGTCAATGTGTTGTCACTATCAAATTCAGCTAAATGAGTGTCTGAGGTAATAGTTAAAAGCACATTTCACACTAGTGAATGCATTAATATATTACTGGCTACTAATAAAGAGAGAGAAAGAGAATCTGTGATGTAGTGAGATGAATACAAAATAGGAAGAAGTTTATGCTGTTCAGAAACAAATGGATATGGATAATATGCACATTTACAGAGGCAAATTTGATATGGTGCTTGCCATAAATGTTTTCATGCTATTTTAAAATTGTGAGAATTTGCTGGACTCTAACATTGAGAAACAATTCAGAAATAGCTAATAGAATATTAAGAATGCTGACAGAAGCTTCCTGTTTAAAAGAAATCCCTGCTGTGTTTTTAAGGTATTCAGCTGGTCCTAGTCTTAGTTGTTGCAATGGCACTTGGCCCAGGAAAGAACTTGGAGGATCAGCCTAATTATTTTTTCAAAGGGAAGTTTAAGATGTTGTTTGATCTCCATGGGGAGGAGATTCCTAGAGGCAGATATCTCTACACAAGAAGATGAAGGAACAAACCTTACTCTTTTGAAGTCAATAGCAAGATGTTTTGTCTTCTGTGCAAAGAGAATTTCAGCTAAATGCTTTAAAGATGACTAGAAACTGAATTAGAAGAATTCTGATAAAAAAAAAATAGAGCTGATATCACTGGTCTCCACTTTCATCTTTCATTCATGTTGATTTGAATTGGGCAAGTCTCATGACATCAACACATAATTATATGGTGGTATAATAACAGTTGGGTTTCAATGTCCTTTATGATTCACTGTTATTTTATATCATTGTATGAAATGACACTCAAGGATGCAAGCTTCCCACACCCTTTTTTCATATGCTATCATATTGGTTATGCTAAACCATATAATCATTTTGCAGATGTCATTGCTGATATGGAACCATGTATATGTTCTGAATGGCAGGACATAACTTACATCTCAGCAGACTTTAAAACTGCACACAAAAATAGCAAAAGGATTCTTCTTGGAAGTTTTAGTGTTTTTATCACATTGATATTCCTTAGTTATAGGTATAGTGCATGATGCCAAGATAGAAATCCTGTAACAAACATTTTTGAAACAAATATTGTTCTGTGCAAACCCTTTGCTCATACTCCACTAGTGGTTGACATAAACACACACACACACACACACACACACACACACACGTGAAATTATTTCCACAACAGGCCAATGTTTTCTGTCTCAAATGAAAACACTGCAAAAATTTGGCTTAGCACCACACATTGACTGGCCCAATCTATGAATTGAATAATTGTAACCAGAGTCCTTAAAGCTGGGTAACCAATAGCCATGATTTTCGTGGTTGCATGTCTTCTGTCATACTGCTATCTTGTTTCAAAGATAGAGGCTGGAGGGAGAAACTGGAAAGGCAAAAGATATAGTGGAACTGGTCAGCACCATGGACAGCTCACTGTGAGGCTGGTTAGATTACACGGTCAAGCTTGAAGAACTAGTTAACTGACCTAGTCTGACTGCAAGTGAGTGTTTTTTACTTGCTGCCTTTTCAGAGGAAAAAATATATATAGGGGCCTTAAGCAACTGTATCCTACCTTGAAAGCACCTTTCCCAGCAGAACTGGAAAGCCTCTTGCTGTCACTCTCCACACTGTAGATGGTTCTGGAATGAATTATCTGATTCACAGGAGATGAGAGGTCTTCTTTGTATCCTTATTCTGGCAGACTAGGGTCTGGGACCTGGTTCATAATGTTGGTTTTACTTCATTAAAGATCTGCCCAGTTTCCCTAGGAACTGCTCATCCTAGGTCTACTGCTATGCACCAAGTTCTGCTCTGACTTTGTAAGATGTTTTCAAACCTGTTCATGTATAGTGGACCAGGATGCACCAATAGGTCACTAGTAGGGTCTAACCTTCATAACAATCACAGTGTGTGCTATGGGCTTCAGTCTCTACAGCAAGAAACATACTGTACTTTACATTTTGCAATGGCATGGAGTGATGGGATATAAAATCATTTTGAAATACTACCAGATAGCAAATTGATGATTCGTTACCTTCTAAGAATCTTTAGATGGCTTCACTCATTGTTTTAGCTGACAGAGAATAATGAGATAATGCTACTGAGTTAATTCTAAACATGTGCATGACTTGTGGCTATTAGCTTTTATTATCTCTGTTCTTCTTTACATGTTCATACAAACATGATTTCAGAAGAGTTGCTCCTGATAATCATTATTCTGCACTTTTATGATCTTTTCAGATCAACAGTGATTTGATTTGGCTGTCAAATGAAGTTGGAAAGCTTCCCATTTGAAACAGAGTTTTCTTTTTTGAAATTCAGTTAAGTTCTATAATTTCTGAAATCTCCAAAGGTTTCAATTGTGAAAACTCACTGTTATATAAGTATGACACACATCAATCATGTATCAACTGATGATGCCTTTGTCAACAAATAAATTACTGAGAGAAATGCTGACTTCCAAGTCCTCTATAGTGATAGTACTAGATTAAGATAGTAAACTATGAGTTAAAAAGAAAGAGGTTAGATAAATGTGGTGTTGAATGCACTTAGATTCTTAGTGTGAACTGTTAAACCCTAACGTAGTCATCATGATTCAAGGATCACAATGGCAGGTTGTATATCTACTGGTACTTCTGAGGCTTATTGGATGAAGGTCCCTCCATCTCAACTGGTCACCTAATCAGGTCTTTGATTATGCAGAGGATGAATGGCAGTGCATAGGCTGATCTATATTTCCATTCATCCCATCTTTGGAAGCACGTACATAGTGTAGCAATTTGAGTGTATGGATTGTGCTGCTTTCCTCTCTCTTTAGTAGCACCAAATACCAATCAGCCTGTCTGCTCTGAAACATTTGCAATCCCACTTTCTGTATATATTGATGCAGAAATGAATGTGAAATGGTAAAAAAATGTGACGATAAACATGCATGGCCTGCTTTATTTTGGAATTCCCATTTAATTTTTTGATTAACAGCTTCAACAGCATGGTTTATAATGCTTAATTCTTTTCAGAGAGGCTGTGTGAGCTCAGGTGATACCAGATGTGCCTGTCATAGAGAAGGTTAAATACTTACGGTACTTGATAATTACCTAATCAACATTACCATCTCACATTAATTCTACCCCAGGAAATGGTTGATTATAACTGGCCTACATTGTTCTAGCATGAGTTGGAATGAAACCCCCTGTTGTTTGCACTGATTTAAATGATAATAATAATAATGTTCCCATCTACCACAATCTGAACAGGCAAGAAACAGACAGTATCTCCTTTCTCTGAAAAAGCATAGGAACCAGGAGATACTGTTCCTACCCTACATTTGTTTCTGGTACGAGTTTTGCACCTTTAATAGCTGCACAATAGACGGAAACAGAAACTGAATAGATGTAGAATTTCCTAGTATGGAAATGCAGTGATGTGAACATTTCGCCTACTGAAACAGAATCTTTGCTTGTGTTTGTACCATTAAAGATACATGAACAAAAATAAAGGCAGAAACTATGCTTTTTATCAGGCATAGAGGATGATTGTAATTTTTGATGTTTGGAATGGTTCATCTTACTTTTTTTAAAAAAATTAATTTCTGCTTTTAGTCTAGCACTTTATTTATGCCTCACCTTTATCCCAAAACTGAGACTCAGGCCAGCCTTTAAAATATTAATTTTGATCTTGCAGATAAACCTGTGCTCAAATTCAAGGGCCATTTCACAGTCACTGTACCATCATGCAATGATATGCGCATGTGAAAGAGCCATGACAGACAGACAGTACTACTAGTTTTCAGGGATGCTTTAGGACACTCCATGGCTGGTTTCATTTTTGAGGCCTCTGTCCCTCATTCATTCATTGAAAGCATTTATATATCACCCTTGAGCTAAAAAGTCTCCCAGACAGCCTTGAAAGATAGGCAATAAAACAGACATTGTTCCCAGACTTACAGTCTAAATAACACACAATGCCTGAGCAAAAAGGTGTGGGGAAAGAAAAGAGGACAGTTGTAATTGAGTTCAGTTTGAGAAACAAGTTTCTGACACAGCCAGGTCTATGAACTTAGCTAAGACTGGTTTGCATCAAAAGTTTGACTCCACCCAGATCCAGTTACATTATGAAATGAAAATGCCCTCCATGAAGTTCCTGCCAAAAGGACTTTCAAGTATTTATGGAGAGAAGAGCAGATAGAAAAATTCAGTCTTTGATGTTTTCCAAGGACTTTTGTCATCAGCAAACAGTGGCTTCCATGTCAGTGTTTTTTAAAATGGATTTTTTCCAATCTAATATAAAGTGGGAGGGAAGAAATAGCAGGGAAAGACAGAAAAAATAAGGAAACCACATAGGATATAAACATGGGCTACGGCATATACATTAATATAAGCTGATCATTTGTGTATTTTCTTGAAAGAAGAGCAACAGATTTACTTGCAGCTAAAGGGGGAAAAATTTGCCTTACATATGAGCCATGGAAAAACTTGTCCCTTTCAGAATTTTTTTTTTCAAGAGATATGGTACATTGACAGCAAACCTAAATACCCTAACAGCACCAGATCTTGTCTGATTTTGGAACCTAAGCATGGTCAGCCCTGGTTAGTACTTGAATGAAAGACCACCAGAGAATATCAGGTGCCGATGCTTATAATTTAGAGCCGTCGTTCTTAATCTTTTCTTTGCCAGGGACCCTCTGTAAATATAATTTGTTGCTGGGACCACAAAGACTTAAGTCAAGATTTAAATATTCAGATATTCATTCATTCATTCATTCATTCATTCATTCATGGCTTCTAGACACTTGGATTCAAATCTCTGTCTGTATTGAGTAACCTTGGGCAAGTCCCTGTTGCTGCTGCAGCTGTTGGTATCCAGCTGCAGGACTTCATGGTCCCCCAGTGAGTACTCTGTGGCAGCCATGTAGCTTGGAGTGTGTGTGGGGGTGAGCAGAGGGGCAGGAGCTTGGCCACGTCATGCGGGGGCATGGCTGTGTTGTGTGGGGCACCCCCAAAAAATTACCATCCAGGGCGCGCTGCCCTCATCACCCCCACCATCCATACGCCAGTGCTCTGTGGACCTGCCAGGCTCCCCAGCCCCTTGTTGAAGAACCACTGTTTTAGAGAAAGAAACTGGCAAAACCACATCTGAGTATTCCTTGCCTAAGAAAACCCCATGAAACTTTTGGAGTTGCCATAAGTCAGCAGGCAACTTGAAGGCACATACATATGCACATGGTTCAGCAGCATTTTTTTTTTAAAGGAACTTTTGAGGAAGAGGAAAGGAGGATACAGGATACCTAATTTCTGCTACTTGCAACCAACAGAGAACAAAGGACACATTGCTGCAACCTGTAAATAGCTTGCTTGCTCCCTACGCTCATCAGAGCAAAGACACTTGAGTTAGATACACATGCAGTTTTCTGAGTAACTGTTCTCAACTCCCTCTGCAGCATGAATCCTCCTTCTATTTGAAGTAAACAGTGGATGTTAGCACTTTTGTTACTACCATTGTGTCTTTCTCCTCCTTTACTCTTTCTTTCATGACCAGTGGAGGAAGACAAGTTAGAGATAGGAAAGTTCATGGAAAATATTAGTATGTGTAACTAACACAGGAGGATCATCTGGATGAAAAGACCATTCTGTTTCCAAGATAACCTTACTGCTTGTTGAGTTAAAATCTTTTAACTTTAGAATTAACTGTTATCACATTCCAATCATGCACTAAAAGAAGAAGCTTGGATCTTGTGTTCTAAACATGGCACTTTTTCAGCTCTAGAGGATTAACAAAAAACAGGCATTAATTTTGCAAAATAATCCAAGATAAGTAGGCTGTTGGAGAAAGAAAGAAAAAAAAAACCCTAACTGGGGAATTTAACGTGTATGTTCTTTAGCACTATTTCTTAATTAGTTGATTGATTAATTAATTTAAAGCAGTGCTAGAAAGCTAACACAATTTACATTTAATTAATAATTTAATCCTGGAATTACATTAATTTTAGAATTCCTTCTTAAATTAATCACTTCAGTTAAATTTAATTAAATTGCCCTTTACATTGGAAATTTCTAACTTGATTGACAACTTAATTGGTTTTAACTATTTAGTTCTTTTCTTAGAGGATACCATCCTACAAAAGGAGGAATATGATGAAGAAAAGGAAGAAGACCAGGAAGGCAATGCAAGTATGTTACAGAAATGAGGCAGGAGTACAGCTTGTAGACCTATTGTGAGAATAGTATTTTCACTGCCGTTTGCCACTAAAATTCAGCAGCAAGTGATTTCAATGAAGGTTGATTAGAATGGCGGTTCTTTATGGCTTTGTGGAAGACTGGGAAGCTGTAAAGGGGGCATCATGACACAGGGTACATGATTTCTTCTCCTGTCCTACCTGGAGGAGAAGATGTGTTGGCTTCAATACTTCAATAAAATTTATGGTATTTTAGAATCACATCTAGACCTGGCATGTAAATCTTAATAAAAATAAAGCTTAATATAAAAGCCCTGGTCAGTCCTGGTCAGACCACCAATGACTACCAGGTGCTGTGGGCTGTATTTCAGAGGAAGGAACTGGCAAAACCACCCTGAGTATTCTGTGCTGAAGTAATTACTATGAAGTTCATGGGGTCACCATAAGTTGACAGACAACCTGAAGGCAGATGCAAAGACACATACCTTATTTTAAATTACGGGTGATGATCATGTGGACCTTGAGATGTTATTGCACAGAAACTCCCAATGGCTCTAGTCAGCATAGCCAATGGTGATGGAAGTGCAGTTCAACAACATCTAGATAGGTTTACATTCTTAAAGATTGTTAATGAATTCCCTGTACTATCTTCCCCTCACTACCTCCTAGCAGTCTACCACTTGAACTTCAGACTGGCTGATGAAACTACTCTAACCCCTAGTCTTTTCTGGAAAAATTCAGAGATCTCTCCATTAAGTCTGGTCACTACGCTGCACTGAAGTTTTCTTAGCATAACTAGGCCTGACATGTTGATTGGAAAATTTTATGAAGACTTCAATTAGGATAATTTGAAAAAGATACTACCCCCCCCCCAAAAAAACCTTAAAATCCAAAGCAATGCAAGCACTCTATAAATTCAGAACATGAATCTTGGCATGCTAAATACTATGCAGAGTGTGCTAATGCCTTTTTGGAGCCAAAGCAACAGAAGGACATCAAAACAGTAACAAACAACAAGAAAAAGGATTTATTCTGCCAACTTCCAAGCACCTGAAACAAGTGACCTGCTTCAGAGATTCCATCAAGCTTTTAGATGATTCACAGACAAGATTTCCTCCATTTGAAGCAAGAATACACTCAGAAAGAGCCTTGAGGTTTGTGTCAGAGGACAGAAAGCAAGATGCCACATTTATAGTGCTGGAATCAGTCCATATTGGATACCTCCATCAATGAGCATTAGTTTTCAATTAAAAGTAAAGTATTTCACTTGGATTAAACAACAACAGCCTTTGGGACATTGGGGAGAGCAGAGAACTTGTATCAGTTTTTCAGCTCTGATTGCCTTAACAATTTTTAGCTTCCAATACAGTTGCAGTCTACAGTTATTGCTACGTTCCAGTACATTTAACATCTCCTAAATGTGAGTAAATGAAAAATCACATCTATTACTCTGTTTTGCAAGCAAAATCTTCTCATGGTCTTTTTTTTCCCTGTGCACACTGCAGTTTTAAAAGCTGCTCTATCTAAAATAAACTGGAATAATGTCAAACCATTTTTTTTAAAAAAATCCGGTATTTCATGACTTATTCCACTTCTTCCCTGCATATTAGCAGCTGAAAAAAGTGCAGAATGAAATATTATTTAGAATGAAAGCACTACTTAATGAAGGAATAGCCTAATCAGCTAAGGAAAATAAGAGGGGAAAACAGTTTCCAAAAGATATTTGTGCTTGATTATGCATGAAGAATCTAAAGACCCATTTGCAGCATGTAGCCCTATGTGCACATTTATTTGGGAGTGAACACTACTGAATTCAGCCGGATTTATTTCTGAATTTGAGATAACATACAGATATTTAGTTTGCAGGTTACTAAGGCTTTTTTTTTATATGTGTGTGTGTGTGCATGTGTATGAATAGTGGTTGACTCAGTCATCCATCCTGCCTCTAATTAAACCTCTGAACATGAGTAGCGATGGGAAGGCTATACAAACATATTCAACAAATGGTCAGAAACATGTTTCCTAAATGCCATGAAATCCTAATAGGAAGAATTCTGAACTGGTGAGAATTTTTGCAGTTCAGGTCTCATTCTACACTAATTTACATGTGGTTGCTTTGTACACAAAACAACATTTTCTGTGTGGCAAACATTTTCAGTGCAGAAAATTCTGCACAGTAAATGCTGTTTCCTGGACAAAAATGCCTCATATGAGTTTAAAACTGAAATTGTAGCATTATAATTGTGTAGTGTGACCAGATGCCTAGACAGTCCTGTATCATCAGTTGACATATCAACCATCATCAATTAGTGATCAAGGCACTTTATGCTCCCTTATGTAAGGGTTCTAGTCTGTGACTAAGTCCTTGCAGGATTCTGCATGCAAGGATCCTAGCCTTGACCCTGTTCTTTATGGAATCCTGCCCAGTACCTCAGACCTAGCTGGCTGCTCAGATATAGGACAGCTGGAGCAGCCAGCAGCCAACTATATAAGGGCTGGGGTTTCTCTGCAGCCTTTGCCACAGCAATGTGGTCTCTAGTAATCTGCTTGTAGTTTCTCCTGACTCTCTGGTGGCCCTGGCCCTGGCCCTGGCCCTGGCCCTGGCCCTGGCCCTGGCCCTGGCCCTGGCCCTGGCCCTGGCCCTGGCCCTGGCCCTGGCCCTGGCCCTGGCCCTCTGCCTGTTTTCTGGATCTGCCTCTGGCTTGGCAGACTCTTGTTACCTGGCAGGCTGCTACTGCCTTGAACCCTTGTTATACCTTCACTTTCTGCCTGTCTCTTGGACTTGCCTCTGGCCCTGTTTATGCCTGTTGCCCGGAAGGCCCCTGTTGCCTTGGTCTCTCGTTGTGCTCTGACCTCCTACCTGTCTCCTGGACCCACTTCTTGCCTCTGGCCCCATAGACTCTTGCTACCTGCAGGACTGCTGCCTTGGACTCTTGTTGTGACCTGATCCTTGGCTTCCTGACCTAGCACCTCTCCCTAGGTCCAGCTCTATACCTGTACCACTCAGTCCTTGCCATCCATGCCTTGAAGCTTGACGCTGTACTGCAAGAAGCAAGAGGGTAGGAGGTTTGTAAAAGTGGGCTAGAAACAGTGAAGAACAGTATGTGGGCTTAATTTTTTTTTAAAGAGTTTACTCTGGATGAGGAAGGAATATGCCTGGTCAGAAGAAGGAACCTGGTAATGACTGACTGAAAGTGTTCCTTAATTCAGCTTTACTATTAGATGCATAGGTGGTGGATGTGGACAGGAATCCCTCTCTCTAGTTTGGTTTGGTGATACAATATTTCCTCTTCACAAAGATATCAAATCTGGCAAAGGAAATATATAGTTACTGCTTGCTTGGAATATCATAGTACACACTGTATGGGGCTGTCCTTAAAACGTAATTCAAAATGGTGCTACAAATCTTTGGACCAAGGCTAGTTTCTTGGAGCATAGGATTTATTGTTCCATTTGCACTGGTTCTATCTCCAGTGTTGCATCCCTGGAAGCTCAGTACAGAGGTCTGAGAAACAAATTATATCCATGAGTGACTAATCATGTGTAGGGACTCCACAGGAATACATTTCCTCATATGAGTGATTTTATTTCTAGAGTTCTGCACTTAGTGGATAAAAGTGAGATCAGGGTAAGTCCTAGGATGTGGCTTTGGGGATGACAAAGCAATTCTGCTCCTTATGTGACATGTGGGTGTGCTGCATTGAGTCACTAGCCATAGATAGTTGCATTTACTAGTTATATGTCTTCTTGAAGTTTTCCAACCTGAAGACCTTCACATACAAGATTCTTTAAAGCTCCACAGAGGGTCTGTTTTCATTGCCCAATTGATCCAAAGCTCCAACCACCAACAAAGTTGGGACATGAAAAATTGACACAGTGCAGTGAACAACCTGGGATTCCAGCCTCACAAAGTCTAAAATACGGACAGGGAAAAAACAACTGAACAAGGTAAGGAAACTTCTCAGTGGCCAAAAGAAATATTTACATGTTCTCCCAATTCACTGCAGAGGAAATCATTCTCTGACCCTAGCCAGGAAGTCCTGCTTGAGTCAAATCAGCAGATACTTTTGATTAGCTGGCTTGCAAGGATCTAGTAAGGAAGCTTGAACCATCATTAATGAAGGTAGCAAGATAGTTTCATCTCCTTCTAGGGATGCAAATAATGGTCCTGGAGAAGCTGGGACCCTGAATATGAATAGCTTGTCTGAATTTGCCTTTCATTAGCTCTGAGTAAATCCTCTGATTGCTAACAAAGATCTGTCTCTGAACATCTGATGGACTAGTTTTGGAAAACATGACAGCCTTCTCAGTTTTATCCAATAGCTGATGAATTTTTCAGCAAAGTCAAGCCATCTCTTTTTTTCACTATATAGTTATGTATCTCTTTTCATTTTCACTGGTCCAGCAGACATTGGAGAATGGTATCAAGGATCCTACCAGTAGATATCATAGAATCATAGAGCTGGAAGAGACCACAGGGGCCATCCAGTCCAATCCCCAGTCAGAGCTGTCCAGCATGGAATATGCTGCCTTGGTGTGTGGTGGAGTCTCCTTCTTTGGAGGTTTTTAAGCAGAGGCTGGATGGCCATCTGTTGGGAATGCTTTGATGTGTGTTCCTGCATACCAGGCGGTTGGACTGGATGACCCCTGTGGTCTCTTCCAATTCTATGATTCTATACCAATAGATAAAGGTCATGGATTGTTGAATCCACTAATTTTTAGAGCTGTCACATTATAGGCTTTAAGATGAGACGACTTAGTGTTTACTATTCATCTGTTTGTATTGGGGATATCATTCCTAAGTAATTTTGTTATTGAAGGAAGCTACAAAAAACTTAAGTAAATTTCTTCCTTCTAAAAGAAGGTTTTAAAAGACTATTTAAGACTAAGGTATTATTCTGCATAGATGTTGCATGTGGGTTTTGCATAGAAAATATTTTCTGCACAGGAAGCAATATTGTCTGCAGACTTTATTTTCTACACAGTAAATGTTGTTTCTTGTGCAGAAATGCTGTAGATTTATCCTGCATAAAATTCTCTGCAATTATTTTCCAAAGAAAATGTCATTTTCCTCACAGAAACCAATATCATCTGCATGAGTTGGGCTTTTTGCCATATACAAAAATTGTTTGTAAAAAAAAATGGAAATTTTATGCAGAATAAATTCTTAAGTGTAAAGATTCTCAGCAGGATTGCCAACACTCAAGAAACAAATAATTGACCTTTTCTTAAAAAGAAATATTTTCAAATATTCTTTCTATGCATAATTTGTATCCTATATTGGATCTATTGCTTTGTCGCTAGAAGGGAAAAGATTAAAGGAAACTGATCAAGACACATAAGGATGTCAAAAGAAGGCTATCTGATAATTACAAAGTAGACAAATTTACTGGCATAATTGAGGCAATTTTCTTCCACCAGTTCTGCAATGTGTACTTCAAGATATAGTACTTCAGAAATGCATCACAGTAAAGATGCTTACAAGTGGGGATTATAGGGGGGAAAAAATCTCTCTCAACTGGGTTTTCAAGATGGGCACAGCAGACAGAAATTCAAAGTCCCTGAGTAAATGACAACATAAGCAGTTTTATGCTGTAAAGCCTAATCTAGCACTTGGATTTTACAGTGCAGTTTCAACAGAAAGAGGTTTGGTACTTTGACATTACTCTCTGTGCCCCAGGGGAAGGCAGAGAAAGGGCAATAATAATGTAACAAATCACGGCAGTAAGCTTTTCAGCATTTATTCAACAAAAGCATGAAGAAAAGTACAAATTGGTAGATGCCAGGAGAGAAACCATTTCAAAATTAATTCTTCATCAAAGTTTTTTGGCTGTAAAGACACACCAGCTTACAAGGCCCTAACCATCTTGAGACTAACATACTTGACAGAGCATGAAGATTGTGCTTGTTATGTTTATGCATGTGCATGTAGACTGGGCTTACTGATAGTTGAAACAAACATGAAGTGGGAGATTCATCACTGGACCTCTTTCTTTGTGAGTTACATTTATATATCAGGCTTGAGACAGAAGAAATAAGTCTCCTCCTCTCCAGTGTTCCCCATAATAAGCCTTGATAGTTAGGTCCTACTGAGAGAGTTCAATGCAGACAAGGATACCCAGTGAGTTTCAGGGCTCAGGGGACACTACAACCTGAATCTCCAATGGCTGTGCACGTGGTGGGATGGGAAGGTTTGATTGAGCAACTGTGCTGGCAAAGGGGATACATGCTTAGTTCTGCCTTCCTCCTGCTGCATGTCCAGTCCCAATGTTAATGTTTCTGGAGAAAAATACACTGACAACATAGGTGTCATGCCCTGCCTTGGAGACTGTGGCAGCAAGGAGGAGGATTCTTACTATGAGACAGAAGCTTCCCCACAGGCAGAAGAGACCCCAGAAGCTGGTCCAGAGGGAGATAAAACACAACAACAACAACAAGGACCTGAGCCAGGGGAACAAATAGAGGAAGACATAGCTGACACACCTACCTTGCAGCAGAGATGCCGTGAAAGGGAGGGCTTGTGTCGCTTGGCCCGTTTAAGTAGTAAGCGAGCCCTAATGAAGGAACACTTGTGGCAACAGCAGCCATAGATAAAAGAGGGGTCCAGCTGGCCTTTCCTCTCAGGGTTGGCAACCGGTCTCTTTGGCCCTGAAACCCTGTACTGTGCTCTTGGATCTCTGCCTGTTTGGATTACAGTTTGGATTTGCCACTTTGGATTTGTTTGCTTTCGGCTGCCTTTCTGTTTGGACATTCTTTGACGCTCACCTCGTGAGTAGGAGCTGTGCTGCTTGTGAATTACTACCTGCACTGCTGTATACACGACAATAAGGATAATATAGTGGTGTTAGAAGCTGATTTTAATCAGAAAAAAAATGCTAGAGGGAGAGGACTTTGATCTCTTTGATCCAGCGTTACCAATGAACTGATCTAAATTGGAGCCCACTGTAGTTGTTTTACAGATTTTTGATGGGAAATCCAATCATGGATGATCTGTATCATGTCCTGTTCTTGCCCTGAGAGTCACTTTGTCAGTGTGCCGGTTAGTATTGCCAGAGTACAATCCTGAATATAAGAAGAGCCTTGATGGATCAGATGAAAATCCTATTCAGTCCTCCAAGTCTATTCAGCCAGTAGTGGCTACTCACTAACTGCCTATAGGATTTTATGTACAAAAGCCAGACATGAGTGCAACTGAGCCCTCCCACTTATCTTACCCAGAAAATGAAATACACATCCATATTGACCCAAGTCCTGCAAGAAACTTGTAGTTAACATGATCAGTAGTATTGATTAAGTGGGTGTTTGTTTGGCTGGTTGACTGATTGAAAGCATAGTGCTCAAAAATGGATCCCTCAGTGTTGATAGAGTACAGCTCCCAGAATCCTTGATCTCTGGCCATGCTGGCTGGGGCTTCTGGAAACTCAAGTCCAACAACATTGAGAGAGCCAAGCTTGGAAACCATTGATCTGAAGCCTTTTTATCCCAGTTTGAAACAGAAAAACTCTCAGAATGGCTTAGGTAAGAGTAATAACAAATGAAAATTATGCTGAGGCATACATCTAAAAAGCACAAGACAAAAGGAAAAGGGAATGATGAAGAAAAAGACATCAGTTCTTAAGAGTTACAACCCTCTTCTAATGGAAGGTTGGAATGTGAATAATTCCAGGAGAGAAAGAGGCAGGTGGAGGAGCAGAACTCACAAAACACTTTCCTCACTTTCCCTGAAAAATAGCTTAAAGCCAGAGAAGTCCATTGGATGTGTTCTTCTGTCACCATGGTGGACATAGCCGAAGTTAGAAAGTGACACATTTTAATAAATTGTTTTGATAATTAGTTACTTTTTGCAGTAACAACTTGGGACAGTTACTTTTTTTTTGCCTGTACTTGTCAGGCCTCTAATTCACTACATTTCAGCAGAATGTTAACAGGGTTTCTGCTTGTTACTTAGTACTGGGCATGTTCTCACTCAGTCTGAGCAAGAGTGGTAGGGAGAAAGGTCACATTAGAGGCTGCTTTGTTGTTTCTCTGAGAGGTGCCATGCTTCTCAGGATTAGCCATCAAAAGAGAGGGAGGCAAGGAGAGGGAGACACACTGAAAACACAAGCTAACCTTTTCAAGTTACACTGCGTTTTAAAAAGTTAGTTTGCCTTCTCTGTTTCTAAGAATAACAGATGCTGCCACCAGAAAGGAAAAAAGAGTGTGAGTGCACAAGCCAGGGCAGAACTGACTTGCCAGGCTGGTTACTCAGAAGAGTAGGCTGCTCACAAAACTTAGGAAACCTGTAAATGCAGCAGCAGCAACTGCATGTTTTAGAAAGATGGAAATATCATCTCCAAGTCATCTGGGTGAGGAGAGTGCTTTGGAATGTCTTTGTTATTTTTCTCAGAATTTCAAAGATGGAATATCTGAATTTACCAAATGGAGACTAGCTAAGAAATCAGAAGCAAAATAAGACTCGGAAGGGCAGCTGTGAAGGATCTTTGAATACCCAAAAGAGAAAATCAGCTCACCTGGAACGTGGCCCTGGAGTAGAGTATCATAGATACTGCAGACTGCCAGAAAGCTAAGAAGTGGTTCTGAGATCAACCTAATTGACCAAACTGGAGCTGTTGTACTATGGACAATCATGATGTGATTGGATGCAGAAGACAGAAAAAAAAGAGGAAGACCTCATTAAAGATGGATTGACTCAATAAAAAAAAAAAATGAAAAAATGAAAAAACAAGTCTTTGAGTTTCCAAGACCTGAGTAGGGCTGTTAATATCAAGGTCTTTGGGGGAATTTCCCACTCATAGATTTGCTATAAGTTAAAACCAGCTTGAAAGCACATAAAAACAACAACAAAATCTGAACTAGCTACTTGAGTGACCAAAGAATATTTCCTTCTATTTTCTGTATTTTTAAGCGCTCTAAGAGCAAACCATTAGCCATAAGTGACTGCATGAATTACCTTTCTGGATTGCAGTAATAATAATGACCTGGTGAGTAAACAGAGTAATAAATACAGTAGCTAGTTCCTTTTAAAAAGTAACATTTCAGCCTTTGGTCATAGCACTGATATTTGCTAGGCAAGGTGCCATTCAGTACATAGGGGCAGAATATTGAGGAGATGTTACAAATAGTTACTTCATTTATAAAATTACTGGTGGAAACATAAAGGACACCAGGATAGATTGGATAATGCTAAATTCTATTGGTCAGCATACAAGATGCTCTTTGTATGATCTAATTTTCAAAAGCCAAGAAGGCAGAAGCTATTATAATTGTGCAATTTGTTCAAAATCTGTTGTCATGGATGTGACAGCTCTTTGTAAAAAAGGCAGGAAATATCTCACCGTCCAACAGGTGAGGAGAAAAAAGAATACAGTTTCTCATTCTCACGTATAAGATGCCCACAGGTGAGAATGAGACAAATAAACCCTCCATTTCTTGGTGACTTGTGGTCCTCTAAATGTTGGAATTCAATGCCTAGCATCCTTTACTATTAATGTGTTGGGTAGGGCTGATGGAAGTTGTAATCCAACAAATTGCCATTGTTGTCATTAATTATATTTTTTTCAAGTTTGGGCCTCAAAGCCACTTACAACAATTGAAAAAGTCATAGTTAAAAATATATCAACTACAAAAGTTAAAAATATAATTAAACTATCCATAAAATTAAACCACTGAAACATGACTAATAAATAAAATAAAAACTAATAAAAATAGCAAATAACAGAGACAGTACAGTACAATTATGCAAGCCCCACTCCCCTTGAGTAGACAGTTTTCAGAAGCTTACAGAAATAATTCCTAACCTGCCTATGGAAAGATAGCAGGAAGGGCACCAGTCTAACCATTCTCAGAAGGGAGTTCTAGAGCCTGGGAAAAGCTACCAAGAAGGGTCTGTCTCATGGTCCCACCAAATGTGCCTGTGAGTGGAACAGAGAGAGGGGCCTCCTCACCAGATCTCAGAACAAGAGCAAGTTCGTAAAGAAGAATTCCTCATCTGACCTTGACCTTAGCTGTAAAGGGCTTAAAGATCATAACCAGCACTTTGAATTGTGCACAGAAACAAACTGGCATCCAGTGGAGCTGATGCAGCAATGGAGTTTTGTGCTGCTTGTAGCCAGCCCCAGTTAATAATCTGTCTTTGGACCAGCTGAAGTTTCTGAGCACTCTTCAAAGGAAGCCCCACATACAGCACATTACAATAATCAAAATGGATCTAACTAAGGCATGTATCACTGTGACCAGATCCAACAACTCAAGGAATGGGCACAGTCTTAACTGTGCCTTAACCGGGCAAATCTTAACTCTGCAAAAATACTTTTGGCCACTGCTAGGATCTGAGATTCCAGTTTTTATTTATTACCTACTTGTGCCTCAGATACTGAAGATAACATGAACTAATAAAACAATCCAATGAAGCAGTAAGCATGAATATAAATTACATTGTGGCACTACCCAGGTAGGCAAACCCAGGGAAGACATTAATTATAACTGTTCTTATTTTGGAGTGGAAATGTTACAAGTGCCAGTTGTAAAATCTAGTCTGTGAAGCAGGTTTCTGACACCATAGTGTCTGTTTGAGTGGCTGTAGCACAGGTACGCTTGTGGTTTCATCTACAGAAGATGTAAAAAGGAATAATTATTGTTCTTATACAGAGGGTAAGCTAGGTCCCAGAGAAGTGAAGTGATCTGCCACAGGTCACCCTGGAACACAGCCTCAACATTAAATCACTAATGGCTTACTAAATCCTCTCATGAATTATGACTTCCTTCTTTTCTACACTGAACAACTCCTCAAATTATATTCTCTCTCATTTGCTCTCTCTCCCTTCCTCTCCCCAATTCCACTAAATAAATCTGAGGTTCAGCATCTACTGTTGTGTCAGCTACAATCTTGCTAATAAATGCTACCACGCTAACTCTTTTGACAAGTCATTCATTACAGTACATTAATGATTCTGAAGAGCTGGGAGGCTATGAGGGTGGTAAATACCCAGTTCAGTTTATGAGAATAATTTCTCCTATTGTCAGACAAAATGTAATTGTCAAACAAACATTACCAGTGTGGCCTTATCCTTGAATTGTGCCTTCTGGAAGATTTTGGCACTAAATCTATTTTGACCAGGAGAAGACAGAGTTATTCTTTACAGATAGTCCATGTTAGATGTCACCATATGAACATTCAGGGCTAGACAATGACATTTTGATACTGAGGCAGACTATTACCCACTGATATTAATGTAGAAAGTGCCTTAAATGATGTAGGTTATTTTGACACAGGAGGCAAAAATCTATCAAGCTCCTCACCCCATTTTGAGCAGTAAAATCACAATAAAAGCAAAGAATAATATTATAATAACAATAATAGGTGGGTGGGGAAAACCCTGACATCTGCTGTACTTTCATGATATTCAAACTTACTGTGATCTCTCTCTGTCTCTGCCTGTGAACACCCTGCAGATACTACAACTTTCCTTCTGCAGCTGGAACCACAAGGAAAGGCATTGCATTCAGTAAGCAAGAAATGCCAGCAACTAGGAGACTATGGTCCTTACCTCATGAAGTCATCATCCCGTCAAAGCCACACATTGTTCCCGGTCCAGGACCTGTGCTATAGGATGTCGTTTGGCCATAACCAGCTCTTTCCTGTCCCAATACATCTCAAATCAGCCCTTTTTCATTACTGGAGAAAAGTCCAGTAACGGCCTCTTTTCCCACCACAATCTAGGTGAATGCAGTTTCTCAGTAGCACTTGATAGGTCTTGCTGTTGTCACTGATCTAGGAGTAGGTGGGGTGTGGGTGTGCACAGCTTGACCCTTCCTCAGCTACTCCCATGGTGTGGTAAGTTCAAAATCTATCACCTCTCTGTTTATTTTAAATTTCTTCTTTGAGTTATTTTTTTAAAAAATTTAATACATTTTTAGCATTATAGTGCAAAACCTCAATAGCATACAGCCATGTCATGACAATGTTGCTGTGTTAGTACAGCTTACAAAAAAATCAAAACAAGCCCCCCCCCACCAATCATGAGCTGTGGGGCAGGGGAAAGGTAGGGAAAAGGACAGACCAATAACACTGTAATGCAATGCTACTAATCAGCTTAAGTTGAAAGGGTTCAGTAGAGAGTGTTCATAACCTAATACCATAAGGGAAATGGCAATACTGGGACTGAAATGGAACAACCGCTACTGAGGTGCTGTGAGGTAAGGGCCTATACCTCAAATATGGCACCTTTACTTAGTCTTCATATGGTTAACTGAATATGAACTTAACTTTCTCTTGCTTAACGGAATGTAGTAGGGTCACAGAGTAGGCATATACAGTGCAGCAGGACGGGGAAACTGCAGCCTGTGGGCCATATTCAGCACTTGAACCCCACGTTTGCAATTGTAGTCAGTATCCTGAAGCCCTCCAGTGTGTGAGTGTGTAAAAACTGGCAACATTTTGTGGCGATTTTAATCTGATAACCATGTGCAAATGCAGTGGATTGTCTTTCTTTATGCCCTATATGATCTTTTTCTTTGCCCATAGACCAAAATGGTGATTGGAAGTGACAAAACATTTGTGTTGGTACACTTGGATCCATCCTCTCCCTCAGTACAGTTGTCCACCCAGCAGTACAAGAAGTCTATTGTCTGCTCTGAACCTGTAAATGCAGGTCACTTTCTGCTATACAGTGTTATAATCACTGAATACTACCAGTCACCTTTATGGGTGAGCACTAGCCAGTACATCTGTAAGCAATCATTACAAAGTACTCAGCTATGCCTTTGTTTTTTGTGTCAGAGCCCACAAAGCAACTGACTCACAACATAGGATATCTATTGTTGTAATGACTCCATTCTCTGCCACTAAATGTATATGTTAAGGCATCAAGCAAGAGATGATGGACCTGAGGTGAGATGCATGGACTAGAAGACCATCTTAGTTGTAGCATTTTTGTGCATTTGCTCACAAGCTCCTACTAACTGAGTAGCTAGACACAGGCAATATACACCAGAGCTATAGTTAGTCATTCCTATTACCATGTTTCATCTTTTCTGCAAAGGCAATTAGGAAGATGCATAGTCACAGTTGCCACTTGCATCCCTAGAATCCTAGCAGCAGCAGTGACTGGTGAGTGACCACCATGTGGGGCTGTCACTGATTTATCCTCCAAGGGCTTCTGTGCTTTCATGAGTGTAAGTCATAAGCAGCAACATAACAAGCTACCAGAAGCAATATGATGTGCCTTGTTTACAGCCCTATTAGTGCTTCTGAGAGTTATTGCAAAACATTATTAGGCCCCTTTCTGAGCAGTTGTAGAAGAAATGTGTCATACGCAGCTGTTTTTCATTAAAAAAAGAACAAAGGGAAGCTCAGACTGTGGAAATCAAGAACATTATGGGTTGCTTATTTGACAGTGCTAACACTACAGTCAGAGCTATTATGAGTATACAACAAAAGATAGATTTGCAGGCACTATTATGCCATGCTCTTGCCTATCTAATTTACTTCCCAGTCTTACTACAACTCAGATGTATAATTCCAGATAATTCAAAAGGCATGGTGATATGGTAACCTTTGCTTTTGTTCCATGCAAATTTCAATAAGAGATAGCATTTTAATGAAAACCAATTTCTTAGAGGCTGAACTAGGAATGGTGCCCCTCCAAATGTCATTGGACTGCAGTTCCCTACCCAGTATAGCCAATGGGTAGGAATGCAGAAAGTTCTAGTCCAACATATCTAGAAGGATGAATGTTTTCTGTCCAACCATAGTCTTTTCTTATGTAGGAGCTACTATAGGACACAGATCTCATCTAGGACCAGATCTGTGTACTATGTGAAAGGTTTTTTAGTTAGCACATAGTGCTAGCTAGGTTACATATGTAACACCCATTTGGAATGTAGCATGCAAGGTATAAAAAGATGGATTCCACAAGAATAGCCTTATTTCTTTGTTACCATCAAGGACAGGCAAATATATCTGTTTCAGTGCTGTGTCTCTGTTTTTACCCATAATTCTGTCTCATTTTGGTCAGTGTGTGATTTTTTAAAAAAATAAAATAAAATAAAAAGATGTATTTAGACACACATTTTAATGTTTATTCTCTCTCAATGCCTATTTAAATGGGTTGTTTGGTACATTTAGGCTTCTGTGAACTGCACTACAACCTGTGGAAGAACTTCCTGATATAAGAGCAGTTCAACAGTGGAATAAGCTGCCTCAAGAGTGTAGTGGGGTCTCCTTCTTTGGAAGTTTTCAAACAGAGGCTGGATGGCTATCTTTTGGGAATGCTTTGATGATATATTCCTGCATGACAGCAGGCTGGACTCAATGGTCCTTGTGGTCTCTTCTAACTCTGTAATTCTATGTAGAGAAATGCAAAATCTGGTGAATGGCTAAGTTCTAATGCAAACATTAATTCAAGAGACATGGAGTAGGTTGGTGGTTCTCAAACTTTTTATGCCTATGACCTCCTTTAGATCTGGATGCTGATGTTGCATCTCCCCTTGCTCAATAGTTAGAAATGTAAGTGATCGACCCCTCGAGCAGCGGTGGAAAAGTGTAGCCTAAAGGTCATATGCAGCCCCTAGGCCCCACTTTGATGGCCTCTGAAGCTCCCCATCCCCAAAAGTCTACCCAGTATTCATGCAGGTTTTGCCCACAATCACACAGAAAGCCCCCATATGCATGAAAATATGTAAAGGCACCCCCATTCCACCTTCAAAAGTACTCCAAAACTCTATGCTGCTTCCAAATATCCTTGGGCATTTCCTCATTACACTGTTATCGTGCTATTATTCCACTTTCAACATCCTATGGAATCCTGGGGTTTGCAGTTTAGGGAGGGGAATTAAGAACTGCCAGCCAGAGACATCTTTGGCTTCAATAAACTACAAACTCCAGAATTCCACAGAATGTTGAAAGTGGAATAATAGCACTATAACAGTGTAGTGTGGAAAGGCTCCTTGTTTTCCTCTACAGTCCCTGTGAGCTTCCTGACTCCATTTTGAGAGGGGCTACAGAGAAAAACAGAGGTATTGGGGCTTGTTGTCCATGTGGGTGCAGCCTGCAGGATGGTTCACCCCTGAAGATACAAGATTACAGAAAGTTTGACTTCCTTTCCTTCCAGAAATTCACTCTGATTTTCTCCTTCTTACCTTTAGGAAGGGAGCTTGGCTGGTCTCCCAGTACAAAGGAGAATGGAAATATATATCTATGCTGTACTCATGTGGAAGAAAATGTGCAATCCTCTACATGTCTTCTCAAAAATAAATTCTACTGGGGCCAGTAGCTTTTTCCAATGTAAATTACTATAGAATTGCCATGATAGTTTTCTACATGACAATTAGAAATGCAGCAGCCCAGGGTTTTTTTATGCTTCTGATCAGCCAATGTCCCTTTCTGTCCATAGAAAATTGAAAATCATTAAGAGGATTGTAACAGGGAGAAGAGTGAGGAAGCACAGAAAGAAGTGAGAGAGCTGAAGGGAGGGGGCCATTGTATCTGGCCTGGAAGGGAGGGAGAGAAGACTTTTCTCCCCCTTTGGAGATATTCATTCGACATTCATGCTGTTCTTTTCCCACCCTTCTCTCTGAGACAAGCAATGCCACTGGAGTTCAAAATGGCTGAATCAGCACGGAATCATTTACCCAGGAATGATGAAAACTGCCATTTATTTCCCAGCTTGGTAATTTGCAGCAAAGGGAGCTCGAATTGGGCAAAAGGACAATTGACAAGCCCTGTAGGTCTGAAATGGAATTGTTTCTGGGCAGGGGGAGACCCCATGCAAAAAAATTACCCACTAACTCGTAAGGGCTTTGTGCATACATATTGCCGCAAAAGAAGAGAACAGGCAAGGCAATGTAGAATTCTGGCAGTGGTACATAAATATTTCTGCTTGCATTTGTGACATGGCTTGTGCACACTTAGGTTGGGAGGGTTCATATGAGTCTTGGCTACCAAATTAATGATTAACTCTGATGTATTTGTGTGGCACACTGCTGTGTGTCTGACCAATTACACAAGACTGCTCAAAGCTGTGGTGATAGATTTAAATAGGAAGCTGTGCATGGTAATTCCCTTCCACCAAGTGTTATTATGTTTGCTGATGTTATCTCTGTCACTTCTTTTGTCACAGTCCATCAGGCCATTGCAGAACGCAATTTTTCTGAGACACATAACAAAGTGACAATCTGACCACAATGCCATTAAATCAAATGTTCAAATAAAGATCCAAAGAATCAGTTATTTTCTCTCTCTTTCCTATTAATTTAGAAAATATAAAGGCTTAGGGATGGGAAGAATGTTCAAAAATATGTGAAAAATGATCATGATCTTCAAGTACTGAAAAACTCTAGTGAGAAGAATCCTGGACTGATGAAAATCTTCATTGCTCAGGACTTATTTTGTACTAAGTTCACACATGGTTGTTTTACACAGAAAACAGCGTTTTCTGTATACTACACAGCATTGTCCGCACAGAAATAGCTGTTTCTTGTGCACAAAATGCTATACTTGGGGCCTTCCATCAAAAACTTGTACAGTTGATTTGCACTCTAACCTGCATTTTCTGCCCAGGAAACAGCAGAACATGCTATTTTTCTCTTCTGAAAATCCTGTTTCCATTCAAAACAGCCACATGCAAATTTTGCACACAATAAGTCCTGAAGTGAGAATAGGCTTCAAATACTGTGTGGTTTTTGAAATCTTTTTTGCAGCAGGGGGAAAATTGCTAAATTACTTGTTTCTTCCTTTGAGAAGAAAAGTAATAATGTACTACATCCTTATTAGAGACCCCTTGGAAGTAGCAATGTTGCATAGATCTGCAGAATCAAAGGACTGAATGAATCATGGTTCTACTTAAGTAGAATATATCCATTTCACTGATAAAGACAATGCTATCTTAAATGTAAAAGAAACAATGAGTGTTTTGTTTTATTTTATTGTTGGAAAATGGCTTCTATTTTTCTCATGACATTTTGATTCATGTATTTTTAAAAAATCTTCTCCAAACCCTCATTCCAAACTATCTGCCTCTAGTCTCAAGGAAAGTCAGGTATTTCTTCTCCTTCCATGAGGAAATCTTTGCCACATAGCATAGCTAGGTCAGGAGCTGCAGGAGTATATGATGGAGGCTTTCAATCCAAAGATTCCACATTCACCACAGGCTCCATATATACCTGTTTTAGAGCATGAGTTAGAGCTACTCTGTAAGTTCAGGTCAATAGGTGCAGATGGAGTTATCTCCAAAGAAACATAAGGCCTGAAAGGCATTTGTCCATATTCTCCAGAGGTTTGTATTATGGATCCACTTTGTTTTTATCGTAAAAGAGAAGGCAAATTATAAGGCTGGAAAGAAATGTAGATGTTCTGAACTCATCATGACTTATATTTGCTGAGTGACAGTTATAGTGGTCAAGGTGCTACACAGTTATAGCATTATGATTCTACTTTAACTACCATGGTTCCATCCTACTGAATTTCTACTTATTCCTTGTTACCATGTTCTCTCCCCTCACATTTTACCATACAACAGTTTTCATAATCATATCTATGCTTGAGTACAGCTTTGTGGGTCACTGTTATCTCTTTCTGCCACAATATTCTCCCTTTATTGGCCATCATCCCCCTTCACTACCAAGGATAGGAAAGGGCTTTACATCTACTTCATCTCATTCTATCAGCTGATACTCCTCAAGGGTCACTTGTCTTCTGCATTGTTATTTGCAATTTATCCGATTCCCAAACCTGACATTATTGCTCATTGTGATATATAGTTGCTTGTCTATTGCTTACCATGTGCAAGTATATTATTCTGCATCAACAATTCTTTTGTGTGTCTATGTGCTGCTCTCTTAAGTTGAGAGAAGCATTCTCAGAAATACAAATTCTGATGCCTGCAAATCATCTCCCTGTCCGTAGAGATAAGCCAGGATTCATTATATTAGGCTCTACTGTAAGAATTTAGGTCAATTTTCTGTGTCCTTGGACATTGCATGCCTTTTATATTGCATTTACCATTCCAAAATTTCTTGCTCTTTTGTTGAGTTTGCCTTTGAAGGTATAAGAAACAATAATGTCTGCTGCTAAATCCTAAAGGCAGCCTCCTATTTCATTAGCTCAGAACAGCGTTTCTGTGCTTTTCCCACCTGAGTCTCATTTTGCTCTGAATATAGAACAATGTTGGGATCAATCTGTAACCCAAGCAGCTGCACTATATTAAAGGTATGTGGATGTATGTGTGCATGTGATACCAGGGTGAAATATTCCCCAGAAAAAAATACCTGATTAAGCTATACTGCTTGGACCCTTTTAACATAGCCAGGCAAGATACAAAGTAATACAGCATATAAGCACATTGTAGCTTGAATTAGGCTGTCTTTATAGGCCGAAGTTAATCCTTTCTGGATATTTTTTCCGTCTCCATTCCTTCTTCATGTCTGGTTACTTCTCAAATCAATAGCATGTCTGGAACTGCTAGTTTAGAGTCCAGGAAATAAACTAGTTGCCACATCTGAATGTTCCCCTATGGAAGGGTCATTTGATCTTTCAGAATATTATATGTGACAAGGCATGGAAAGTACATATGTGAGAATAAATTATAGAGCGACCATATGGATCATTCCATTCCTATTGGCTGTACCTGGCATCCAGGTCTTGAGCAGGAAGGTATGAGTGGCATTTCTTCATGCTTTCAGTTGTTCATGCATGTCATCCTCTGCATCATCAAGAATTTCATTTGAGAGAATTCTAAGATTCTTCTGCTGAACCAATGAAGGCCACCATCATCACTACCACCAGAGAATTTCCCACTCAGTATGGGAGGACCTGAGTGGAAGGAAGTTTGAATTGGGATAAAGCTACCAGACATGGTCAGGTCTCTGTCCACACTATTCCTGCATGCATACTTTCTTTGAGCTGGGCTACGGACTTATGAATGTATGTACTGTGCAACACAGCTACTGCTCAGATCAATGGATCAAGGTTTTTCGTTTTTAAAAAAAATAAAAATCAGATACAATCAATGGCACATATGAATACAGAGAAAAACCAAACCACAATGATAATCTTCAGTCAAGGTGCAGCTAAAGGACAAACCCCCTAAACAAAAGCACAAGTATTGAATTTAGGGTGTCAAAGTATAGAGTACACTGAATGTTGGCATTATACATCATTCCAGAAGGGCTGATGAATGTGGAGCAGGTGCATTTTAGTAGTACCAGGGCTGCTAAATCAAATAAAAGGGCACCATGTAGTACAAAGGGAATCTGTTTCAGCCTCTTTTTTAACATGACAAAAGAAAATCTTCAGAACAATGATAGTCTGTTTATTTACTAAAACATTTCTACTCCATATTTTTTTCAAATATCAAAGGCAGCTAATGGTCAAGAAGAATTAAAACATGGGCCATTTCTGCACTATACTGTTTTAGTCCTGTTATTCCACTGTCAACATCCTATGGAATCCTGGGGTTTGCGGTTTGGGGAGTGGCATTTAGAATTCTTAGCCAGAGAGCTCTTTGGCCTCAGTAAACTACAAACCCCAGAATTCCACTGGATGTTGAAAGTAGAATAATAGCACTGTAACAGTGTAGTGCAGAAATGGCCATGATAGTACTCCTCCCCAAATTCTCCATGAACAGCAGGATAAAAACATCAATATTTGGAAATATGCTCTAAAGCCAGTTCAATAACTGAATTCTTGTAGAGTTGAAATTTTCAACAAAGTGTAATACAGTGGTTCTCAACCTGTGGGTCCCCAGATGTTTTTGGACTTCAGCTCCCAGAAGCCCGAGCATTGACCATAGTGGCTGGGGCTTCTGGGAGCTGAAGTCCACAAACATCTGGGGACCCACAGGTTGAGAACCACTGGTGTAATATTATCTGGCCTTTAGTCATTGAGACTAAAATAGGACCATTGAATCAATTGGATTTGCCTATGTGTTGACTCATTATTCAACATTCGAGTCAATGGGTCTGCTCTAGCTGGAATTAACCAACAAGATGCTAGCCACATCTTAACTAGGAAGATTGGCACAACATGGCAAAAAGCTATTAAAAATGTAACAAGTCCATCTTTGGAGAAGGAGCAGTCATGGTCAATGTGAACATCCTCCTCCTGCTCCTAAGAAAACATACAGCATTAGGATGTTTAGGACTGTTCTCTGTTCTTTGTGATGTACCTTGATAAGCTAACTAAATAAAATTGTGTTGTTGTGTGCCTTCAAGTTGTTTCCAATTTATGGCAACCCTGCAGTGAACTTATGATGAGGTTTTCTGGGGGTGAGAGTGTGTGATGCACCCAAGGTCATGCAGTGGGCTTCCATGGCTGAGTGGGAAATGGAACCCTGGTCTCCAGAGTCATAGGTCATTTTCGCACTAGACTGTTATAGCGCATATGATTTCAGTTTCAACATCCTATGGAATCCTGGGCTTTGCAGTTTCAGGAGGGACTGGATGGCCCCTCCTGAAACTACAAACCCCAGGACTCCATAGGATGTTGAAAGTGGAATCATAGCGCTATAACAGTCTAGTGCAGAAATGGCCATAGTCCAGTGCTCAAACCACTATGCCACACTGGCTGTCTAACTAAATAAACACTCCCTTACATTTCCGTAGTTACTTATCATCGTTGAAGTACATAATCATAACAGAGTAAGAGGATAGTTAGAATTTGATTGCTTACCATTTTAGATTTATCATTCAAGACTAGGGAAGATCGTGATTGAGGCATGGCTTCCTCTTGAAAAGGTGTTCAACAAAAGCATAATTATCCCTGGAATCTCAAGACAGAGATGTATACCCATTTTCTTCATTGCATTGTAGGTGCTTGTTGACAGACAGGTGAAAATGTGGGTCAGAGAACTGCTAGTGATGGCTTGCCACCTGACTTGAGGTTGAGAAGCAGAATGTAATTCCAATTATTACTGCCTGTATTGTTCTTTACATCACATGTGACAGCAAGGACAATGTCCTTAATGCTGCTTCAGAACTCTGGGAAATGCTATTCACCCATGATCAAACACAGTTTAGATTGCCTGAAAATGTATAGGATTTGAGGGAACACCTCATAGTCTGCATGGTTACACAAATATATGAAATCACCCTATAATCATACCACATTTTGCCTGTGTTATGCATTTACAGTCTCCAAGTGGTTGGATGGTCCCGTTTCACCATGGCATTCCTTTCAGAAGAAGGCTTAATTTGTTTGTGCTTCAGCTATGCTGAACAAGAGTACATAAAAATGAAGTAGAAAGGACCATAGTATAGCATGTTGTACCTTCAGAAAAGGAGAGGTTTTTATGTGGCTGCAAATTCTTCTTACAGCTTCACAATACATTTCTGTTTTATAATTTGTTGTGAATCATAGTACATGGGGATGTGCGAGGGGGTCACCATGGTGGCCCGTGTCCTCTTGCTCTCCTCGGCCTCCCTCCGCTGCCCGCCCCGCTCAGCCCTCACCCTCCCGGGGCCTGCCGCAGCTGGTGCCCACACTGCCAGCCTGGCCTCCTCCGCCTTGGCCGGCGCTTGCCTGGCTGTCCCGGTCCCACTCCTCCCGGGGCCCACCCGGCTCCAGTTGCAGCAGTTTTCAGGAACATTCCTGCAGTTAAGTCGCCATTATGCTGACTTGCTTCCTCTCACGTTGGATGGCATCAAAGAGCGGGTCCTCTACGTCTTGAAACTGTATGACAAGATAGATCCAGAAAAACTCACAGTAAATTCGCACTTCATGAAAAATCTGGGCTTGGACAGCCTGGACCAAGTGGAGATCATCATGGCTATGGAAGATGAATTCGGGTTTGAAATTCCTGACGTGGAAGCAGAGAAGCTGATGTGTCCCCAAGAGATTGTAGATTACATTGCTGATAAGAAAGATGTGTATGAATAGAGCACCCGCTGTTAAGCTGAGCAATTCTGTTCTGCCCTGAGAGTTTGGATGATGAGGGCTCCCTTGCCACTCACTAAGTCACCATTGGTTGGTCTTGGACAGTCCTGTCGGCTGCTGTATTTAATGTTGTACATAGTACATGGGTGTAGTTGCTTTTTTATCATTTAACACATCTAGGAACAATTCTTTACACCAAGGATAGTTACTGTATAGTCTATGCTCCACATGTGGCCCTGGGGGAAGGATCTCCTGTGGCCCCCAGGGTCTTCAATAACCCACCCTAAAAACTAGAACTCTACGAATATTTCCAGTTGAAAAATTTCAGCTGAAAAAAAAATCACTCTGTGAAGCCTGCTGTTATTTGAAAATATTGTGTTGGATGACTCTCTCTTTATAACAGCAAAAAAGTTGACCCTGAAATGGTTTCCCAAATATCTGTCTGTGAATCTCTGACTATCAATATATGCTTTCCTCTGCTTATATACTGTCATAGGAGTTACTGTCATTGAAATGAATTGGACATATTTCCAAGAAGATATTCAAACTATTGCACTCTAGCGTATGTAAAGGAATGTGCCTGAGTGAAGTCTGCTATATGTCTGTGTGCGTGTGTATGTATACACACACACACACACACACACACACAGACATATATATATCCCATTCCAACTTCAAAAGTTTATGAGGAATCCAAGTTTGCACAGGGATGAATTTTTGGGTTTGGACAGTGCATATTTGTTCTCTCTCTTTCTCTCTGGTTTACACTGTTGCAAGCTCAAGGTATAGATATATGTTTTTCTGGCATGTGTATAAATAAGACATATAAGATTAAGGGATCAAGCCAGGAGTAGTATGGAACATATATCCATAGCTTTCATACCATTCAAAAACCTGAGTTTTACAAAATCCTGGTCTTGCATTAAGTATGTTTATGAATACATGCATTATGCATATTTGATAGGAAAAGATATTTGGAGGGCAGATGTGGTAACAGAGGGTATTGCCAGATTGCACTACTCGCACACATATGCATGAACTCACAAACAGTTATGTGCATGTTGACATCCAAACATGGCCATAAAAAAGGTAAGCAGTCAACATGGAATTGCACAATGAGACAATGAGAGATGTTTCTGTTGTTGTTGTTGTTATGTGCCTTCAAGTCACCACTACTTACAGCAATCTTACCATAGAGTTTTCTTGGCAGCATTTCTTCAAGTCTGCCATTGCTTTTCTTAAAGGTTGAGAGAATGTGACTTGGCCCAGGACATCAGTGGGTTTCCATGGCTGAGTGAGAATGTGAAGGTTAGTCTTCCAAAGACCTAGTCCAACACTCAAACCACTACACAGTGCTGGCTGTCGCTATGAAGAGTGCTGCAATTCACTTATTATATTGGCAGTAGCCAACTTTGCCACTGTTTACTTAGCCCATCTAGCACGAAACAAAGAGATGCATGGGAGATTCAGGAATATACTAAGATAGTATCTAAGTACTGAAGTCAATGAGGAGGAAGCAGAGAAGTCCAAAAGAACTTACCGAATACTGTACAGAGCCAGGATAATATCACTAACTTCCTCTAGAACAGTGGTTCTCAACCTGTGGGTCCCCAGATGTTTTTGGACTTCAGCTCCCAGAAGCCCCAGCCACTATGGTCAATGCTCAGGGCTTCTGGGAGTGGAAGTTTTTGAACATCTGGGGACCCACAGGTTGAGAACCACTGCTCTAGAAGTTGAGTTTTGAGGTACTGGTGACATGGATGTGGAGTGAATGCTCAAGGTCTTCCTGCTCAAGCCAATTCTCAGAATCCAAAGATAGTTGCATAGTAACAAGGGATAGTGTTTAGCATGTAAGCAGTACTCAGGAAAGGACCAGGGAAAGCTTCTGTCAGCTCCTCACAGATACAAGGATGGGAAAGCCTCATTAGTTGTTAATAAGGATAAAAATCTTATTCAGTAATAAGTGTCTGAGCAAAAAAGGACAGTCAGACTCCACAGTGATGAAACCCTAAGACTGGCAGCATTGCCATCCATTTATCAGGAGCTGCTGCTGCTGAAATGGAATATGCTTACAAGACAACTTAGGAAGACACTTGGTGTTAAATATAATTGCTAGTGCCAATTAGACCAGACTCAGGCTTAACAATCTAAATAAGACAGAACACACAAGGAAAAGGAGATGGCAGTGGGAGATTAAGACAGGCAGATGCTGGCTGCCCTTCTCTCCCTCAGAAGCCACAGCAGTGGCAGCTGGAATATGGAGGAAGGGACTCTCACCATTCAGTGGGACAAGGCATGATGGAGCTATGCCTGGCTGCTCTTTTCTCCCTCAGAGGCCACAACAATCTTGAACTATATAAAATATTCTAGATGACAGCAACGTCCCACTTTTCCTTCACCTCTCCCTTTCCCCACCACTTCAGTCTCCACCTTTCCTGCTCTCTGTCTTTTATTTCTTTCCTCTCTTTTCTGGCAACCATGAATTGCTCAGAATGCTATGCAACTTAAGATGATCTAGTTCTTAAATAGGTGTGCTGGAGGCAGTTTAGGATGATGGAACAGAATATGCAGTGGAGCTTGCCTTCATTTGCTTGCTTCCTATTTCTTTCTTGTTTTGTTTATTATTTCTATCCAATTCTTTATTTTCTTTGTTTTATTATTGCTTATTGACAATCTCAGTATTGTATTTTCACCTAGTTCTTTGTTACCTTTGTTAGTTTATTCTCTTTCTCTCTGTCCCCTACCCATACTCTCTCTCTTTATTACTTTCTTGAGTTTGTGGTCTTGTTACTGGTTCAGCTTTACCCATGGGGGTTCTTTTAAAAAAATCCTCAGATTTACACATGCCAATTAAGGCTGGCAGCCTCGTTCTAGTCCCCTGTTCCATCTCAGTAGACAGTCCCCAATTCCAGACTAAATTCCCAGCTGAATTTGGTGGGCAAATGTTCCAAGTAAACATTTCTTTTTCTCTGAAAAGGAAGATGTGTGGTGTATAAACACTGTGGTACAAAGAACAAACAGCAATTGACCCTTAACTATAGTGTTGCAAGCATGAAGCCATAATAACAGTTACATGAATAACTGTTTATTCCATTTTGGTAAAACAAGCAAATAAACTGCCGACAGTGGTTCGAAACTTCATACACTGTAATATTCCTTTAATGGAATGCTTTTAGAGATGAGCAATAAAAATAAATTGAAAAGTGCTTTTCTACGGGATGAAGCACCATAAGCACCATCTGAGCAAACAGGATAACACAAAGCTTAACTTAGCATCTCCACTTTTATTACTCAAAGTCGACAGGCCTTGTAATAGTATAAATTCACTTTAAAATGGACTTTTAAGAACAGTCTTCTGGTTTAATTTTGAGCAGTATAATTACAGGTCTTTTAATGATTCAGAAAACAATCTAACTTGCTTTTTCAAGAGCAGTGCTGGTAGTGAAAATAGGATTTCTCTCGCGCAGGTATCTTGTGGATTGCAGTCTTAAGTTTGAGACCAATTAGCTCACTTCTGCCAGCTTTCAGAGGACAATTTCAGCCCATTTCCACCACCAGTCACTGTGCAAACTCAATTCCACTGTATATTCATCACCATGTAGTAGTAAAATGAAGTGGCTTCTAGTGCTGGAAACAGCCATATTTGCTTTTTTATTTTTTTAAGCACATAGAAGCTATTAGGTGGAAATGCAAAACACAGCGTAGTTGCCTGAGCAGAAAGCTGATTTAGCTGGAGAATGGAGTTCAGTAATTGGACTATAGTTTTGAATGACCATGTTTTGATAAAAGCAACATTTTCTACTGCATTGGAAATCATCAGGTGCTTTGAAGTGAATTAGCAAGACCTTTTAGATACGATCCAGGTTCTAACCAATGCTGTAATTTCTCTGACCCTCCAAGTTGAGCAGCAGCTCCATTTCTTGGGACATTTAAAGACAGGGGAGCTAGATAAATCAGTGGGAAATGTGCTTCATTCTATGTGGAAATGATAGCAGAGGAAGAAGGAGAAAAGATTTATAGCCCAATCCAATGTGTCACATGCTTAGGCAGCCACTTTTACAGCATCAACCATACTGGTCCCAGCAGCAATAAGAGGGACAATTCATCTCCTTCTACCGGTATAGAGACCTACTCTGAGCTATGCAGGTTCCCTTTTAATGTGCAGCTCTCTCAAGATAGGATGTAGGTAAAGTCAGGGCAGGGATAATACAGAACAGGAAAGGAGCCTATCCTCTAAAATAGCGTTTTTTCAGCTTCATAATTAGAAAAAAAGAAGCAGTCATAGAATCATAGAAATATAGACTTGGAAGAGACCACAATGGCCGTCGAGTCCAACCCCTTGCCATGCAGGAACAAACACTCAAAGCATCCCCAGCAAATGGCCATCCAGCCTCTGCTTAAAAACTTCCAAAGAAGGTGACTCCACCGCACTCCAAGGCATCATATTCGACTGTCAAATGGCTCTGACTGTCAGGAAGTCCTTCCTGATGTTTAGGTGAAATCTCTTTTCCGTAGTTTGAATCCATTGCTCCATGTCCTAGTTTCTGGAACAGCAGAAAACAAGTTTGCTCCATCTTCAACATGACATCCCTTCAAATATTTGAACATGGCTATCATGTCTCCTCTTAACATTCTTTTTGTCAGGCTAAACATACCTAGATTCCTAAGTCTCTCCTCATAAGGTATGGTTTGAATACCCTTCACCATTTTGGTTGCCCTCCTCTGGACATGTTCCAGCTTGTCAATATCCTTCTTGAACTGTGGTGCCCAGAATTGGACACTATATTCCAAGTCAGGTCCAACCAAACCAGAATAAAGTTGTATTATTACTTCCCTTGATCTCAACATTATACTCCTGTCCTCAATGACTATTCCATAGCAGCATCAGGAATTCAAATCAGTGAGTCAGGACTGGGAATTTATTTGCCTCTGGGAGCTGACAAACCACTACAGTGGCCCCTCGGCTTTTGTGAGAGTTTGGGGTGTAGAACCCTCACCAAAGTTTTTTAAAAAATTGTAAATAACTCCCTCTGCTCTAGTGAGTATTTTCCCTTCCATTCCCTTCTGGGGCTCCCTGCTGTCCTTCCCTTGCCTTTTGCCCAGGCAAAAGGCAAGCAAATGGCAAGGAAGAGCCCAACATGCAGTGTAGGCACACATGCGCCTCCTCCCATTCTTCCCCTCTTCCTCTCACATTCTCTTGAATTTTGCCCAGGTGTGCTGCCTTCTTTCCATGCGCCTGGGCAAAAGGTAAGTGACTAAGAGGGGGCAGCTCCATGTACAGAGAAGATGCATGCAAACCTCTGCTGATTTCCCCCTCCCATTCTCTTGCCTTTTGTCCAGGTGCTCTGCCTTCCTTCTATGTGCCTGGGGAAAAGGCAAGGGAATGGAAAGGGGAGAATGGAGGTGAAAGCTCTCACACACCTTCCTTCTCCACATGTGGCTGTCTCACTTCCTATTCGCTTGCCTTTTGCTTGGGAATGGAGAAGGATGGCAGAGCACACCCAGGCAAAAGGCAAAGAAATGGAAGGGGGAAAATGGGGGAACGCAAGCAGGTGCCCCATGAATAATAACATTTGCAAAGGTCAAATCTGCAAATGTAGAGGGAGGACTATATTAAGACCCAGAGCCTGGAAAAGTGACAATTCCATTTGGCTGTAGAAAAATAAAAAGGAAAAACCTCTGCTTCTATCGTCATCTCTCACCATCAGTGAGGCTGGCTGGAACTAATGGGAACAGGAAGCCAATGATATCTAGAGAGTCATAGGTTCTTTAACCCAGAAGCAGAACAACA
This sequence comes from Iguana delicatissima, assembly GCA_948472985.1. NCBI lineage: Eukaryota > Metazoa > Chordata > Lepidosauria > Squamata > Iguanidae > Iguana > Iguana delicatissima. The sequence continues at coordinate 123,354 of CAOKZL010000647.1, forward strand.
GAAAATGCTGCTATGCCAGTAGGCAAAGTTAGGAACAACCTTTATCTACCTTAATGCAGGCTCCTTTTTTTAATGTCAACAGTTGATAAGACTTGCTCATAAGAATAGTCTTCTCAGGTGAAGCCCTGAGCACATTTATTTGGAAACATATGCAGTTTGTTTCCATGTAGCAATAGCCAATTGCTTGAGAATCATTGGATAAGGAAACACTGCACATAATGTGAATAGTTCAGCCCTTTTATTGTATGATTTGAATGCTGAAAGTGATACAGATGGAAAGAAGAAAAAGAGATTGTCTATATCAGAAAGAAGTTCCTCCCATTTCAACTGCTGGTTGCATTATAGCAAACTTTAACATTAATAATGTTGTTGTTGTTGTTGTTGCTGTGTGCTCTTTCAAGTCATTTCAGCGTTATGGTGACTCTAAGGCAAACCTATCATAAGGTTTTCTTGACAAGATTTGTTTAGATGGGGTTTTGTTTTTGCCTTCTTCTGGAACTGAGGGCCTTTCTATACTATCCCATTATAGTGCTATTATTCCATTTTCAACATCCTGGGGAATTCTGGGGCTTGTAGTTTACTGAAGCCAAAGAGTTCTCTGGCTGAGAATTCTAAATACCCCTCCCTAAACTGCAAACCTCAGGATTCCATAGGACGTTGAAAGTGGAATAATAGACTACAACAGTGTAGTACGGAAAGGTCTTTAGAGAATGTGACTTTCCCAAGGTCACTTAGTGGGCTTCCAAGGCTGAACAGGGATTAGAACACTGGTTTCCAGAGTCATGGGATGACATTCAAAGCACTATGCCATGCTGGCTTTCTACCATTAATGTTAGCAATGGCCATTCCCAGCACTACTTACTGGACTTGTCAGCTCCCCAGTCCGGTCCACGCCTCTCCGGAGCAGTGCGTGCTCATTGATATGCACTGCTCCGGCGTTCCAAATGGAGGCTTCCAGTTGGTCGAGCATCTTGACCAACCGCTGAAGCTCGCCAGGCTTAAGCCCACCCCTGGCAGATCACAGGCTCGCACTGGGGCGAGCCTGTGAATCTGCATAAGGGAGCAGGCTCGCAGCGGCACACTCTGTGCTTTTGAAAGACTTTTTTTTTAGCGGTCTTTCAAAAGCACGCTGGACGACCGCTTGAGGCCATTCCGGAGCGGGCTGAGGTGTGGATCTACATTAAGTAGGTCCGACCCAGTCTGCTCCCAGGTGCAGACGTCCTCCCTGGAGGACACTCTGCCCCGTTTTAAAAACCCCATGCGGAAATGGCCAATATGATAAGCATGACATGTCTTAATCTTGGTTCTCAGATTATTCCTATCAGTAACTTTCTTCCTTTCTTTTTTTTTCCCCCTCTGGGGAAGAACTTTGGCCATGGTTTTCTCTCCTCTTTTTTATAACCATGCACCCTTCCAGAAAGTTCCCTCTACTCTACTCTTATTTATGTATTTATGTTTTTATTTAATTGATATAGTATGTTCAGGTTATATCAGGTTCTGTCTTTGCCAAGATTAGTATTGAGAGCAGAGAAACTGAAAGGTATCTCACTGATGAGACTCTCTGCAGTATAGTAAAAATATGAGCTGGAGACATTTACAGCTGAGAGCCTGACTGCTTCTTCAATATTGTTTTTAATCGGGCATGCAAGTACAGTGATTGAGTCTTTAATATGTGACAAACATCTGATCTGTTCTCCATTCCTCAGGCCTGTCTTGCTTCTTTTCTTGTTCCAGGGGAATGGTTACAGAACACTTTGTCAATAATCTAGCAAACCAATCATACCGTAGATCAATGGAACGTGGTTTAGTTCTAACCAGCCTCAGCATTAGGACTAGCTGAAGGGATTTAAAATTCATTGCTGATTATTGCAAGGAGATCAGCGTATCTGTTTCCTATCTCAGTTGCTTGTGTAAAACCAAGCATTCTTGGTTGAATACAAACCAGTCTGGTTTGTTTCTGGTTGTGTTTCTTCCACTGGAGTATGCATAGGGGTTGTTTGAACCAACAGAGGTTTCTGTGGCCTGATAAGATGGAAGATAAGGAGTTATTCCTCCTCAATCTTGCTGATTTGAAATAGCATGAAAGGTGGTCTTCCGAAGCTGGAGATGACAATGGCTGGAATTTGCTAGTGACATGTACACATTTAAGTGTGGCTTATGCATGCATATGCTTCCTTTTGGATAGAGCCCAAGATGCTATCCTGCAGTCCTTTTCTCAGTGTCCAAAATCTCCTACCTCCACAGCTGTAATGCTCCAGGAGGGGCAGTGATAGCTGTGGTGGCAGCAGCCGCTGTTGCTGCTCAGTAGTGGGGAGGTGAGGAAGGAGGAAGGCATACCCTTCCAACATTTCACAGATTAAAACTGGAACACATGTGATCAAGCAATTTCTGAGGCCCTTTTTACATGGCATTTTTAAAGCGCATTAGGCACACTCGCCTCCCTCTTGAGGAGCCTCCATACTGCATGATGTTCCAGCCAAACAGGTGCTATCCTGGCTGCAGGCAGTGCTGATCCCGCTTTTTTTCATTTTTGGCTGCAAGGTGAAAATAACCTCCCTTTCCTGCATCAATCGCATGAGTGGAGGGTGTGTGGAGCTGCCACCCAGTGTCCTTTTGGGAACAACCAGGGAGTGGGCGGGGTGTGGGCAGTCCCTGCTACCTGTCCCTCACACAGCAACTCCCAGAGGAAGCTCCATGCAGCAACAGGCCAGCCACTGCCCCCATCTCAGCAGCAAACACTGCAGGACACATCGCTGAGGGAGACCATCCCGGGGCTGATGTCGCCGCCCACACTCGCAACGACAGCAGCCCCCAGGGTCCGACCAACTTACAATTTTTTAAAATCGAAGCTATTGTTAGCATGCTAGCACTGTAGGACTGAGCAGCGTGCCCTCAGGGCTGATGGTCAGCCTAGTTCTCACAGTGGAATCGGAGAGGAGAGGAGCTCCCAGAGAGAAAACCTCCCCCCTGCACCAATCCCTATGGCTGTCACCCAAACAGCCAAACACCTCCAACTTTGCTAAACATGCTGGACACTTTGGAGAGCCCAGCCAACATGCTTAACACATATGTCCCCACCTGTTGCAGTGATCCACACGTCAGCAGGAAGAATGGACTGCACACACACAGGGTGGGTGACATCTGGCTGGGAAGCATGATGTGTGAAAGGCACCCCGGGGACTTAGCAGTCCACAGGCTGGAAAGAACGCCATACAGTGTGCGATGTGGCAGCTGAAAAGGCCATTGCAAGTCTGGACAGGACCCATGTCACTGTACTGTACAGACCAAGGAATGTAGTGGCAACATTTCATTCTGCCATGGGGAGACCTCACCTGGAATATCGTGTGCAGTTCCAGGCACTACAAAGCAATAACGATAGTGAACACACTGGAACATGTCTACAGCTGGGAGACCAAAAGGATGAAAGGCCAGGAAAACCATGGAGCCCTGCAAGGAAAGCCTCAGGAAGCTGGGGATGTCTAGCCTGATGGAAATCAGGTTGACAGCAGACAGCAGAACCATGCTGTCAGATTTGAGGGGACATCACGGTGAACATGGAGCTAACCCTTTTCCTGCTGCTGCAGAGACCTGGACATGGCACAATAGGACCAAATGTCAGGCAAACAGATTGCACCCAAAGATCAGGGAGAATCCCCAGAGGGCACACCCTTCTGATGGTGCAATGTGCTGCCTCTCAATGTGGTGGGCTCACCTCCTTTCTCCAGAGCGGTGCAAACAGAGCTTGGATGGTCCCCCAACAGGAGTCATTGTGCATGGTAGAGGTTGCACTCTGTGGCCAGTGTGGACCCTCCCAGCTATAGGATGCAAATCCCATGACCCCATGAGTCCAGCCCACCCTCCCCAGCACAGCAGACAGCAGCTGTTTGTTGGAAAAAAAATCTAGCATTCCCTCTTCCCCCATCCTGTTCTTAGAGCAAGTGGGCATAGCTAGCATAGGGCTCCCTTTCTCCTTTGCATACCAAAGCTCCACCATTTGCCTTTCTGTCATTTAATTGTATGCTCATAAATTCCTTTGGTGTTCAGGTTATCAGATCATGTGACTCAAGACAGTTGCTTGGGTCATCGGTGTTATGAAAGAAAGAGACCCTCCTCAGTTCTCTCTTCTTCTCCTCCATTTTTGTCTCCTCTTCCTCCTCTCCAACCATGCTTTGCATCTCCATCAGAAGATGGTGAGTAAAGTACGAAGCTACTACTATTCATTAGCTAGTTAGGCTGTAGTCTCCCCAATATGTATGTAAATGTAGAAGCCATTAATAAACTTTTCTAAGTTTGTAACCTGGAGCTGCCTGCCTTCATTTTCTTTCTTCAGTTAGTTTGAGAGCAGAAAAGCCATACACAAATTTAGACATGCCTTTTCTGTTACTCTGTTACAAGGAGGCTGAATCCTTATGGTTTCAGCTTCCACAGGATTTCCCTACAGGGCTAACACCCTGGGAAACTCTAATGTCCAACACTGTTCTACCTCCCACTCCAAACAACTCCCCCCCACCCCATACAAGGAACCACAGACTGGTACAAAACAAGAATGATTTATTAAACAGACAGATAAAGACATGGAAGACAACAATGATTCATTCAATACAAAAATACATACAAGACCAAACAACAGCAAACAGTCAATGGCACAAACAAACAGTCAGGCACAAAACTATACACAAGGCCAGCTTTGGCACCTCCAGGGGTGGTTCACTGTTGCCCCATGAACTGTTCCTTCCACTAGAGGAGCTGTGCCATGCTCTGCTCCAGTGCAGCCAGACGATGGGGCACTGTCGCCTCCAAGTAGCCCGTGCTTTGGGCCAGGGCCATCGCCATGGCCTCCATGGACCTCAAGAGGGTTTCATCTGCAGGGAAAAGAGAGGTAGGAACAGGGTGCCAGTCTGGACCATGATAAGCCAGGCAGAAGTCCCCAGGTCGTGCCCCAAGGGGTGGCTCGGCAGTAGCCAGCCAGACATTCACGTTTCTCCCTGTTGTGCTCCTCCAATACGGCTAGCCTCTCCTCCAGCTGCCTCACCCACAACAGTAAGTCCAGCACAGTAGGCAGTGCTGGCCCTTGGATGACCTCAGCTGCACCTGTTGAAGTGTGATAACTGAAGCCCCTGTCAGAGCTGCTGATGACGGGCAGCAGCTGTTAGTCCCTGTTGCTCAGGGTGGAGATGAGTCCTGCAGATCAAGCACTCCCCCTGCTGCCGTGGACCAAGCAGATGCGGACATCCTTCTGCCTGCTCCTTTAGGGCAACAGGGATCCGATTCTGTGCCTGCTCCTTTGGAGCAACAGGGATCCGAGCCTGGTTCAGTAAACCCCCAATCAAGGTGGAGACTCAAGAGAGCTGTGCAAAGGGAGGCTTCCTTGGCTAAGTTTAAGAAGCGGTGGCTGGACACACCTGTGCCTGGGGCTATATAACTGCCTGCCTGGAAGTTTCCCTTTGCTTGTGGCAAACTTCTTAGAAGCCCTCCTCTTGCCTGTACCTTGCTCCCAGCACCCGGTTCCTGATACCTTGAATTGATCTCTTGACACTTGGCTTTGGAACTCTGACTACAGCTTTGCTTGGTGCTCTGGTATATGAACTTCCTTGAGTAAGTGCTTGCTTGTCTACTCCCGGCTGGACTTTGCTGGCTCTCCCACTCTTTTCTCCGGGCTGGCTCACCGCCCTAGTCTCTGACCTTGACAGGAAGAGCAGTTTGCCAGTGAGTGACCATGGGTGTGCAGGAGTTGGCTTGGCACCCACAGTCAGCTATCGTGGCTGCCAATCCATCACTGCAGATGGGCCTGGGACAGGAGCACATCTCTCAGAGCACTGCTCTCAGAGCACCACCCTTCCTGCACTCACCTTCCTTGCCGGCTGTCACCAGTGGAGAGGCCACATGCCCCATAGCTGTCCCCAAGGGCCCCACGCTGTGGGTTTCGGCATGCAGACTGGCTGTCTCCGAGTGCCTGTGGAAACATCAGAAGGGAGGGGACATCAGTGAGGCGTCTGGGCTTCAGTAGTTGTTCCTGCGGGCAGCCCTGTTCAACACCCGCCCACCCACCCCTGATGCTAGTACTTTGGCTGGGTGGCACATGGAAGGGAAGGGGAACAGTGGCCAGGAGTTCCATGGGTCAGTTGTTGGGGCCCCCCACCCACAGGGCCATGGTGTCATGGGAGACAGGACAATGCATGACATGTGGCATAACACTTACTGCCCTTGGGTGCTTGGCCCACCTGGGCTTCCCCACCGCCTTCCATATGTGGAACATGGGGACAAAGAACTTCGGCCTGGCTTGGGGGGGCGGATGCCCATCAAAAAGCTCCATCGTGTCAAAAAAAACAACACTTCAGGGCCTTGAATTTGTTGGTCACCTGGCCTGCTGGCTGCTCGAACCCCTTTGCTGCGAAGCCTGCTGCTAGGGCCTCGTACAGGGCCTTGCTGGGCAGTGGAGTGCTCTTCATCAGCACATCCATGCCTTTGCTGGTGGTGGCGAGGGAAACCAGGACGTGACCTTGTCATTGGCCCACAGAGTTCCCTCCCTTGGCATCCTGACACACACACACCACAGACACAACGCAGACACACTCAAACACATGACCACTCACACGCCACGCAACAGATACACTCGCCTCTCGCCAGATGGACAATGGTTCCCAGCAGGACATGTTCGATGGCGAGGCAGACTTCCACCGCAATCTCCACCACCATGGAGATGCCTAGCCCAAAGGTGTTGGCAGTCTTTCTGTAGATGAAGGAAGTGGTGAGCCACCAGATCATGATGGCAACCTGTTCCTCCATGAAGATGGGCACCCTCATGACAGTGGAAGTGTGATGCAGCTGTGGGCGGAGATGCTCTGCGATCTCGAAGAGGGTGGCCCAGGTAATTCTGAAATAGTACAGCCACATTTCATCATCCCAGGTCACCAACACCTCTCTGATCCACCAGTCTCATCAGATTTGGATCCTGACCCACCATCTCTGGGGTCATGAGAGGGTTCTCAGCCAGGCATACAGGGTGACATTAGGATCGGCAGAATCCTCCCCATTGGTTGCTATGGCAGCAGTAATGGCGCTGGTTGCTTTGGTGGAGATGGTGGCGGCTGCCACTGGGATGGCACCCCTCGCTCGTCACTGCTGCCATGCTCTCCAGGCCCGGAGAGCGATGGTGTTGTTGAAATACAGCTGCATGGCCAGTGTCCTGAGGAGCTCTGTCTGGTCAGGCTCCACTGTGGCTCAGGGGGATGGTGGGGACAGCTACAGCTCGATGTGTGTCACAGCTGAAATCTTTCCTGAGAGTCTCTGCCTTTTCTTGGGAGGCTTGTGCTACCGGTCTGCCCCTGGGGCTACTGTGAGCGCCTGTTGGAAGGACCCACCGAGCTAATGTTAGCATGATGGCTGGCAAAAAAATAATAATAATAATAATAATAAAAAATTTTTTTTTAAAAAAACTGACCAATCAGGGCCGGTGGGGCGGGGAAGAGGTGGGATCTGGGAGTGGCCCAGGATACCAAGCTGTGGAACAGGCACCAGGTGTGAGCTGGTGCTATCTCGCAAACACCCTGCTGCATGTGGAATGCAATAGGCTGCATACTGGGCCTATTACAATATTGGTAATACTGTGATGGCGGCAGATCGTTGTGCTATTAAGGTAAGGTGAGAAAAGGGCCTGAGTGTGGTTGAGAGGATAAAATTTATTAATGCAGAAGAAAAGACAAGCTAGGAAAAGCTGCAGTAGTTTGGGTCTACGGGGATGGGCAAAATTTTGTCCCCTCCTGTCCTCCGCCCCACTGGGTTCATTATGTAAAAAATACTTTTGCAGTTTGAACTCATTTTTCAGCAACTAAAGTAAGCTGCATAGGAGGAAAGTGAATTTTAAAAGCAGCTGAAAAAGTGGGATGACAGAAGATCATTAGGACTATACCTGCCAAACTGAGATAGTTGGAAGGTATAAGAAAGCAGTCTCTATGACGTAACTCTTAGTGGAATGGATATGAAGGTGTACTCTGTGAGTGCATTCACATTTCCTTCTCCCTCCAAGAGCCTCTCCAAACAAGAAAAAAGTATCTGAATGCCCCAGGCTTTGCTCCTGTAAAAACCAATTGTGTTTTGGCCATCTACATGACATTTTCCCCATCCTGAAGTATTCCCTGGGAACTCCTGGAATTATCAAGGACTTTTCATTCCCACTCCCCAGGTCAGTTTAAGTTAACCCATTATTTCCTGAAATTAAATGTACTTTCCCATTTTTGTATGATAGATAAGATGGCTGCCACCGAGAAACACAGTGATTTTTTTCAAAGCCAAGAGTCAACAGAGATCAAATGAGAGAAAGAGGAATGCAAGCAACAAAAGAAAAATAAAAAAAGCTAAAGCACTTTAACTGTAACTTCTGAAAAATAATTTAAAAAGGCTTAGAGAAATGGTTGAAAGTCATTTTCTGAAAGGTTGCTTGAGTCTAGTGTTACCCTGTTTACTGGGGGTCCCGTGAGGGACACCTGAATGTGCTCAACTATAGGTGGGGAAAATTAGCTCAGAATACTGCTTTAGTGTTACGAGAGGCAGGGTAACTTAGCAGGATTTTTAACCCAATGTCTACGGGGTCAGGGCAGTCAAGAAGCAAACCGTTGTGAAAGGATAAATGAGATCTTTATTAAAATACAGACAAACAGTGTATGCAACACACTCACTCAGCTAATTATAGAAAATAAAGGTGAGAGTGGGATAGAGGGATTATTCAGAGGGATAGTTGGTTTGGGTGATACGAAATTTGTCCTAAAGTCTGGGAGAATAGAGAGCAATGCTGGGGTTCAATGTGGCTCAGCACGTGGAGCTGAGGGGAGGCTCGCCAAGCAAAGTGGCAGCAAGGCGGCTAGGAACTTGGGAGCGATCCGAGGAGGGTCTCGGAATCAAGGGTTTTTATAGGGAGAAATGTGACTGCAGGCTATGCCGTACTTGGTGAGAACAATGGATTTCGGGCGTGAGACAAAGCCTCGGAAAGGTCAGAATTTAACATGATTGAGTTAGGTCCAAATTGACAAAGGAGCAGCCAGTATGCAAATGTGCGATGCTGGACAGTTGATAGTTCAGCTTAGTCAGGTTACCTGCTCGGGGCAGGGAGTCCTTTGTAGGTGGAGTGCATACATAATAGGGTGTTTGCCGGGAGGTCTCCTGAAGCTGTGATCTGGCTATTACTGGCTTGCCTGTATTGTTCAGGAATATTGCAGTAATCAGCCACCGAGCCTAGTTTCGTGCTTGTCCGGGGGCCTCACAAACATGTGGAGAGAGGTGGTGGAAGAAAGCCGAATTATTGATATAAAAATGATATCTTTTATGCTATCACCAGGGCAGCCTAGAAGCTGCAGTAACACTAGATATGACATGTGATTAGTGGGAGGGGAAGGAGGAAGAATACAAAGGAAGGGGCTGAGGGAAACCCAGGATGTCTCAAGAAAGTTTGGATGTGTAACCATGATTATGAAGGTAAAATCAAAACAAAAAGAACTAGAAAGTCTTGATACTTCCAGAGACTTTTTTCTCCACTTTCTGCCTGAGTCCTGAGTCAGATGAGTTGGGTCTTCATCATCTGATTTGCCCTCTGCTCCCTCCCCTTGCACCCTGTCAGTGAACAGTTATGGTTCCTCCAAGGGTTGACAGCTGCAGAAATGTGTGTGTGTGTAGGTTTTAAATAGGGTACAAAGGACAACCACCTTGGACCTCATCCAAAAAAAAAGAAAAAAATGATACGTGGGAAATTGATACAGAACTCCATGGGCACATACAAACCAATGTAAATTCCACCTACCTGCTGACATATCTCAGCCAGAGCATATTTGTGGACAGCCTCTTCTTGTAGGAAGAGGGAACTTTTTTGTTGTACACCTTGCATCAGCAAACCCAACATAACTATTGGGAAGGGACTACAAATGTTGTGTTCTAGGGCATCTGGAGGTCCAAAGGATGCCAATCATTGCTCTGCTGGATCAAAGAGATGTTTCTCAGGAGAGGGAACACAGCTAGATGCTATCATTTAGTTGTTATAGAAGCAATTCTACACACACACACATACAAAAAGAAAAGAAAAAAAGGCACAGTTTTGTGTCATTGCTTTTGACCATTGTACAAGCTGTAATTAGAGACAGCATGGTATAGTGGTTTGCCCATTGGACTATGACTCTGAAGACCAGGGTTTGAATCCCTGCTTGGACAGGGAAATCCACTGGATGACCTTGGGCAACTCACATTCTCTCAGCCTCAGTGGAAGGCAAAGACAAACCTCCTCAGAATAAATCTTGCCAAGAAAACTTCATGATAGTTTTACCTTAGAGTTGCCATCAGTCTGAAATGACTTGAAAGCACACAGCAACAACAAGCACTGAATATAAACTTTGCCCTGCCAGGTGGAGAAGGGTTCATGAAAACCATCAGCTAAGCCTGTCTATGCCAAATTCCCACATCAGACACATACCCATAGCATTGAATTCTTGGAGTCATTCAACCAATGCCCCCCATTGGCTAAGTTACATTGAGTAATCACTGCCTTGGGGGCCATTCTTGTAAGAAAGGTAGGATTTAAATCTCTCTCTCTCTTTCTTGATCTAGATCTACAGAAAGAGAGAGAGAATATCACCAATCACCTCTGGTGTACCAGGAGCTCATTCTGTCATTGAGTGCATGATAAATAAGAAGGAAAGAATGCAGATGCTTGGAAAGAAACACAAGAAGTACAAATCTCCTGCTTGTCCACCAGGAACATAAGAGGTGCAAATTTCAAGACAGACTGAAAGAAAAAGCAATACCTACTCAGATTCTATGAACACCTATTGTTAAATGTGCCACAAGTGCTGTAACTAGCTGTGCTTTTCCAAGCTCCATAAGGTGATATGCAGCTGTGGTACTCCAGGGGTAGATGAACTACAATGCCCATCATCCCTCATAATTGCATACACTAGTTAGGACTGATGAGATTTGCAGTCTCCAGAAGTCCAGAAGTCACAGTTCCCCATTCTTGCACTCTGTTCTGGAGACTGTGAATCACCACTGAACAAGGAAACATACAGGTCCATTTCAAAAAGATGCCAAATACAGTTTTCTGAAGAACTATACTGGAGAAATAAGCCACACTGAATATGATCAGTACCATCAACAGAGTCATGTAGTGATGTGCTACTTTACTTTATCTGAATGGCCATATAGCTTCTTCAGTTTTCTCCCTTGCACCACTTTTTTTTTCTTTTTCTAGTTAATGCATTCACAGAGTTATCAAATCTCATCATATAGAATAAAATTCCTTCCAGATGGACAACACCTACAGTACAGTCTCTGGCTAGTATGTCTTAGGAGTTCACATTTCAAATGAGGCTGCAAAAATAAATGAAAGGAAATAATTTATTCCCATGCTGCTCAAAAGCAATCATAGTCAGCTCATGAGCTATTGTTGCCCTCCATTTCTCTGGAGCAGAATAATATCCTCCAGACTAAAGCTGCTATATACAGCTTAGACTGATCAATATATACCCAGCTTCCTGGGTCCATGTTATGTCCAACATAATGCTTGACTTTTAGTGCTTGGTGATATTATGTCTGATTGATGGATTTTTTATTGTTTCTAATCCATATAGCTGGTTGCTTTATTGAATGTTTTATTATTGTGTATTATATTGAAATGTTTTTTATGTTTGTGAGCCACTTTGGTAGCCTTGGCCACAAAGCTGGGTAAAATTCTTTAAAGAAGTACAAATAAATCTAAGCAGAATGGCAGCCTAATTCTTCTAAAAGAGAGATTGTGGTTGGCATTTTCAATTACAGTAGGTAAAAATGGTTTTCTAGTTACCAGCTCCTCCCAGCCATTCAGCAGATTCAACAGGCTTCCAATGCAATCCTATGTACTGCTAAATAGGACATCCCACTCCTAGTTAATAAGGGAACTTGAGACCAATCTGCTATATGCCAAAATTTTCAGTAGCTGCTGTGAACTGGTCATGTATTTGACTCATGGGCCTCTGGGTAGATAAAACATATAGACAGGCTGGACTTTTCTTTCTTACCTACTCATCCAATAGACTTCAACCAAGCAGACAGAATTTCTGTGAAGATTTGTTCCTTGAGGTGACAATAATGCTCTTATGTGATCTGCTTTATGGCTTTTGCTCATTAGTAGTTATAAATTCTGCTTTATCATATCACTTGTTGTCAAGTGGTATTACATTCTCATCTGCAGCAAGAAGTACATACAGCTTCTGAACAGCAGAGCACCTTCTATTCTATTCGAGTTTCTGGAGTTCGGATTTACGACAGTTTCATTTTGGCCTTTCAGACAACCTTTGAGAATGTTCGCTGGTACATTTCTGACAACCCATGGATTCTGTCACTGTCTTTGGAGATCACAAAGTTGGGCAGTTCAGGAAGTTTTCCAAACTGAAACAGCTTCTCTGCATTTTATGAGCTCATAGGTCATCTGGAGGCTCTTAAACTGAATAAAGAAGAGGCTGAGCTACATCTTCATTTTTATTTACTTAGTACTTACTTGCTACCCACATTTTTATAACACCCAGTAGTTGGAGCTGTTTGGGTGATTCACAAATTAGAGACAAACCGTAAGTACAACAGTAAGCAACAAAGAAAGATCTTTACAGCTTTGTAAGCCTTCCCACTGCTCTTTGTGACTACAACAAGTCCTGCTCTATTCCTAACCAGATAGAGGGACATTCTGCTCCTCCATTCACGAGGAAATAAAGCTGAAAACACCCATCAAGTTATCATATGCAGTCCGTGAGAATGGCAATTCTGAAACAGGATTTCTGAGTTTGTCTTGGGCACAGAGAGACCCATGGAGCCTAAACCATAACAGATCTTATTTGGACAGAATGGTGAGATATAAATTAAATAAATAATAGATAGGTCCTAGATCCTTTTGCTACCTCTTACGCCCTTTTTGCATGGCATTTTCCATGAGAAAGGGCCCCTCAAGCGGTGTGCAAATGTGAGGAGTGGTCCACACAACACACTCACATTTGCGCAATGCTCCAGGGCCTGACAGAGACCGTGCACACACTTTTTCGTTTTTGGCTTTAAGCTGAAAATGGTGCATGGTTGCGCATCACTCCAGGGCCCCGCGCGCACTTACCTTGTGTGTGGAACCTCAGGAGCCGGGCTGGTTGCGCTTCCTGTCCAGTGCAGCCTGGGACAGTCCCAGGCTGTACTGTGAAAGGAAGAGGCGGGGCTCTCGCGCGAGCAGGAAGCTCATGCGGAGCTGAAGAAACCCAGATGCGAAGGCCTCTCAGAAGAAGCCCCAATGCCAAGAAAAGGTGAGTTGCGGAAAGGGTCTTAGACACAAACATGACCATGCTGTGTTTTTAAACAGAACTATTTGAGTGAATTATAGTGCTAATAATGTTAGCAAAATATAATCAGCAGTGCTAAGTTCTAAAAGAATGGCTGCATTACCTAAAAACTACTTAACAAGGTCTCCAATTTTGAACTCAGCTTCCTGTGTTACATGTATATTGGTGTAGTTTAAATGAATGCATGGATACAATATGCAGGAAATGTTGAAGGTTTTTGGTCCTTTTGTACTGACAGATATTATAAATACTGAAAAAAATGCTCCAGTAAATTTGGAGGAAATTAGCCAGTTCAATTACTTTTCTTGAGCTATAGTTTTGGAAAGCAGAATTAAATTTAATGTACTACTCAAACTAAGGCCATTTTTGCACTATGATGGAAGACTACAGCCATTTCCACACTACACTGTTAAAATGCTATTATTCCACTTTCAACATCTGTAGAATTCTGGATTTTGTAGTTTACTGAGGCCAAAAGTTCTCTGGTTGAGAATTCTAAATGCCCCTCCCTAAACTGCAAATCACATGATTCTATAGGATGTTGAAAGTGGAATAATAGCACTATAACAGTGTAGGCAGAAATGGCCTACATTTTCCGTATGGGCTCCCTAATGAAACTTAGAAGACTGTATAACTTCCACTCTATTCCTAGATCCTTTATATTTCACCTTTCGTTAATCTTTCCAGTTTCCCTTTTATTTAATCTGGTATTTCACTGTTGTTACAGGCAAAAATTCACTAACTGTATTATCAAACCTGCAAAAGAAAAGCACGTGGCTTATAGAGATTTGTGCTTCCTTTAGATAGGAACAGTGATATATCCTTCCTGACTCCATACTTAGGAAGCACAATTAAATGAACTACAGTGGAGCCTCTGGAAAGAAAATTGGCTGGATAAAAATGTGCAGAATTTCAGGTGCTTGATGGGGGAAAAAAATCAATTGCTCCCATCCTATTGGAATATGACACTTTGGGGTAAAGTTTGCTTTGTTATCCCTCCACTGTATGGCAATGTGTGTGTACAGTAATTCTTGAGGCAATCAATACATATCTCAGAATGAAAGATTGAAGCTGTCAAAGGAAGGAACATCCCATAGATGAGAAATCTTTGTGCAGGTTTTTCTTGGCCAGCTGTCAGTTCTCATCCCCTGACTCCTTATTCTGATAAACGGTGGCTGTACTGTAGTTTTTAAGGAGGACACAGGCTTATTACGATGTTTTGCAAGACCAGATGAAGTCACACATTGCTTTAAAAAGAGAATGGAAAGTATTCCAGGAGAGGCTCTTTTACAAGTGGTTGCTCTGCTCTGCATGCAACTCAGAATTCATTCTGAGCATACTGATCCTCAGTTTAGGCCTACAGCTTATTTAAAAGATGAGTTACCACTTCTGGGACTTCCAGGGGAGGAAAGTCTTTAACTAGACAAAAGTGTAGACTGGGGACTCTGAGGGGATTGTGAACTGTTAAAACAGACTTTGGAGGAACACATTTAGCCACAGATTTTACTTTTTTCATGGTCTGTTGGGAGAGCATGTCCCAATATAGGCTTCACCAGATGTATTCCAAGCTGGATGGGAAATTTCACATGAGAATTGGTACTACATAGTGACTTAGCCAGTAACTAGGTCTATGAGTTTAAAGCCCTTAAAAAACAAACTAGAAGCTTTCTAACAAACTATTCTAGAAAAGATGTCACATGTGAATATACAGGTGTCTTACAAAACAGGATTCTGTAGCCAGGACCCCACCATTTACCTTATGTATGTGGACTGTGCTTTTGCCACAGGCCTTGGAGAGGGTTCTCAAAGAACCACCTAGGTTGTACAGCAAACTCCATAGCTTGCTTATTGTTATACTTTGGAGGATTCAGATGATAATGAACAGGCAGATTGCCAAAAAGCTGTAACTCCCTCTGAATCTGAGGAGATGGGATCTAATGTAGTAGATCTTGCTCCCCAGCAAGATGTGGTGGAGGCTGCATCCTTCACTGAGAGACAAAGGCAGCCAAGCTCTACACTGCTTAAATAATAAATGTTGACCCAATTAACACTAATGAGGCACCTGTGGCTTTACAGGAGCTACTCATAAATATCATGGCAGTTGTCTCCAGGTTTAGTGACCATAAGGCCCTTTCCACACGGGGGATGGGGAAACGGGGCAGTGCACGCAGGGACGGATCTTACCTGAAAATGGGTTGCTCCGTCCCTGCGGGGAGCGCGCGTTCACCGCTCCACACGCTGGCGAATTTTGGCAGCGTTCGGCGGCGCCCAAAATGGCGGCCAGCGACTTCCGGCGACGCTCCGCCAATCAGGGCAGCGCGCCAGCTGGAAGCCCGCCCCTGGGCAGCTCTGCAGAGACGCGCTAGTGCGTCCCTGCAGTTTCAAACGGGGCGCTGCAACGGGTTAGCGCGCTTGCATTTTTTAAAACCCACATGAAAAGTGGTTTTTAAAAAAGCGCCGCGCCACCCCTTGCGGCCGCGCGAGGGCGGTTTGGGGTGTGGAACCTCCACTTTTCAAACTGCCCTAGTGCACCCCACGGTGTGGACAACCTCCGGATGAGGTCGCCCTAAGCCGTTTTTTTTTACCCCGTGTGGAAAGGGCCATAAATGTCTTATCTGGTTGTACAGCAATTCTTTCTTGCATTACTTTGTGTTTTGACTTGGACTGTCTATACTTTGGACTATTCTGCTTACTCTTTGCTGACTTATTTACCTGGATGTCTGACTTGCTGATATAACTTTTGGGCTGGCTTTTGCTTCTCTCTGCACCTTAGTCAGATAAGCTGTGACTGACCTGGACTGGACTATTTGACCACTCCTACACACCAATCTGCTGCTGTGAACACTTGCTGAATTGTCTTCTGGACAATTACAGCCAAGGCTGGAGCTACTGGATCCCTGTGTACCCCAATGTGGTGAGCCATTGAATTGTAACTTTTATGTGAAATTCCTTTAGGACTTGGTCTGCATCTGTCCATCCAGGTCTGCTATTGAATCTTCCCGAACCAAAAGGTGTATAAAGCCTTGCTTCTAGTAACTTACTTTATAGAGGACAACCTTCCACCTGAATGGCTCTATTCCAGGGGTGGGGAGCATGTGGGCATCCAGATGTTGTTGGCTGAAGCTTCCATCTAAGGTTCCCAGACCTCAAAACATCTTTGTGGTAGGCATCATCTAGGAAGATAAATGAAGAAGTGTGATTAGGTATGGGTAGGTATTGGTTTTTGTATTTGTGTTTGTATGTGAGATTTCAATGTATGTTTGTATGAAAGTGTAAAAATTGTGTATGTATTGTTCTATGTTTTGTGATTTGAAAGAATTCGTTGTATAATAAAACTTATTTTTTAATAATAATAAAAAAACATCTTTATGGTGATGCAGGCTGTGTTGGATGATGGTCCTTACACAGTTCAGCTGAAGAAAAGAACGAGAATTTCTGCTACTTTCACATACTTTCACCACACACTATACCAGAGCCTTCCAAACTTTTCATGTTGATGACACACTTTTTAGACATGCATCATTTTGCAACATAGTAATACAGTAATTCAGTAAGTGGAGGCAGCCCCTCCACCCAAGCCCCGCCCGCTGCCGCCACCACCCTCATTGGGGTCTTCCCTGGCCCAGGGTGGCAAAGATAGCCCCTTCACCCAGGCCTGGCCCACTACGGCAGTGAGAGAGGCAGCCCCTTTACCCATTACATTCATGCAACACACCTGCACACTGCAGCTAACACACTAATGTGTCACGAGACACAGTTTGGAACGCTCTGCAGTACACACTGAACTTGACCCCAGTCTGGTGCTGCAGGTTGCCTTTATAAAAACTGAGGGGCAAACTCTAAGCCAGCTTTTATGGACTTTTATCTGTTCTTACTGATGCATCTGAGATCATTGTTTTCCAGATGCTGAAGATGTGCAAGACTGGTTTCTGAAAGGCTTCCAACTGGTAACCTCTTCCTTATGTGTTTAGACCTTCATATTAATAATCTCATCTAAAGGCAATACCTTTGCAGCTATCTGAAGTATCAGCATAACCTCTCTCTCTCTCTCTCTCTGTATGTGTGTGAAATATTATATACATTTGACACCAATTAAATTATTTCAATCTGCCCTGTGTCTTATCTGCCACCATCTTTTATCCTTCTAGTGATGTGCCAGATCAGAAAGTAATTAAAAATTGTACTGAAGGTTGCAACCTATTCTTCTATTTCCAATTCTCTTTTATGAAATTATAGTAGGAATTTATTCTTCTTCCTATAAGTTGAAATACTGGATTCTAAAAAGTTATCTCTGTGGAGGAGAACTTTGCCAAGCAAACATACATTCATACTGACATCATATTACTTTTCTCCTCCACTAAATGGTAGGGCTGAAGTTGTCAGAACAAGAGGGATAGGCTGGAAAACATAAAACAGAATGCAGATTAAGAAATTCTTCCATCTACATGAAAGAATTCAGGCTTTTTCTTTTCTTTTTTAATGTGGATTATAAAATATGTTTAGATTGGAACCTTCTTAGGGGCAGTAGTTTCAGCTAATTTTCTTTCATGTTTGGGCTATATTTCTACCGTTAGTCTTAATCAGTTAGAGAATACCAATTGCATTAACTGGACTTGTTAAGTAAACATTCATGTAAATTCCACTGATTAGTGACTCTGTTCTAATTGGGATTAACATTGGATTTAGCTCTTTGCCATACCAGTACATCTTTTAATTAAAAAAGAAAACTTTTTTTTAGTCTTGATTGAAAATATTCTTTCCCAAAAAATAAAGAGTATTTCCCATTTAGTTCCTAGATATCCACTGACCCATACTAGTATGATTAAGCAGAGATGTATCAACTATAGTAGGGCCATTTCCACACTAGCCAGTTATAGTGCTATTATTCCACTTTCAACATCCTATTGAATCCTGGTGTTTGCAGTTTAGGAAGAGGTGTTTAGAATTCTCAGCCAGAATGCTGAGTGGCGCAGCGGTTAAATGCCAGTACTGCAACCACAAGGTTGTGAGTTCGATCCTGCCAGGCTCCAAGGTTGACTCAGCCTTCCATCCTTTCGTAGGTCAGTAAAATGAGTACCCAGCTTGTTGGGGGCAATTAGCTAAAATACATTGTAAACCGCTTAGATAACACTAGTTGATAGGCAGTATAGAAATAAATGCTATTGCTATTGCTATTTTTGGCCTCTGTAAACCACAAACCCCAGAATTCCACAGGATGTTGAAAGTGGAATAATAGTACTATAACAGGCTAGTGCAGAAATGGCCTAGGTTAGCTTTGTGCCTCAGTTCTGGCAAACAAGAGCCAACTGACACTTAACAATTGGGTTGAATGCTCCTGAAAGACTCACTCAAAGATGTAAGCTTGATTGTCTTAGAAAGGGCAGCTATCTTTGAAAATTTCAACCAGTTCTTAAAAGAAACCCCTTTTAAGAAAACAAAGTGTAAAAGCACATAAGGAAAAAAAACCCAAAACACTCTGTTCACCTAAGAGTTTGATATATGGTAGGCATAATCCCCCTTTACAGGGTCATTGTGCTTGAAAACACCATCCAGTTCTTACTAACATTAAAAACAAACAAGTTGAACTCATTTATATAATCATTTCAATTGACAGTTAATAGGAGGAAAGAAGAGCTGGATTTCCTAATCAAAATCCTGATCTAAGCCAACTGTGAAGCCTCTGACTTGGTCCTCACCAAGTTGTGATGTTTCCTGAATTGCCAAATCAGCATGGGAATTGAATGTAGTCATTGGTAAACAATACTAGTGCTGGATCAACTTAAATTCATTAAATGGTTCAAAAATATTAAAGTACACAACTCTCACAGGTACTGATGATAAGTAAAATGATAAAATTATTGAAAGAGTGGCTGGATCTCACGGGTAAGACTGATCCGAAGAAGAAGAAGTAGCAGCAGTACTAGTAGTAGTCTAGAGCAGCAGACCTTGTATATCAGGGATGAGCAAGTTGTGGCCCTCTAGAGGACAGAGGATTTCAGACTACAACTCCCAGCAGCTCTAGCCAGCATAACCAATTGTGAGTTGTAATCTAAAATGTGAAGAACCACAAGTTGAACACCTCTGTTTTGTTCCACCACTGGAAATTGTAGAGCTTATATGATATTCCTTTATTTGCATAAAACATCTCCTATATGCAATGTTTACTTGGTTTGTGTCCTCAATTATTAAACCACATATCTACATCTCTCTAGAAGAGTTATTCACTTTAGAAAATGAATTATGCTCCCGAGCTGACTGAATGCCCAACACAACCCAATTGTTATATGTTGGGTGTATATGTTGAATACAGTTGGCATCAGGGAGGCTTGCACGGCCTAAAGTGGATGAAGAATATGTCTCTTCCTGTCCAAAAGTCTTTTCAAGAAAGGATTACTTTGATCTTGAATTAAATCTACATGTGGAGAGAGCCCAAAGGGCAGAACTGCTTAATTTGCCTTAGCTTGGTTTCTTCTCCTTCTAAGGATAATAAATACAGACACAGAGAAGAAAGGACACTTACAAATGGCTGGCATCAAAGAGCCACTCTTTAATGCCATTCAGATAATGTCATAGCACTCGGTCTTCCTAAATTTAAATTATTAGCAATGACCAAGCTCTGCTCCCTCTTGATGCATCACTTAACCCCATAATCAGAAAATCTATTCCATTCTCTGGCTTAGATTGATGATGTCACATTACACTTGTTTTTTTCCACCAGACGGAGCAATCATGCTAGAGTGAATCAGTCCTGAGTGTGGCTGCAAAATACCTATCAAGGGTGTGATTAATATCACTGATTCCTTTAGTAAGCCACATTCTGTATTTCAGAGCCTACTTTATTTGGGATGCATTAAGATGTCACTAATGGATATTTCTCCCCACAGAATGATATTTGTTCTGATGCTTAATATGAAAGCTTACTGCAGATGTCTTAAGGTGTGTGTGTGTGTGTGTGTGTGTGTGTGTGTGTGTGTGTCTGTCTGTGGGTGTGTCTCTCTCTGTGTGTTTGATTAAAATATAATCAATCTCTCTTTCCTAAGTATAATTAATCTTTTAAAGTTATGATATCACACAGCTACTCCCCTCAAAGAGAAATAATGTGTTTGCTACTGTTGGTTGTACTTACTTGTTTAGGTGGTGGGAAGCACCCTTCAATGTGGCAGGGAAATGTCTGTATAATTGTGTATCCTGACTAGAGTAGGCTCATTTAATCAATGGGATTTACATAAGTGGTGATCTATAATTCGGCACTTGGTGATTGGATCTGATGGTTTCCATGTCATTGGAACTGGGGATAAATCCCCAATGGATCTTTTTACAGTCTCTAAAAGAGCTATTGCATTTATTTTGGACACTACTGTCAACATTTTCTATGCATGGCTGTGAAAACTGGATAATGTAGAAAGCTGACAGGGGAAAAAAAACAAAACATTTGAAATGTGAAGCTGGAGAAGAGTTCTGCAGATATGATGGACTTCCAAAAAGGCAAAATAAATGGATCTGAGGGCAAATGAAGTTTGAAGTCTTCCTAGAAGACAATTTAACTAAACTGAGGTTATTGTAGTTTGGACATATCATGAAGTGATTGTGACACACTGGAAAAGACAACATATATTCACATCCTCCCTGGAAGGAGGAGAAGAAATGGACAAAGAATGCAGCAGTGGCAGCAAGCCTTCACATACCCCTGAAAGAGAAAGAGGCAGATGCTGACTGGGATCCCAGGTTATCTTTGAATGTCTACTGGAACAAACACAGTGTGGAATGGGGACAAGGAATTCACCTGTACTGTAGTCTCATTGCCTTGTAGCTTCAAGTGCGAACTGCTAGAACTGCTACCACTACCATCTTTACTGTGTTCCTCTTTCTTATCCCCTCCTCATTCCATGGAAAGGATGCTGTGGAGATGCCTGCTTCTCTGGTGCAATGGAAAGCTTGGCTGGCTGGCTGGCTGGCTGGCTTACTGTCATAAGCATCTGGCCAGGAAAAGACACCAGTGTATTACCCAAAATCAACCAACCAAAAATCAATTTATTTTGTACTTAGATTAAATTTGATTTCTTGTATGAAAAAGAAATCTTATTTCCAGCCAAAGTCTAGCCATCAGATCAATCAAATTGGAAAGTGTACCCAGAGTAAAGTACAAATTGAAGGTAAATCAATAACTAGGGATGGTTTCATGTAGAGCTTTCTTTTGTGTCTTGCTTATGTTCATTGACTGAACTCAAATGTCATATGGCATTTATCTACAACTAGTAGCTGAATTGGTCATACACACTAGTAGTTCACTAGTGCTGATCCACTAGTTGTGACTCATAATGCCTGAGTCTATGGCACTAGGTTCATCAGTATAATGACAGCTGGCTGCGGAGCACGTTGGCCATGGATGTAATGCATCATGCTGTAATGCAGCCAACTTTTTAAAGAACTGTTCCACAAAATTTGAAGTAGTGTAAAAATTGAAGATGAACTGTATCCAAAACATAAACTGCAAAATATCAGTTAGGTAAATATATTTTTTAAAATAGATAGAAACACATTCTCATGCATCCCTATGAAATTTCTTTCAATTAACAAGCAGTCAGTTTGAAAAGCCAATAAATCTATATTTCTGTCCTGACCATGTACTATTTTATCCAAACCTCCCATATTTTCCCTTAACTTTTTTCAACCTTGATCTTATTTATATGACCAATATTAGAGAAATCAGTAGTTGATTATGACTGCCTTTCACGTTAATCTACTGAAAAGATTACAGGTTTCCAGCCAAGTTACTGGTATAGCTCAGAGCAAAGGGACTACAAATGATCTTTGTTTGTGCTGTATTTCCAAAGCTCTAGGTGAGGTGTGACCCTATAGAGCTTACCTTCTGTTAAACTGAGAAAAAGTTCAACAGAATTGGTAGGAAAGAAAAGTTTACTTGGCAGTATCCAATATACCAACCACAGAGTATGTGGCCACAGTGATAGCTAAGGTATAGGATTTTGCAGCAGGGTCACAAGAGAAGGAAAATAAAGAAGGGGGAACAGAAAATACTCCTGTTAAAATAAAACAACTCTCATAAACTATCCTGCTGCAACTATTTATTTTTCTTTGAACCTGAAGTTGTAGGTTGAGAAACTTGGTTTCCATTTGTTTTCGGGAAACAAAATCACAAGGTAGTGTTACAAAGCCATATATATCTGTATGTATGTATGCATATATGTATATGTGTGTAGGCATACTTTTTTTTACATTGAATATGACAGTAACAAACAATCATGATTGAGATTAGTCCGATCTCCCAGTATACATTCTAGAAATTATTAAAGTCTTCTTAAATAAGATCCAGTCTGTACTTAGATTTTTCACATGCCACAGTTAATCCAGCATATGAATCCATTAACTGTTAAGTAATGTATCTGATTCACTCCAGTAGGTGGAAGACATCTGTGTTTAAATTAAGATATAGCTTGAGCAATGTTATTTTCCTCTGAAAAAAGCCCACTCTTGCTTTTGTGGGGCTATAAATCAGTCATAGAACCAGGTTCGTTGACAGAATGTGTGTGTGGATGTGTTCATGCAAGGAAAAAATCCCAAGTATTCTGTTAATTCCCTAGAAAATTCTTTCAATGTTCTATATGTCAGCATTCAAGATTATGTTGCTTCTTTATTATCATTAAATATTTTAAAGTAGTTAGTAGGAGGATGATCTGGCTTTCATATGAACTGTATTTACATGCAACAAAACGATGGATATAGATAGGCATGTGATTATTATTATGCCTGCTTATATGAAGCTTGAAATGACAAGATTTGCTACCAATGAGCTAAATAGAATCTTCTTTCTTAAAAGCTCATGTTGGTCAACTTTTGGTTTCTAAAACCACTGAATATTCCATTGCAAAGATCAGGTGTTTAATTCAGAATAGTTTCCATAAACTAGTTCTCTGTCTAAACCCAGTATCCCTAGGCAATGAAATGTCATGTTAATGAATCTAGTTGTTGGATTGGGAATTTTTCATTTGCATCACATATCTTATAAGTCTGCACATGAGTTTGGCGTCTCACTTGAGTGAATAGCATTATGCAAATAGAGTGATAGCTGTGACACCAAATATTATTTTTTAATCATGTTGGAGGCCCCTGTGTTCACCTCAGTTCTACCTTCATTGCTACTTTCATCCAACATTTCTATTCTAATGGATTCATCTTGAGAAGATGAATTTCTAAGGGGTAAGATCCATCATTGGGAAGACTGTAATGCACCCTAACAATGCAAACATTAATGCGGAACAAAGTTCATTGGTCCAGCAATTTTTCATGTGTGTCTCCATTTTGTATAGATTGATGATGCTACTGCATTTATCAGCAAGATCCCTGTCACATGTGGAGGCTGTTTTACACTCCCTAACTTAACCTTGCTAGCATTGCTATATCACAGTATCTTGATTCTCCCTTTGCAGTTTGTAGGGCTTTTTCAGTAGTGCAATGTGTAATGACATTCCAAACTCATATGAACATTTATATGAATTCTATCTTTCTGCATTCCCAGTGCAAGGAGAAAAAGTGTTTTCTTTATTATTTTCTCTCTTCTTCTTCTTCTTCTTCTTCTTTCATTTTTAAAAGAGCAATCTTTGTTATAAAGTCTGACTCAAATCAGCATTGACCTTTGTTCAACACTTACTGAGTCAAACAACACACACACATACACACACTCCTATATAAAAATGTCCATTTAGATATTGGTTGAGGAAAGAAAGTTTATTGATTTTCTTAGTTTGTTGAGGCATTGGACTTTATACAGGTATTTTATCTTTGCAGCAAGGGATGGTACAAAATGGGTGAGTTTATTCTTTATTCCCAGATAAAATTAAAATTCTGGTGCAAAACTGATGAGATGACTGTTCAATGCAGCATTGAATTTTGCTGGCATAGTCTGTCTCTTGGATAGTAGAGTGAACGTTTGTTTAAATTAAAGTATTGCTTGTCCAATCTGCTTCAGGGGGAAAAAAATTTTTTTACAGGAGAAATAAATCAGATTTTTTAACCCTTTGCAGTAGCTGTAAATGCAATTTTAGATGCCATTCCATTTCTTCAACAACAACAACAACAAAAATATACATTTTTGTTTCCATTGATCCTCACGTAGATATTATTGTACGTAATCAACTCCCACAGATTCCATTAAAGTGCTTCATGAAGTAATTCCTCAGCCATGAAGCTTTTGCAGTTCAAGAAATGCAGGCAGATAAAACAGATGTGGTATCCTTGGCCACCTCATAATGCTGAGGTAAACTAAAAACACCTCCAAAAGAATTAAAAATAACCTTACACAACATCCTGACAACCTGAATGCTGGTGTTGCCACTGATGTGGGCAGCACACAAAACCTTGGGGAGGAAAAGAAAGAAAGAAGCAGCAGCAGCAGCTGTGCTGTGACCTCCATTAATGGTGAGAATCACTTGTGAGAAACTGTTGGAAAATTTGTCCTCCCTATGGGGTTATCTGGTGAAACTGCCACCATCCCTGCCCATGTTTCCCTGGCTATATACAGGGTAGAGAATTCTGAGAGTAAATTTCTGCATGTGTGTGTGTGTGTGTGTGTGTGTGAGGGTTGAAGTATCATTACAGATTTTTGCAGAAACAGAATGGTATAGAACAGTGGTTCTCAACCTGTGGGTCCTCAGATGTTCGTGGACTTCAGCTCCCAGAAGCCCCAGACACTATGGTCAATGCTCAGGGCTTCTGGGAGCTGAAGTCCACGAACATCTGGGGACCCATAGGTTGAGAACCACTGGTAGAGAAGAATGGGTTAAATCAGGTAAAAAGCAAGATTGGTCTGCAACAGATGGATACATTCAGAGCTGTCCTGGAAAGAATATTGAGTGGCTGTCTTTCTCTTTCTTTCTTTCTTTCTTTCTTTCTTTCTTTCTTTCTTTCTTTCTTTCTTTCTTTCTTTCTTTTTGGTTCTTCTTTCTTTGTAAGCAGAACTGGGTGTTTATATTACATTGAGACGAAATATTGACAAATATTTTGAATCAGATTGTTTTCCTCTTACTTGCATCAGAAGCTGCCTACTGTTTCCTAATACACCAGAGGGTTATATTAAGAGGGCTACATTTCTGATTTTCACATTCATCCTGCTGTACAAATACATCCTGAAGAAGTAGATAGCACATGGTGCTGTTGCCAGGTAATCGATACTGTTTCCAGTTCATCGTTTACATTAGCAATTATGCAGACATCTGGTACATGTGTACCCCAAGTTGTCCTAAGCTCTGCTGAGCCTGGATGATTATTGTTTCTGTCCTACCATCTGAATGCTAATCAGTCGTGTTCCTCTTTCACCCACCATGAGTATATCAGGTAATTAAATTTATATTATTATCTATATTATTGAATATATTATTAAGTTCTTCTCTTTTTTCAACACTGAAGCCCTCATGGCAGCTAGCATCATGTGTAATAACATGCAACTAAAAATCAACAGCACAAATGAAGCCAAAATGATATATCATGTAAAAGCATCCATTTTAAGAGCCTGGGAAAATGATCATCACTGGTTATGGAGAAAGAAGTTCTGGTATGTTGCACCTTTCTAGGAGATATTCTAAAAACATGGGCGCATCACTGAAAAAGAAAGCCCTGTTCTTGGAAAATGCCATCCCTGTCTCTGATGGTGAAAAAACCAAAACAAGATAAAACAAACAATCAAGAAAAAAAAAACACACACTCACAAATCTCTCACTCTCACAGGTCAAACCACTTCATTTTCCTTCAAAGTTCTGTAATTACAGAGACAAACATAAAATGGCTTCAAATTGATGATTAACACAGCTATAGACAACTATGGTGAAGGGATAAATTTTCTACACACTGCACCAAGCTTGAAACTGGGGAAGATGTGGAAAGAGAGAGAGAGAGAGGTCACCAGGTATGAGCTTTTGGATTTGATTTGATTTGATTTGTTTCATTTTGTTTTAGAGGTCTTTTCCTGATCTTGGAGCTTGTGGCTTAGGCATACCAGAAACTACCAGTCCTGGATCACACTAGGAACAGAGAAAATTTGGACAAATTTATTTTCCAGTGCTGAGGGGGCATACTGTGGGCTCTGGGATTCAGTGGTGAATCTTGGAGCGTGCAGAGGAGGGGTGGGGGCGGGGGCAGGTGGAGGGGGTGGGGGCATGGCTATGGCATGTGGGGTGTGTGTGGCTATAGCATATGGGGTATGGCTATGGCACGTGCGGAAGAGCAGGGAAGGAGCAGTGGCACCCCCAAAAAATTGCCTCTGGGGACACTTCACCCCCATCGTTCCCCCCCTCCCCGTGCCACTGCTGGGATCAGAGCTTTGCTATAGAAAGGATCTCAGGGTCCACATATGGTCTGTGGGCTATGTTTTTACCTACAACAACCTAATGGTTTGTCTGGAATAACCCCCCTTTAACCTGTAAATTCCAACTTTTGTATGAATATGGAGGAGATGGAAATGACAGGGCCATTTAAGAAACTCCTGATAAAATTAATATCAGACAGTGCTTTACTCCTTGAGACAGGCTAATTTCTGTATCCATTAAAAGCTTTCAAAATGCAAAGAAAGCTTGGTTCTCACATACAAACGAATCAGATCCTGTTCATCCTAATTTGGGAAGAGGAATGCCCTTCTCCATCTCTGTGTGCAATTTTGTCTGAAATCCACTAGTAACACTGGCAGAGTGCAAAATTCTACCAGCATTACTATCTGGGCTTCTCTGTTTCCTGTCTGTGAAATGTAACTTGTTAGTACTGAGACACACCTCAAAACCCAATGGGTGGCTTGAGAGGGTGGTGGGACCCAGGTGTACCCAGTGTTTATAGTCAAAGAAGCCAGGAGAAAGGAAGGCTTGTCACCCTCCCAGATGTCCGATGTTAACACTGGATGGCTATTGTGGAATTCTGGGAGGGTAACTGTTGCCCTCTGCCTCTTCCTGGCTGCCCCATGCAGATGGATGCTGCCCAGGTATCTCCCCACCTTGTCCAGTACTTACTGACCATGGGGCCTTCATGTCCCTTTGAGCCAGGGAAGGGGAGGTTTTACATAATGGCACATGGAAACTTCCATGCCCAACACTGAAGAAATATGTACACCAGTGTGACTGAAAATTATATCGGTATATAACACCAATAGGATCTTGGCCTTCACAGGCTCCTATTTGTCTTAACAGAAAGGCAATATTAACAGTCAAAAAGATATACAAGACAAGCATGAATATATTTTCAATAGATCTGACAGTGTACACAGAAGCAAACATTTCTCATTGTTTATTTACCTGGACGTTCACCATTTAAGTGGGGGTTGGTTGCCAAAAGCAGGATAATTTATTGAGAGCTCAGCAAATAAAACGTGGTTTGAATCTGTCAGAGATAACCTTTGGAAGAGAACAGAGCTCCAGAATGAGTCCTAAGATGCCAAATTTCTGGCTTGGCTCTCTTCAGCCCTGGAAGTGCCAGGAAAAAAAATGTATCTGACAAATGGAAAATGGAAAATAGTAAGCAAGTAAATGAGATAAAATTTCAAGTCAGAGGGTATCCTCTCTCTTGCCCCCTCACCAGATCCAGAACATATTCTGCATTTTGTCAGAAGTAGAAAGAATAATCAAAAGATAAATGTTATGCATTTCAGAGGACAAAAGATTTCTTCTGTCTCATATTGTTGTGCCTTTAAGGGTTTGAGGTGACATTGCTTTTGTACCTTAGTAACATGAGCAGGAACCCTATACAGGCTGCAGCTGAACAGTGGATACATGAGCTTCAAGTTGCTGGACCTTCTCTTCACACATGGCAACAAACTTGTACTTGCTGCACATGTAGCTACCCACATTCTCTGGCAAGAACACAAATATACCACAACTGTTGCAGGAGAGTGTAGCTGCTCCTTCACCATCCATATTTAGCAGCTTTATGCAGGCGCTGAAATAGAACTCTAGGCCTCCCCTGCAAAACTCTTCCACTAAATGCCCATGCAAAAACCTGTTGGCCTTGATCTTGTTTGCCGCCCCAATCAAGTCTCTGACTCACTTGCTCTGGGCGTACACACAATAGAACAATAGAGCACTAATGAGCACACATGCAAGCCTACCTCAGCTCACAAAAACAATCAGCCTTAATGCAACAGACACAAGCTCTTCAAAATACAATAGAACAATAGAGCACTAACAAGCACAGAAGCAGGCCTCCTAGGCTCACACAAACAAGCAGCCTTATCCTAAGAGACACAACCACCTTAACCCAACAAACTTTCCCCAAAAGCTGGGGAGCTGTAGATCAAAAGAAACTATTTAAACTCTGTTTAAAAGCAAGAGACAGAGAGAGCAAGACAGATAAAACAGCACCTGTCTACGTTGTTCACTTAACAAGTTAACTAGAGTGACACACCGTCCCCCTTTCTTCAGTATTGTTTTCTGGTCTCTGAAAGAGACAGGAAAAAAATGCCTCTTTCACAGGGAGTTGAGAATCACACACACACAAAATCAGTTTTGAACTAATTCAGAGCAAACCATAAGTAATATGAAGGGAAAGGATCAGATGAGTATGGGAGCAAAGCTTGAAAAGACTACACTGACATGAAGCCAACCATAACTGACCAGTTTTAGGATGATGTGCTGAGTTTCACAGCATCATTCTAGCACTGATGAATTAAAGATGCCTTCAGCATATCATCATGTTCATTTTTCTTTGAAGTAACTTTACAAGTGAGTGAAGCTATTGTTTGTCGGATGTTCCATCACAGGAAGCCTTCGGATAGAATGTTCTGTCTTCCAAACATAAAACATTTTCTGTCCCAGTGGAAAATGATTCATTTTCTTAGCCTGTCAAGTATAGTATCTACTAGCTGCCATCATGAGAATTAGAAAGAAACTGCAATGGTCTCTGTTTGTTCACAGGTAGGGTTTTTACAACCTGCAGAAATTAACTCTTTAATCTTTTCCCCTGTTTTGACCCTTTTGAAAACACAGCACATGGTGATGTTTAGACATGAAAACACATCCATCATGATTTTAAAACAGAATTTATAACAGAGATAGCAGATAGTTTCTCAAAATTCCCTAGCATTTCCCAGACAAGTGTGGATTTTGAGAAATCAATGTATATCATATTAGCTCAGCTTTGATGCAGCGTTTCAGACTTCACCAGTTTAGGTAGATTGAAATGCTGATATTGGAATATTTTCCTAGCTGAGGTTAAATAGCTGACCCAGTGAAAAAGTATGGACTATCAAATGAAAATGATAGTCCATACTTTTGATGAGATGTTCCAGACTTGAAGGAAAGAAGCCTGCAGGTCTCTTTCTGGTTTTGGAACTACTAATTTATGTATAGTATTTATTTGGGAATTTACTTTCTTACTTTTACAAAAGAGGAAGAAATAATTCCTTCAAAAGCAAAGAGGACTTCTGGCAAATCAAAATATCCTCCAGGCCAAATGCTGCTAATCTGCACATTTTAGTTCCATGTAATAGACATCATTTACATATCATTTTTGTGAGCATGGAAGATGCCAAGCTACAGCTGGTGGATAAGTCGCATTGATTACAGAATAATCTTCTGCTGGAATTGCTAATATTAAATATTAAATATCTTTTGAGCAAGACCCTCCAAAAATATTAAAGTAATGCTATCAATTATATGAAGCACTTTTCTGCTTTTTTGCTTGCATCCCTGATGTCTTAGCACACTTTATCATTGTACAAAGAATGAACACATTTTCAAACTTACACTTGAAACCCCAAATACTGCAAATCAGAATACACATGTTTCCAGTAGAGAGGTGAGGATTTCATTGGGGTTCATTTTTGCATGCAACAAGCATACAAAATTCTTAATATATGGGAAGAAAGAATTGAGACAAAAAAGGGAATGTGGGAGAAACCAGAAGTGACAGATTCATCCATCCAAGCCCTAGGCATTATGTGTTTAGCCTGTAAAACCATGGATTTCGATTCCTGTGTACTAAATCCATTTTTGTTGTGCTGAAATAGGGTTTTCATTGGCTTTTTGGAGGCAAGAATGGGCTCCTCATTGTCAACAACTATGTAGCAGCCTGCTACCATATGGCTGTCTCCATACTGGAAATAGTTACAGCTGTTGAATTTGGCTAATTTGAAATGATTGAGAATTGCATTTCAATTTGCTTTTTATCCAAAATAATCAAAATTTGAAAATGTTCAAATATTTGATATGGAAAGAATATGAACTTGAATAATTCATATACAGGAGAAAGCAAAACTGACATACTTCTCTATATCCTTGTCACAGTACAGAATAATGAATATCTGAAAAAAAGAAAAAGGTTTGCATGAAGTTAAAAGTGGGACCAGGTGAAAAAGGTGAAATGTTTGAAGTGTTGTGTGTTGTGCAAGTGACTATTGCAATCCTATACCAATTTAGCTAGGATTAGATCCCACTGGATTCCATGGGTCATAAGCCCTTTTTGCATTCTACCTCATCCTGGCAGTGTCCCGTGGGGATCCCAGTAGAGCCTCTTCCAGGAGCGGAATGTGACAGGAGTGTTCCTCTCCACACCAGCTGCCTCTGGGAATGGAAGAGGCACGATGGCCACGCCTCTTCCTTCTGCAATACAGCCAGGCACTGTCCCAGGCTGCTCTGGGGAAGGAAGCATGACCATCGTGTTTCCTGACCTTCCACAGCTCAAGTAAGTGCGGGAGGGTGGGGGAGGGCTGCACAATCCCATCAATGATTTGCAGCACAATCACACCACCTGGGTGCAGGAGGACAATGGGACATGGATGATGTTGTGCATAAGCATTGTCTGGGTCCCATTCTTCTCCCATCCCTAATCCAGGATGACAATGCCTTGTAGAAAGGGCAATAGTTTCAAGTAGATATTGAGCTGTCATTATAGCAATGTAATTGCGTATGCATTTACTGAAAAGTAAGTCCCATTAAGTTCAGTGGGACAAATCCCAGGTAATTCTGTATAGTACTGTAGTCTGTCTATTTTACAAAATGGGAATTAGATGCACATAGCTTAGTGCTATGCATAATTTTCATATTTAAAGAAGAAATGATTTAAACAAATAGCCTCATGCACCATATTAACATTTCAATAAGGAATGATGGGGGGGAAATATACGCAAGCACCTTGCATCATAGTAAACAGTGTTTTGAATAGACGAGGCTGCTGACAGATATCCTGATTCTGTTAAATTGCAAACCAGTCACTGCCTGCAAAGAACAGCCAGCATGTTGCAAGCCAGATAGATGAGACTCTGAATAAGAAATGATGGCAAGAAAAATCCAGGAAGTGTCTACATTTGGTTATTGTCTTTAGTTTGGGATGACTAGGCCATATCACTTGTCCCACAGCCCTTAAATTTCTATGGCCCTTGTGATACAACAACCAAGTTTGTAGCACCCTTCATCATGATCAGACCTGTCATAACCAATAAATTGCATATCATATAACTGTGGAAGACCAAGTAGAGACTTTTCTCGGGAAGAGTCAGGTTGGTTCTGTGAGAGAGCCCAGAGCACCTGTTGACATCAGCATGGTAGCAGCCGATGTATATAGTGCCATGTGGAACTGGGAAAAAACCACTGAGACATTTTCATTACATTACCTTTTCTTCAAAGCACACACATACACACACACATAAAGAGTGAGAGTCTAATTTCATTTCACAGCCCATGCTGTTATGCAAAAGCACATTTAACCCAACTGCTAGAGAGGTCACTTCCATCTGTAATATATTTGCATGGAAAAGAGGTTGATTTCACCCTAAGCCAAAGGCTAACATGGCATCACCATGCAAATATATTTAAATGAAATGTATCCAAGGTTGCAATATTACATTTCCAGGGAATAAAGGATAGTCCATTGGTTGCAAGAGAGCACTTTGTTTCGTTGATTGAAAACTCGTTTCAAGAGAGTGAAAAGTGCTTAAGAGAGTAAAAGAGGGATCATTCAGTGAGTTAGAAAATTACTTCAGTTCTCAGACCATGTCCAACTAAATATAAAACAAACAAACTAGCAGAACTGAATTATTTAAAGGTGTGTATCACACCGAATAGGCTTAAGACATCATGCAGTTTTCCAGCCACATAAGTGTCAGGGACTGTGGTGAAGAAAATGACTTTAGTTCCTACAGCGCAGAATCTTGTGGTACCCCAAGGATGAATAGATATATTGTGGCATAGGTTTCTTGGATTAGAGCCCACTTGATCAAGTGTGTGAAATTATTCTTATTTGGCAGGTATAATACATGCGATACTCACTCTCCTGTAAAAAATAGTGAGGGAAAAGGACCATGAAATGGAAGAGAGAATTCTGTAGCATTCCATACTGAGAAAGATTAAGGCATGATTTACAAGTGTCTTGTATGACCAGCTGAAATGCAAAACAAGATGAGCCCTCTGTTTCTGTTCCTAGAAGAATGAGATGGTTATTTCAGGCAGAGATGTTGTGAAGTACCCTCAAATTATTAGAGGAGACAAATGGGATAGGTGGCACACAATTTGCCCTGTTTCTTCGAAACAACCCTGTTCTCTCCAAGTGTGATGAGGAATGCTCACCCATCTCCAGTCTTGAAGGAAGCCTCAACTATCAAACTATGTAAATTTTGCTCATGGAATGGGAGGCAAATTTTTTGGGGCTGGCCCTGGAAAGAAGATAGTCAAGTACTGTTTGTTTGTGTGTGTCCCTGTAGGTAGAAGTAAAGCACTAGGAAAAACTAATACTGCTCTTCCTTTAGCCTGTGCTCAGCTCAAAATATGAAAATATGACTGTTGTTGAAAATTAATGACAAACCAGAAGTCTATGGACTAGGCTGCCTTATCCCCGATTAAGAACTGGAACCTACAGCTTTGTTCTGCAGCTCTCACATTTCTCGTAACATAGTCTTGCTACTGAACTAGGGTAATTTTGAGCCACTGACCTTGCTGTGAAAGGCTCCATATCTCATAAATTACCAATCCCCGGGAGCTATCTAGTAATAAGAAAAATGCTGAGGATAAAGAACATCTAAGATAAACAGCAGGCTATAAATAAGCAATAAAAAATGACATATAGAATAGATTAGGTAAAGACATAAAGTAAACTCTGTTGGAAGGTTAATTGTTGTCTTCCCCTTCGCCTAGAGGCACTGAAAATAAACCAAAGAAGACATGTATGCAGTAGTGTCCAGTGCTAAGTCCAATTGCTAAGAAGACAACGGAAGGGGTTTTGTTGAAGCTATTCAACAGGCTTTGTATAACATGTTTTAACAGTGAGCAATAGAACATGTATAACATGTTTTAACAGTGAATAGTGAGCAATATATGGTTCAGACATTTACTAATTGGTTAGATACTCCTTTCAGATCTGCCACTTCATATGTGACATAATAACCAGCATTCTGTTAGTGAAATATACAAGCATAAGTCCACCATATGCTTGCATATGCCTTTCTGGGGTTGTTCAGTTCTCTTTCACCCTTCACAATGACTAAGACCCCCTCCAGGACTCACATTTTGCTGTAATAGCCCCTGTAAATGGCCATTCCGTAGCTGGTGGAGAATGCAGGGGTCAGCGAAGCATCTGGTTATTCCCCATAGCCAGACACAGACTGATAACATTATCTGCCAACATGCAACATAGCTAGCACATCTCTGATCCTTCTCCTGCTCTCCACCAGTCACAGAATTCAAGAGGGCTATCACAGCAAAACTGTAAGGTGGTGAGTGGGCAGCTGTAGTGGAATTTCACCTGTAGAACACTTACACTTTGCTTCGTAATATAGGATCTTGGTCACATTTTCAAGAAGAATGCACACAACGCATCACAAGTGGAATCATAGTGTTACCACCGTGAACTGGCCTGGCCTTTGGTAACCTTAGATATCAGTTTGATATCATAATTCGGCCCTGCTCTGCCACCAGCCAAGTGTTTGTGAGGCCACCGAACAAGCGCAAAGCTAGGCATGGCTATTATCTGCTGAGTCACATTTGTTTATACCAAGGTAAGCCAGAAACTGCCAGATCTGCTTTAGAGGACCTCCCGAAACAAACACCGTCATTATTAAAACAAAGAGACCTCTGCCCTGAGAGGGCACCCTGCCGAGCTAAGCACTTAAACTGCCAAGCTAGCCGCATCTACATACTGGCCATACTATTGTCAATTCAGACCATAACTCAATCATGTAAATTCTGACCTTTCGGAGACATTGTCTCCAGCCCAAAATTCATTGTTTTCACCCAAGACCAGACTAGCCCACGGTCATGCCTTCCCCTAATAAAAACTCCCAGTTCCGAGAGCTCTTCAGAATGCTCGGATCTCTCTCTGGAACACTCAGACTTCCATCCCGCCTTGCTTCCGCTTCTTCTGCAAGCTCCCCTCGGCCACCACGCTGGGTTTCCTTCTCTCCAATCGGCTTTCTTCAGGACTATGAGAAAGGTGGCGTATCACCCATTCCCCCAAAACTCTCTTTTCTATTTCTTAGTAGTAGTGAGGTTGTCTTTTCTTAGTAATTGTTTAATAAATATTGTTGTTAGTTTGAACTGTTTGATTGTTCACTGACCTGACGCTGTATACTTTGGGTAAAAGATCCCTGCTAAGTTACCCTGCCTCTCGTTAGCCAAGAGAGTGCTCCAGCTAATTTCCCCATCTTGTTTGTGTTTGTTTGGTTGTTTGGGTGCCCCTTCCGGGACCCCCAAGTCACAGGGTAACAACAGTACTTCATTTGGGGAAACTGTGGGTCTTTCTGCACCACACTGTTACAGCGCTATTATTCCACTGTCAACATCCCATGGAATTCTGGGGTTTGTAGTTTACTGAGGCCAAAGAGCTCTCTGGCTGAGAATTCTAAATGCCCCTCCCTCAACTGCAAATCCCAGGATTCCACAGGATGTTGACAGTGGAATAATAACACTATAATAGTGTAGTGCAGAAACGGTCCTTTGCATGATTTTTCTACCACTTGAAAACTGGTTTTCATTTCCCTTTGTTCAAAGTATCTAATAGTAGAAAGGATCAAAGCTCTTCCATGAAAAATATCTCATGTACATGCTCAGATAATTTGGATAAAACAAAAAGAGTCTAAACCCTTTGAAACATCTTGGATAGAAAAAGAAATAGGTAAATGTTTCTAGAGAACTATAAGTATTTTTTTCTCATTCACCTACACGTAATATATATCCATGATTTACATTCTACAAATACCAAAGGAATTCTGTATTAGAATCCATTCCCTTGGGGTCTGACAGGAATTCCCTGTACTACTTCTGCTATCCACTGTTTACTGAGGCCTTGAATTTTGTGATCCTCGAATATCTTTCTGCATGAGTACATAATCTTGAGTTTCACTGAGTCCTGGGTATATCTGTACTTAAATAGTCACTTTGGACAATTTAGTCATATATATATGGAACTATGAGAACTGTATTGTTTATACAAACACTATAGACTGTAGACCCATGAGGAATTAGATATTGTTAAAAATTGCAAATGTTATAGGAGGACATTAAGTTCAGCTACTCTTAGCTAAAGTTGTGCTGAGTCTATCTCGATTTATGAAATGACAGCTCTTGAGAAGAGGTAGGCAAGGTAACCTCCAAATGTCACTGGACTGCAACTTTCATCAGCTTTGGTCATGATAATGGGGGTCATAGTTCAACTGCATCTGGAGGGTCACAAACCCTGCTCTTGAGTGAACCTGAACTTTCATCCCAAATTCCATATTAATATGACACTCCAATGAAAATCTATGGGGTGTTGCTTGTAGAAGTTTGCCCTGCTCAAAGGAAGGAAGGAAAGAAAGAAGTAAGGAAGTGGCGAAGAGGCCCTAGCAGACCCAGATGTTGTCATTCATGAACTGCAAGCTTATCAAAATTTGAAGACAGAATGCTAAATTCTGAGTTCTACCAAGATTACCATTTCTTTGTCTTAGACTGTAGACACATTCTACTCCAAAGACTATAAGCTTATCTAGAAGAAAGAGAGAAGTGAGAAAAATAATGACCATGGCAAAGTGAAAAGCCCAGTTATAATCAAAATGCCCCAGAATAGGTACTGAGGTATTGAGCACCCAGAGTGAGGAATTGTTTAGTTAGGCATCTCAAACTTCAGTAAAATATTCTTGATATCAATCAGCTTTACAAGGTTACAT
The DNA here is from genome assembly GCA_948472985.1 of Iguana delicatissima. Classification (NCBI taxonomy): domain Eukaryota; kingdom Metazoa; phylum Chordata; class Lepidosauria; order Squamata; family Iguanidae; genus Iguana; species Iguana delicatissima. The sequence goes on from CAOKZL010000647.1 coordinate 159,801, forward strand.
GCAGAAAGCATTTAACTAATTCTTCTCTGATCTTTGGGTAATTGTCGCTTGACTGGTGGTGCCAGAGGATTAAACTGCTGCCAGAACACAAGTTTGTAAAGAAACATACTGAAGATTCATGTCCTTGTTGGCTAGACACAGGAAATAAAAAATTAATGCACATAAATATTGATCAGTACTGACATAGAAATCAATTTGTATACTTCCATGCTAAATGGAATAGGAACAATGTTCTATGGTTGTTTGGGAATGAATACATGAATATGAGGTAAGGAAAGCAGAGTCAAAGTAGAATTCTGAAAGGCCAAACAAAACAATTTTAGTAAGACTGACCAGAATCTTTTTGGGGCGTTGCATCTTTGTAAATGGATTTACACCTGTGGGAATTACAATTGTGCAGTTGCGCAACATCTATATCCAGTAGAGGGCTGCTGTTACATTACTAAGTAGCAGAACTAGCAAAATGCATGATGCACGTTGGTTCCCAATATAGGAGGGGACCTATGCACAGTGTGACCAATGCATGTTGCATCGGTCCTGATGTGCATTGCATTGGTCCCAATTCGTATCAGGCACCAATGTCATTGGGCACTCTTGCTGGTGTCATAGAATCATAGAATCATAGAAATGTAGAGTTGGAAGAGTCCGTGAGGCATCTTCACAATTCAATAATGAGGTTTCTTGATGCCTCTGCTATGTAGCTGGTTATATGCAAAGTTGCATTTTGTGAAAGGTCATATAGGATTCCAGCAATTTTGTTTAATATTGAGATCATGTTCTGAAAGATACATTTTCATGCTCACAGTTGAGGAGAAGGGCAAGGAGAGAAAATTCCTGGGCCCCATATGTCTGTAGGGCTTAAACCTCTGGGGGTCTTGAACAGATTAGAAAACAAATTTTGGAACCTCCGTGGCCCAAAGAATTGCTGTAATATCTGTTACTAAATTTAGGGAGTGAGCCTCAATTGTGCATCTTGACCTGGGCTCAGAGGCAGCTCTTTGTAGCTCTGTCCATGTTCTCCATGCATTGTGATCAAGGGGGGGGCAAAGGGAAGGTCGCTGATTCCAAATTCCAATTGTGCTTAGTGTCCCTGGGTTATGGAATCTCTGCTTTGGTTTGTTTCTCTGTCTACATTTTCTTTGGATGCTAGATTTAGCAAGAACTTCCAGGATATAATATCAAAAGGATACTATAAACTTTCCAGGCATAATAAAGTTTTGTTGATTTTAGGCAGCAGTGGGTAGACTTCAGGTTTGTGGGATCTAATTTTATTTTAGACCAAAATCCCAGATCCACCAACCAAAGCGAAGAGTGAAAGGCACTTCAGGCATACAGTTTTTCCATGAAAATTATTTCTTCTTCTCTTCCAAGCTTTCCCTGTATCAGCTGTACAGGGTTTTCTCAGGAGAATTGATCTGTTAAACAGTTTTGAACACATGAGTCCTTACCAATCTATTTGCCATTATTCACAGATATACCAGTAGACCCCAATATGCTTTGTCCACTCATTAACAATGTTGTCATCTTTCATTTCAGACTTCTTTCTCATTAGAACAGCTCTGTTAATTTAGTCCCATACAGACATAATACTTGGTTTCTCCTTTAAGAAATTACAATCTCTTGGTCAAGAATATTTTAAATAAATGTGGAACTGATACTTATGGCATTATTTTCTATGCAGAAAATCTGTTTTCTGGCTGGGGAATTTGCTTTCTGCACAAAAATGTATTTTTTTTAACATGCAGAATAAATCCCAAACTACAAATATTATTGCATGTCTAAGATTCTACTCAACTCGTTTTAGTGATCCTTGAAAAACCTATTTCTTCCAATATATATATTTTTTTTTTGGAATATTTTCAAATATTCTTTCTCTCACTAGTGCTGCATAAAGTGCTGCAGAAGAGTTCTGGAATGTAAACTGTGACAGACAATGGGGAATGGTGAAGCCTTTTCAAGATTGTACAAAAAAAGAAGATATTTAAAAAGCAGCTAATCTACGTAGTGGCCTATGCAATGCACCTATACAGATGATGATGATGATGATGATGAACTTTGTTTAAATCCTACATTTTTCCAAAACCTGGACTCAAGGCAGCTTACAATTGAAATAGATACAATATAACTAAATCATACAGAAGCTTAAGACTAAAATTTAATTAAATTATCCATAACATTTAAAGCAATTTAAAACATACAGTTAAAAGCTATTAAAAGTTTTGAAACAGTGCAGTTAAAAACAATATATCAACCCCTTGAAAGCACCTTTTAAATAAGCATTCAGTTTTCAAAAGTCTAAGAGCTGTAAAACCATACATACATTATTGAAAGGCACATCTGGACAATATTCATTTTTTAAAAATAAAACCTGACACTTAAAGGCATAGCCAGAGGTAGCCAACTAGCTCTCTCATGGTAAGGTATTTCATAGTTTCTGTGTCTCTTATGTCCACAAAGTGCATCTGAGATGATGCATGGAGATATGGCAAACCTTCCACAAGGACTAAAATATGCACACAGGTTCATACAAACAGAGATGGCCCTTCAGATACCCTGGCCCTAGACTCAAGGAGTCAAAAGGCCAATATCTATGGTTTAAAATAAACATGTAAGTAAATCGGGAGCCAGAGGAGATAATGCAGTACATAATGATAGGACTAACCTAGTCTGGTCTCTGCATTGTTCCATCTCTCTCTCTCTCTCGTTCTCTCTCTCTCTCTCTTTCTCTTCCATTAGACTCTACCTCTTTAGCAGCTACATGGAAGAAATGTAAAATATAGTCTGGGAAACAACTGTACCTACTGAATTTTGCCAGTGCAAATTGGTGGTTTGTTGTTTGATTCCTTTTTTTTTTTTTTTTTAAGGTATCAAAATACACAAACGTTCATTCATGGAGCAAACAGGCAAAACTTGACTTTAAAAAAAAAGAAAAAGAAAGAAAACCAAATGTGGGAGAAAGTGAGGCTTACCAAAGTGTGCAAATTTATCAGTAAATGGGACAGAAAAATCCTGAGATGAAAAAAAAATTGCATATGTGGGAGAAAGCAGAACTGACAGATTTGTCCATCACTTGTTAAGTAGGACTTAGCTACTGATTCTCAGCATAGGGATTTATTTTGAGTGACATTTTTGTAACCCAAAAATCCACTTCTGGTTTCTCCTCAGGTTTTGTTCAGATGAAAATGGAGAGACAAGAGATTTTTGATGATCTGCCACAGATCACAGGCCTCCACCAGTAGTGTCCAACCTAGCTCTTGTCCACATATCTGCTAGATGAATTGTCTGCTGTGTAGTAAATGTTCACATAGCCTTCTGCCATCTCACATTTGTTATCTTAATGTATTACATTTCAGTCTATGGAACACAAAATAATAAACATGAGTGGGAGGGTGTGGTTATGTATGAAATTCAGGGTTTAAAGTGGGGACAGGACTTAGAATAGATGTTTATTTGCTACAATATGCGGAAACTTTGTACACGCACAATAATGATAGCAATAGCTTCCCCAGCTCTACTAAGGAGCATAAAAGCTATCAACTGCTATCATCCTTATGCTTCAGGGCATAAAGAGATTGGGGTCAAGATACAATATTTGTCAGTATATTGTTCAGAGGCTAGGTATATTACAGGGCATTTCCCCCCCCCCTTCATCTTCTTCTAAAGCACTGGGTAAAGAATAGATCACTGTAAAAGAGAAATTGCCTGATTGTACATTTGCTTTTGTGAAAGCATGCTTGATGGGATGCTCCTATGAGAATTCCTGACATAAAAAGACCAATTATCTATGCTTTTCTACATGTATAAATAGGATTTTGTCATAATGAACTTCTCAGATGTAAGCCATCTCTCCTTATGTTTTATGTTATGGTGACAAAATGAAGATGAAGGGCTTTCTTCGGCAGCAAACATCTTTGTTTGACTGAGTTCAGAGCCCAAAAAGAATATTATTCTCACCTCATTTTGTTTGCATGCTGGACCCTGAATATACCTGCACAGAACGTACCTGGAGTGCCCTGGAAACTATAATTTTCTGACAGTAAACCATTTCCAGAAATGATGTTAGGTGCCACTTAGACTGAAGCATAGGACTGGTCTTTTCTTTTGCCTTGATGGGTGGGTGCCCTAATATTTAATGCTTATGACATTTTTTGTATTTTTTTGCACAAGAACCCCAAGATACAGAAGTGGGAGCCTGACACAGAAATTACACCTGGAATTGAAGAACTGTGGGGCAAGAAGTTCACAGTCTTTTCTGTCCCAGTAAGTTGCTGCCTCTCCCAAGCTTTTGTGTGTGAAAAGTGTTGCTTTTTTTTATGGTGGCGCAACTATGGTACAAGCTAGGGGTCAGAAACTCTTTGTGATCTACTGTAAACTGTTCTGAAGATTGAGACCTCCCTTCCACTTGTCCCTGCCAGAGAGATACTACAGTTTTGCTGTCTCCATGGTACTTGTCTTCATATCCTGGGAGGAATAATAATAGCAATATGAAATGATCAGGACCTAACTATATTGTAATCTCTCATTGTAATCTTAACCATTATAACTTTTTTCCTGGCTTCCCTTTGTGTCTTTGTCTGACACTGGAAAAATGTTATACGCTGTGTCAATATTCCTTAGAATGTACAAAGCATCATTCAGCCAATATGACATAATGGAGGGTGTTTCCAGTGGAAATTCAGCTTACCGGCTGGCTCCCTGTTTTGCCCGTATAGCTTCTTATTTCACCTCCGTGGTTCGGGCCAAATAGACAAGCAAAAAAAGGCAAACCGAGCTTTGAATTCTGAATAGATTTTGACTGGATTGTATCCAATGTTTATGTAGTTTTATGTCTAAACATTGTGCAAGCTGGTACAAAATGTACTGCTACCAATTCAGTCTTGGTCTATACCTACTCAGAAGTAGGATTTATTGAGTTTAACAGAGCTGCTCCCTGGTGACTAGGGATGTAAATTTTCATAAATATAATTCTCTCATACTGCAACAAGTAATCTTGTATTCCTCCCTGTTGCAAGAACATCTACACGGTTTTCAAAGTCTATTTGAAGTTCAGGACTTATTCTAGAAAACAGAATTATCTCTGCAGGAACGCTGTTTCACTTTCTCAGTTCATTTCAGAATCCTCTGCGCTTTTTTAAACAACAACAACAACAACAACAACAACAACAACAACATGTTTTGATACAGAGAGAGAGAGAGAGAGATTCTTCCATGCAGAATTCTCCTCTTTGGGTTTCCCAGTACTTGGGAAAATTTATTTTCTCCATGATTAAATATTTTGTGAATATTCTTTCCACTCCTGATGCAAAGCAAGAAATATTTTTCCTCTATAAAAGACTGGCCATAGTGGCCAAATTTTAAACCTATTCTATACAGCAGAATTAATGCAGAAGAACTGTATTAAATAGTGAACACTGACAGATCAAAATGGAAGGACTGAGCAGGGGCTGAGTACGTTCCGAGTGACTGGGTATTCTTGAGAACTGTCTGATCAGGACTGGGGGACCCAGTCAAAAGTTTTCTCCTCATTAGATGAGATTTTGGTGAGATGATGATGATGATGATGATGATGATTCTTTTGCACACAATGTTATAGTTCTGCAAAACCCAACATTTTTATATGAATGAACTTTTCACACACAAAGAAGTCCTGAAATGTGAAAATCATGCAGTAGTTGACAATTTTCTTGATGGGATGTCTCAGGGTGTCAAGAAGACACCCTTTCTCCTTGTGGATGAGAAAATATATATGCATTCTTTGCCTCTCTACTTACCTCTTTATCCTTAGTCTTACATCTTTATCCTTAGTTCAGCCACAATAGAATTGCAACCTCTGCATGATAGTAGTACTTACAGAGCTCTAGTCTGTATGTGCTTCAAATTGAATATATAACCACAAAGTACCTAAGGTCTTGAAAATTCTTTGGGGAGAAGAAATGGCCATTAAACCAGTTTATATTCATACTACAGAGACATGCTCAAGTGTTTATGCAGCAAATAGATGAGAGATCTTGTGTGAAAATAGACATTCTTGATGGAGATGAGCTATTGGGAAAGTACTGAAGTAAAGAAAGTAAAATCAGTATCAGATAAAACTTGAATGTCTGACAGATTTTCCCAGTGACTGCTTAGAGCTGAGAGCATATAAGAAGCACCCCGTTGGATCAGATCAGGGGTCCATTTAGTCTAACATTCATATTCCACTTTCCAGACATTTCCAGGAAGCCCTCAGAGAGAGTACAAAGACAAAAAAATCCTATCACATTTTTTTGGGGGGGGGCAATTGTTTGTATCCAACAGTGGACCACCTCCAAACCTTAAGGTTCATAGCCATATTCAGCATGAATTTGATTAATCCCCCTTAAACCCATCTAAAGCAGTGGTCATCATCGTGTTTTGTGGCATGCTCACAATGCTGTGTAAAGCACTATTTTTGTTTGGCTGATATTACACATCAGTTTCACTGAAGGCCAAACTAGATATGAGATTAGTTATGTAGCTCTGTCCTAAAGTGCAGTGTATATTTGTGTGTGTATGTGTGTGTGTGAGAGAATCCTATTGAAACAAGTGGGATCTTTTCATGAAACTTAAGTGGTAGATCCAGTTCCCCAACTTGGATGATATTATGGGGCAGCAGGGCAAACCTATGTTAGGATCCTTATCTGGATCCTCACCATTGCTCTGACTTGTCATTAAAAAAAACGAATCACAGCTCATAAGAATGGAGCGGTGTGAACAACACATGTAACTGGGTTCCAAAGTGACTTCAAGTTTTAATAACTTGAGCACTTTCCTGATTTTGGTTACCAGCATATTTATAATTGTTTTCCATTAAATTTTCCTAAATGAATTTATCACAAATGGCTCCACAGTTTCTCAGTAGAAGGTATTCCAGTATGCTGGTCATTTATTCAGTCCTTTCAAAACATTTTCTTTTCTAGCACTGCAGTGCCCTTTTTTAGATGGAGTGACCAGAAGAGATTTGACCCTCCTGTGCAGAGCCTCTGTAGAACTGTGTCTTCAGCGGGACTGGACAAGTTAGCTGCTCCCATCTCCCATGCTACCCTATGTGTCGCCCCAAAGAATTTAATCAGGTGGTAAGGGAAACAGCAGGTATGGATTTTATATAGAAGTATCAGTGATGGGAGATGATGGGCATTAATATAGGGACTTGCAGCCCTAAAATGATTAATGGCTTTAGTTGCCTGGTATTCCCTCAGAATGCAACTAAGAAGAGGATTGCTGGACAAGGCAATGGAAGGCACCTCAACTTCATTTTCCTCAGACTGACTCTGGATGCCAACACAGCATCACTGGACAAGCAACAGGGGGACACAGAAGATGGCAGCAACACAGCTGCCTGGCGTGGCACTCCTCAGTGTTGGACCTCAGTGCTGGCCTTTAAGGGATAAAATTAGAAAGAGGTATCAATATCAGCTCTGGCATTTGTCCAACATTCTGCATATTGGTGTTAAACCTGCTACTGAATGTCTTTTCCAATTTCTCTTGAATTCATTCCTCTTTTGAGGTTTTCTCTTTTGAAATTAAAGTTTACCACCAAACTGGACTTTTTGAGCAAATTTTCACTTATAATTTTTTTCAGGAAATACGGTCAGAAACAGAATACTTGTGGCAAGTTTCACACATGACTAGTTTAAATCCCTGTTCGGTCATGAAACCTATAGAGTAACCTTGGACAAGTCATTATCTCTGAGCTTAACCTACCTCTCAGGAAAGCAAAGGAACATAAAATACATTTTTATGCCACACTGAAGTCCTCCTTTAAAAGTATTATTTATAATACGATGCAAAATGAAAATTATATCAACCAACTTCATGGTGTCATTTAACAGGATGAAAGAAATAAAGAGTTACAGTGTTGTTTAAGAATAAGGTGGGCTAGAGTGAAGCATATGTAATTTGGTTTTCCTAATGTGGTGACCAGATACTGAAAATTACATCCTCATGATTTTTTAACACTGAACATGTTATATGAAAGTTGTAATATAAAACAAATTTGAGGGTGCCAAGTCACTGAATATCTAGTGATTTTCATTTTGATTAAGATAGGCCATCTCACCACATCAAGACAGGTTTCCCTAAACCACATGTAAATTCTCAGCTGCACCATAGGAACAAAACACAGCAATTCCTTGGTTTATTCTTCACAATTTGTGCAAAATATTGCTGCACAGAACTCTGAGTAGAAAAGACATGAATCATTTCCCTTGAAGTAGCTGAGCACACCTAAATACCCCAAACACACATCTGATGTTTGGATATAAGCAGGGTCAGTTGTGGTTAGTACTTGGATGGGAGACTGCCAAACAATACCAAGTGATGTAGGTGAGTGATGCAATGAGTATTTGACAATTTCCTGAATGTAGTCAAAATTTCATATTCCTGACCACTGAGGAAAAACTGACAGGAAGAAAAACAGTACTTGGAAAATTTCTGTAACTTGTTGAAACATTTTTTTTTTCTTCTTGGCACAGCAAAACAGCAACAACTTTCTCAACTCTGTGTAGCCTTGAAAGCTGAACAGCTGGAATACAACACAACTTTCCAAGGCAAAGTTGTGCACCTATATGAACTAAAACTGCCCAATTTTTGTTAGTATCTGAATGGTTCAACACTGAAAAGGAGAGAGCAGAGGTGGTTGTGTGTGTGTGTGTGTGTATCTGCAATTTGCTCCTGAACTCTCTGGGCTCTGCATCTGTGTTCCTTTTCTTTCTTCATCATCTTTCTGTTGTGTTCCTCTTCTTGTCCTGCCTGGTCCAGTTCTTGGTTGGCAGCTGAGAAAGAGTGGCAGAGGAGGGAGCAGCAGGTGGGAAGAAGCTTTAGTGGGGATGAACTGAGTGAGCAGGGAACAGAAGGTATAGTGGAGTCAGAGTAGGTAGGCAGGTCAAGAAAGAATAGGTGTGCTGACTCAGAGCACAGACAGTCCATTGTTTGGGGGTTCCTTAGACTAGAGGATGAAAGGGGATTAATGGTGATTTTTCCTGCAAGCCTTGGTCCTTCTAGAAAACCAGCTCCAAAACTCCTATATGCAATAGACCTTTATTTATTAATTCTGCCTATTCTTCTCAAAAAGTTGTGCAAAGTGAAACAGTCATTGCCAGAGGCACTCTACGACTATCCAGAAAATTGTGCAGTTCTGAGTAAAACTGCATGAGTTTCTTGAAAATTTTAAACATTGTGATTAGTTTTTCATCCTTTGAGCGAAAAGAAAAATCACGACACTATGGGAAGAAGTACCAATGCCTTTTCCTTGACATCTTTTGAGAAGTGGAAAAGTCAAGAATTGCCATCACTATTGTAGGCTATATTTCAGAGGAAGGCTCTCACAAAGCTGCCTCTGAATATTCCTTGCCGAATAAAACCCTATGAAATTCATGAGATTGAAAGTCAAAAGGTGACTTGAAGGCACACACACATAGCTGAATACATACACAGAAAGCAAAAAAGAACAGGCTGATGGCTCAGAATGACACAAACAACCCAAATAATACCACTAGTTTTTAAAATCTCCATGCAACAAGGCAACACTGGTCATAGTTTTAAATTTTGCCTACTTAAAAGAAACACACAACAATAAGTCTCAAAAATAAGCAAAATCTCTATAAGACGATAAGAAACAACCTCCTTGCTGTCTTGCAATAGGGAGGAACTTTTTTTCACATTTACTTATTTACCACTTGGGCAAGAACCTAATCAAGATTTGCATCCCAACCAGGAGGACTTAAAGGACACAGAAAAGGAAGTACTTCTCCTCAAAGTGCAAATAGGAGTATAGTGAGACAATTTTCACTGGGGAGGGGAGGAGAGAGAAAAAGGAGGGGGCAGGATTTGGACATTGGTCATTACAAAGGAGGTTTCTGTGGAAAAGAGTTTTGATAGGTAATGACAAAAATACAACCCAATCAATGTATTTTAATGAAAAAGTGTGTTGCGGTGCTACAAAAAAACCAAACCAAATCAATTTAAAACACAATTATTTTCCACATGCAAAATAGTCACGTAAAAGAAATAACAGTGACTTGGCAATAAATGTGCAAGACATCCTACTACAATGATCTGAACTGTTAGTAAAGTCTAATGCACCATGCTTTCTCTGCAAACCCTCAGAGAAACTGTCCAGTTGAAATTTCTTCAAATACGTTAGTACAGGCTTAGGAATTTTTCGACTGAAGGGAAATTTCTTGGGTAGGTGCTTCAGAATTTTCTTGGGAAAAATGCCTTCTTTTGCCCCTGTCATTAAACTACACTAAGTTAATCAATGGAATTCATTGCTATGAGTTATGGTGATAACGGTCATTAGTTTAGATAGCTTTAAAAGATGGTTAGGCAGATACATGAGTATTAGGTTACCAGTGAGTACAGGACATGTACTTCCAGGTTCAGAGGCAGTATGCCTTTAAACTACTAGTTGTTGTTGAACAACTGCTGGAGCAGGTGACTTCCCTAGTGTAATGCTCATAGGTTTGCCAGATGCACTTGTATGACTACCTCAAAAACAGAATGGTCAATTAGGAAGTTCTTTGGTTTGATCCACCAAATTGATTAAATTCTAATGCAAATCAAGTGATTGTAGGTAGTGACTTTCATGTCGATGGAGTAGTGCATTTGTTCTGAGTTTTCATCTGAATTTCAAAGGAGCTGATTTTTTAATAAGCTCTGAAACTATTTTTGGGATAGAGTTCAGTACTTTGGATCGCACCTTTAAAGCTGGGACAGAAACCTGGAGTGTATTCACTGCCCCCACTGGTATGGAAGCTGACACCTGCCACTGTTTTCAGGCCAGACACAAGATAAAACATCAGCATATAATGAATAAGATAAAATGAGGGATTAAAAAAAGACTGTGTCAGCATGCAGAAAACCAGCAGAAAGTCAAGACTATATATTAACTCAATTTTTTTTCTTTCCAGGAAAAAGTACTATCCCAACAAAGCAACCAATAGAGAGATTGTAAAAATAAATCTCTGCTTAAATCCCTCCTAAGTGAAGTGTGGCACTCAAAGCACCTCTTCAAGAAGAAAAACAGCTCACATAGAAGAAGTAAAAAAACAAAGAGCTAACCAAGACCAAAACAAAAACACCCTATTCAGTCTCATTATATCTGAGCAATAAGACATCTGTGATTTATGCTAGCAAAATCAGTTACTTTTATTGATTTCCCAGAGGATTATTAAGAAGATAGGGATGGTGAGTGAGCAAGGAGCAGCAGAAAGTTTAGTTAAACTTTGTGTTTTTTATATGGGGCTTTAAACAAGTTAAATAATGGTGGTAATTTATAAGCACACTGCATACATCTTATACACAAACCACCCATAGCTTTATGAGCATTTGTATAGTTTGTGCTTTTCTGAGGTTTTATGAAAAACAAACAGGAAATTTGGAAGGCAGGAAATTGATTAGACAATGCTGTAGACAAAGTTTACCTCAAGAGAAAGAAGAAAAGAAAGCACAGAGACAGTGAAGTAGTGTTTATTATATGTTTGTAGCTGCTAAGGATATTACTAAGAAAGGATGAGCGAACACTCCTAATCTCATTTGGAAACTTTTTTTGAGGGGAGAGGGAGAGAAAGAATGAGATATCTGAGCAAGACTTCAACAATTCAATGTATTTCCCTTCTTTTACATGCATGCTTCTTGATAACCTCATCTTGCTGTCCAAATGCAACTGTCCATTAGGAATGGACAACTGAGAGAAGGAAATTGTTAAAACTGAAACATTTTAGGGAAATTTTAAAATGTAAAAGCCTCTCTACATTCCTTATGAGGCATGAGGGTAACTTCACAAAGCCTTCCCTCCTGCCCAGCTCTTTTAGGCATAAGATAGTTTTAAATCCAGGAAGTAAAATGATTGTCTCTTATTTACTTCCTGGTTTTTTAAAAATTGGTCTCTTCTAGTCTAAAACAGCTGGGAGGAGAATGGCAGAAACCATTTCAAAACTATCCCTTTCTTATTTTGTCTGCTTGCTTTCCTTCCTACATTTTTCTTCTTACACAAGGATTCTGGACCTTTCTGTGTTTGTGTGAAGAAACAAAGAGAAAGAGAGATCAAGGTAACACATAAATTACATTGATATTTAATTGCCAGTTGCCTTAACAAAATTTATCCTTGAGTTCCATGTGTAGAGATATTCTATTTCTCTATAATTCTGTGGATTCTTAAAATTTATTGATGCTTGTTTCCTTGTTCACACATGAAAACTGATTGATTGTGGGCCTCTTGCACCTAAATACTTGAAATTGTGTGCATTTGTCTTCAGTGGAGATCCTCGATAACACATTTTTATATAATGTCACCATCATGTGTCCCAACTACATGTTCTGTTCTAACACTAGTAATTTAATTCTTCATTAATATTCTTCTCACAGGAAGCAATGAATAATTTTATCAATTTCTTCGTGCTGTGAGAATGGATTTCAAAATCACACAGTTTTAGAAGCCCATTTGCAATTCAGGCCTTATTCTGAGCAAAATTTACATACAGTTGCTCTGCACATAAAACAGCATTTTCTGCCCAGGAAACAACATTTTCTGTGCAAAAATACTATTTTCTCTGCAGAAAAAACTACTTGTGCAAATCAACCATATGTAAATTTTGCACAGAATAACTCTCTGATTACATCATTTTCTTTGCAGGAAATTTTTTATTTTCCTTGCAGAAAATATTATCTCCTAGGCAAAATCAACCATGTTTAAATTCTCTGCAGAATAAATTCTGAACTGAAAAGATTCTTCTCAAGCCAGAATTCTTCCCATCATGTTTTTTTCAACACTCAAGAAAAATCCCAGCCTTTAAACCATTTTTAAGATATTTTTCTATATTCTTCCATCCTTACACAATACTGTTAACCAGCCATTCTTCTCAGTCTTTCCTTCTTCATTTTGTTTTCTTCCTCCTTCTGTTCCTGTAATCCAGTTGTTACCTTTTCCCCAAGCTTACCTTGTATCATAAGCAAAGCCAAAAGATGATGAGACTTGTCTCTTCTGGTAGGTCATTAGAGTACGAGAAAATCACTAAACCTTATACGGAGGTGATCAACTGCATCAGGGTCCATTTTCATCTTGGCACCTCCACAGCAGATTATAGCTGTGCATCTTCAGACACAAATAACAACTGGAAGTGAGTGGTCATCATTATTAGGTGGTGGAGTTGGCCTATTTTTGTCTGATTTTCTTTATTTAAGATAAGTTGAAGGAATGTTTTGCTGCACACCACTTACCCAGGTGGCATTTTCTACCATTTTGTGGTTGATTCCCATCTTCCAAATTAATTTGGGTGGGATCTGATGATCTGTAAAAAGGGATTCCATCTTGACTTCTCACTGATTATGAAAGTGTAGTGCTCTGAAAACATTATGTTTCTACTGCAGTGTAACATGACACTGTAGGATTGACCATTCCTTTACCACAGGGTATGAGTCTAACAATGTGTGTTACACAGCAGGCAGAAAGTTGAACATATATATTTGTGTACAAGTGTGGTATTAGTCTTTTTTGCCTCTTTTCAACACTGCATTTACTGTGCACATTAATGGGGTGATTGAAGAGCTCCTGCATTAAGTTATAGGAAATCTATTAGGATGTAGATGGCTTGGGCCATTTATTTCTCCCAGTTACTAGGCTGAGCCAAGGAACTAAATAGCTGTATATAAAGGAGGTGTCAGAAAAGCCATAGATCTTCAATTTGCAACCGGTCCCTTAGTGCTAAAACCTTCAATTCCTGTTGTCATTTCACAGTGAGCTAGTTCTTCCCTTAACTGAGCATGCTTAGACTCATGAAACATGGTGGCCCTACTTCACCATGGTCTCTGAAGGTACCCTTGAGAAAGTGCTCTGCAAGGACTAAGCTCCCTTAAATTGCATTCATTAGTGGGAAAGATGACATGTCAACATGAACCTGCAAAAAATATAGTCTACTAATGACTTTCGAATCAGAGAAAATTATCTTTGTCTTGGGAAATGTTCTCTGAATAGGAAGAAATGCTTTTAATTTCCCCCCTAATGTTTTCATTCTGCATATCTGACTTATAGACTGCTAGACCAGTATGAGTTCAGATACCAACAATGTACATGAATTCAGTGGGGAAAATATCCAATCAGACATTCTCAATGCACTATTTCACCTCTAAGATGGTTGAACTTTTAGAACAGGAGTGGAGAACCTCTAGTCTTTTAGATGTTGCTGGTCTAAAGTTACCATCACCCCTGCCTCATTGACTTAGTGCTCACTTAGACCAGTGGTTCTCAACCTGTGGGTCCCCAGATGTTTGTGGACTTCAGCTCCTAGAAGCCCCAGCCACTATGATCAATGCTCAGGGCTTCTGGGAGCTGCAGTCCAAAAACATCTGGGGACCCACAGGTTGAGAACCACTGGCTTAGACTGAGGCCATGAAAAGTGAGAAGCTATAGCAACATCTAGAATAGTGCTGTTGAAAGGCTTCTAGAAAAGAGAAAAAGAGTTTTAGCCAATTGGTACAAGTATGGTAGTGATACATGACATATTGGGAAAAAAATGTTTGGTTCCCTACATAAGATAATCATAAGTAGTACTGATCTAGATGTCCACACTCCCCATCTCTCCTGAGAGATACTACCAATCAGTGTAGAAAGTACTAAGCTAGAAAAGCGACTTATGATGTGACTTGTTATAAGACAGTTTCTTATGTTTGTAATCTATATCTATATTGATTACCATACTCTTCATCTATTGTTGGTTAAAAAATAGATCCTTCAAAGGCATATAAAAGAGAAATCAACTCAAAATAATTCTTAGATTTCAAAAACTTAAGCTCTTAGATGTCAAAAATGTGGGAATAAAATGGATATTTCTAAAAATGTGAAGCACTGGCAGAATTTTTGGGAAGTTCGTCTCTCTTGTACAAGAAGCATAAAGAACACCAAAAGAGACCTGATCATGAATTAAAAGCATAGATAAAAATCTATCTTCTGAGTTAAGGCCATCACATATTGAGAACATGCTGCATATGATGAGCAGTACTCAGAAGTAACTAGTTACAAAATGAATTTTTTATAATTAATTATTTTTCCCAATAACAAAGGCATCTCTACATTAGAAGTTAAAGAGGGATAACATCACTCCCTTTGTTGTGTTTCGGTTACCTTTAGTTTGAGATTACACATCTCTAAATGATAGAGGAGGAATATTATGGAGTTCAAGTGCTGGTATGTGCTCTGTCTTTTGTTTGCTACTTCATGCTTTGTTGTGAGCGTTGAAATGTCAGTGAGGCAGATGAGGAGAATGTACTTGGTTCTATAGGACAGTGGGTTTGAGCATTTAGATTTTTAAAAAGTAACTTATAAGTCTCCAGGTGTTTGGAAACAGGAAAGTAAGATTTATATTTTCAAAACTGAAATTATAGCAGTAACTACCAAAGAAAATTGGCATTATAATCCAAAGCAATTACTTCTAAAAGTAATTAAAAAACTTTGACCCAGATTACCACTTTCACCGAGTTCTTAGGTGTGTTCCAGCTGCAATGTGAGCTGCCTATTGCTTCCACCAAGCTAACAACCCAATCCTATGCTTATCCACAGGTACTACTGCCGCACCAGAAAGGCACTAATTTACAGAAAGGCACTAATTTAAGTAAGTCTATGAAAAATGAGAAAATTTTTCTGCATAATCCTGAGTATGTGATAATTGGGAGTTTATTGTGAGGTCCAAGTGTCTAATGTATTTCCCAGTACATAATCTGTCTGCTTTTTATTGTCTACTGTGGGCATGAAGTTTTTGATGGAATAGGACAGTGGCACTGAGTTACTCTGTCAGTCCTGCAAAAATGTGATGTTTCTTGATACTGCCACCTGCATGTCAGAACTTCTCTCTGCAGAATCTGTATTTTGGAGTCTGTCTGGTGGGCAATCTGTTAATATGACAAGTAAGTATCAGATCCTGGATGAGTAAGTATTAGATCCTGTTCGCCTAGCATATGTTTGAGTTGAAACACAAGGTATTTCTGCACTACACTGTTATAGTGCTATTATTCCATTTTCTACATCCAATGGAATCTTGCGGTTTGAAGTTTAGGGAAGGACATTTAGAATTCTCAGCCAGAGAGCTCTTTGGTCTCAGTAAACTACAAACCCCATAATTCCACAGGATGTTGAAAGTAGAATAATAGCACTATAACAGTGTAATGCAGAAATGACTTCAATATCTTATTGAGGGACCTGAACTATAGAATTGAGAAGAATTGAATGGAAACTGAAAATATTTTATGTGACACATGCATAGTCTGTAATACACTTGATAGTCCAGAGCTGGGTGAACACTCGAGGCTCTAGCACCATCAAAGATATTATTCTCTTATTGCTACACCTTCAATGTACAGGTCATGTTTGGTGACTATTTTGTATATAGAGATGAGACCAAGGAAAGGCAACTGCCTTAATCACTTCTGCTGTTGTGTTACTTGTGGAGATGTCACTAGCATAAATGGTACATTCTGAGTGCAGATGCCGGTCATTACAGTAGAAGAGTTAAAAATGCAAGCAACTGTATTGAACCATATCAATAAAATGATTCTACCAGTCTTAATTTCCATACAAAGTAGATTTTTTTTTTTTTTTTTTAAACTTAATGAATCTTAGTGGCCCGTTCAAGACAAAATAGCACTGAAACTTTTTTTTTTATGGCAGGTGGGATAGCTCAAAACAATACACGCAAGTTAAATTCAGAGGAGAAAATGAAGAGTGATAGATGATCTCATAATGCTTGATTGTGCTTCCAATCCTGGTGCTGGTCTGCTGCCTCCATTTTCAGTGGCGGACCTTGGAGTGTGTGGAGGGGGGCGGGGCTATGGTGCGAGGGGCATGGCCACTGTACATGAGGGCGTGGCTGCAGTGCATGGGGGTATGGCCAGCGTGCGTGGGGGTGTGGCCAGGGTACACGGGGGCATGGCTATGGGCCGGGACACCCCAAAAACACCCAGGGTGAACTGCCTTCCACCGCCTCCCATCCCTACACAACTGTCCATTTTACAAGACCTGGGTCCATTGCATGGCTACTGTGGTATTTGTGTCCAGTGCTCAAAGTACTGTATTTGCATCCAATGCTCAAAGTAGAATAGAATTGTGTGGAGTATACTATTCTCCTTCTTTCAAAACAAAACAAAACAAGACAAAACAAAACAAAACAAAACAAAACAGAAACCTGAGACATCTCGCTTCTGCTCAATAGATGCATATAAGTCTGGCCCAATACGAAAGAAGAACTATCCAACTTTCTACTCCTACCCTTTCAAATACTGGTTACATGTACATATACAGATACCTGCCGTAAGTGCCCACCTACTGCCCTCTATTGGTGGTTAATGGTAATTGGGCATTGAGTCTAGGCAGGTCTGCATCATCACTCATAATCTTTTCTTTCTGTTCAGCTGTGGCACATATAGAAATGGTATCAAGCTTCCAGGTCATGGAGTATCTAACTGCTTTTACTTGTAATCAGGCAGGATGATTTGGATGTGAACTATATTTATTGGTGTAATTCCCTGAAATGCTGTTCATGTCTCTGCATTTATCTTGCTCCTGCAGTGGGCTGAGATTTATTTATTTGTTAGTTGTTAATGCAGAAATTTTACTATCAAACAAAATATGTACCAACTCGATCCCTCCTTCTCCTTTCCTGGTTATCTAAATTAAATCTCATTCTTTGCTTTTCCTTCTGCCTCACATACTTCTCTCATGCAACAAGTTTAGCACCCTCATGCAATTCTGATTATGCACGCAGCTGCTAAAGTTGAGTCCTTTGCACAGCCTGAAACATAAGATCAGAGTACTTAGAGAAAGAAAGGATCAGCAAAACAGGAGCCTGGTATTAATATCAGGTAAAATTTTCACTTATTTTAGAATTAATACATATACTGCCTACATGTAATACCACGGCTCAGTAATTAAAAGCAAGATGATTTATGAAGCTGCAGTTGGGGAGAAGTTGTTCTTGAGCCCTTCTGTACCAGATTCAATAGGAATAGATTGTTTAAGTGCTCTCTCTCTCTCTCTCTCTCTTTCTTTCTCTCTCTCTCTTTTTTCCCCAGATGACCTGAATTTCTTGGTTTCAGTCCAGCTGAATTTATTAACCCTTGCCCTGAAGACACTTCTCCAGATTCTGGTTGGTTTTTGCATTTTGC
Organism: Iguana delicatissima; assembly: GCA_948472985.1. Lineage (NCBI taxonomy): Eukaryota > Metazoa > Chordata > Lepidosauria > Squamata > Iguanidae > Iguana > Iguana delicatissima. The sequence continues at coordinate 177,969 of CAOKZL010000647.1, forward strand.
TGCATGTCTTTTTCATTAGAGGGCAACTTTCACCCCACTTCTCAAGGAAGGGCAAGGTCTGAGGAGGAGGGCTACCTGCATATGGGCCAGTTGATTGTGGAAACCCAAAGGAATCCAGCTAAAAAGACCCAGAATGTGGTTGAAACCTAGTGAATCAGACAATATGACAGGTTAGAACCAAAGGAAAAACTCATATTTGGCAGCTGGGCTGTTGGTAAAATATAGCCAGTGGCTGCATGTGAAATGTATCTACTCTTCACCTGACATTTAGGGAATTTTCCCAAGTCTACATTGCTGCTGAGATTTATGGGAGTCTTAGCGCCTTCTGTCCCCTCAGATTCTCTACTACTGTTGCTAGGGTATGTACAACAAGACAGCTCAGAAGTCACAACACTATCACTCTACTCCCTGCCATACACTGCATGGCACAATGTGAACTGTACATACACTTATCAGTTCTCTCTCTAGATTTCTTTTTTCATATCCATCCCTCTTGGACTTTTATTGCACCAACATTGTGGAAATACAACACGCACACATACCCCCCTCTTCATGCTGACCCAGTAAATCTGGACACTAGTGACAATGAGCATAAATGGTAGGTTCCCAGGCTTTAATGCCACATCCCCAACATATATAAAAGGTTCTCCTCCTCCACAGCTCACTCTGAGGTTTGTTTAGAGAAAACATTGCAATAGTAAGCCCTAGGGTAGGCTGTCATGCAATCAATGTCTTCAGGAATATTGGTTATGATTAAGGATTTGCTCACCTTATCAATAGTAGAATATTTCATGGATACTGGTGCTTCTTGGGTTTCTATCCTCACTCATCTATCCTCAGCCTATGACTGATAAGGTCCTTCTTAGACTTTATATCAACTTCCTGCTTCATAACTACTAAGGAACCACTCTTTCATTGTGGTAAGTTGCTTACAATAACTACTAAAATATGAGAAGTATTGTCTGCCACCTTTATCTGCTTAAATTCACTAATTAAGACTATAATATGTAATATATATGCCAAGGGGTAGAGCCCCCTGCATGCATATGTTCACATTCTTCTGTAATGCAGAAATACTTTGTACATGCACGAGTGTTATTCTTGTGCATACCAAGCATCCTCTCCTCAGAAATAAGAATGAGTTGTCCATGCATGTGTGAAGATTAGCTCTACAACAGAGCTTCAGTGCTAGCTATAAATTCCTTACATGCTATCATTTCAAAACTTCAAGTTATAAAATAAGATACAACATGTACCATAGGCTTTCAGTTTGATGCTACAGTGCTTCTATTAATAACATCAAAATGCTTTTGAGTGCTCATATTTAATGCTCAATGTACTTTTATTACTAGACCTTCCTCAGAAATACAAAATAGTGACATGTGTTTCCTCTCTTCCATACATAAATGCTTTCATTCTTGGATTCCATGTATGCATTTCGCCCCATTTTTTTTAGACTGAGATAATTTTAAAATTTTGCATTGCGATAGTCAAAGAATATTTATCCCCTCAGCTTTTTAAAAAAGATTTTTAGCCTTGAAATTGATTTTTGCAGCATTATATGTATCACTGGCAAAAACATTGCCACCATTCTGAAGACAGGTTCTTCCAGAACCACAAATATAGCATCCTAAGTATTACTGGTGCAAATTTAAATGTTTTTCACAAATTTCTTTATTGTACAAATTTCTTTATTGTATCTATACTTACTGGGGTCATTTTCAAGTCAGAGGGCTCTGCTTGGGCATGTGCTTTCTGAACTATTGCCTTATGATGTAAAGTCAAAGACTTTCACGACTGGAATCCATAGGTTGTTGTAGGTTTTCTGTTCTTTGAGACCGTGTTCTGTTAGTATTTTCTCCTGACGTTTCGCCTGCATCTGTGGCTGGCATCTTCAGAGGATCTGGTGGCATGGAAGTAAGACAGAGTATGTATATCCGAGTTTCTTCTTTCCTGTTGAAATTGTCCATTGAAATACATAAAAACATGGACAATTTCAACAAGAAAGAAGAAATTTGGAAAGTAAACAAAATTTGGCTACCAGTACTGAAGAACGCTAAAATCAAGACTCAAAATATGCCAATGAACACCACCCACACTCTGGAGATCCCTCTCCAGGTAACAATACAATGGATTGCTAATACACTTAACACACTGTTATGCATATCTCCTGACTAACAATTCAACTCTGGGGGATATCCCATTTAACAATAGGCCATCACATAGGCCAACTGTAACATATGCAAATTGCTTCCTCCCACCGAGGGACTACACAAGTATATATACTCTGTCTGACTTCCATGCCACCAGATCCTCTGAAGATGCCAGCCACAGATGCAGGCAAAATGTCAGGAGAAAATACTAACAGAATAAGGCCTCAAAGCACAGAAAACCCACAACAACCTATTGCATTATGGTCCTGTAAGGTGCATAAAGGGATGATTCACCTTTAATTGGAAGAAGCTATAGTTTGGCATCTTGAGTTAACTTCATGCAGTTGCATCTATTGCAGTCCTGTGTTCCTTTGTTCTGCAACTCCCAGATTATTACTGGTAGTTCTCTCCCTGCTTCTGACCTGTAGTGTAGACCCACCCCATGGTCAGCTCATCTTTGTGAGCCCTGGTTTCCTTGGATCAGAAGCAGAGCTGCCATCTGAATATATCTTTGCTTTGCCGACCCTGAAAGCACTTTAAAAAAAAAAAAAATGCTACTAGCTCCTAAAGAAGAATACATAAAAAGAATAGTTCATTGGTGAATCAAAGCTATTATGGAACTATTTTGAAACAAAGTCCTTCCTTCTCTTGTTGGGGATTCAGTTTCAGTACATCCAAAAAGAGATAGGATGAAAGTTGTATTCAGGTGTAGTAGAAATAAAGATGGTAGAGAAAAGCAGTTTGTGAGGAAGCAAGAATCAAGTAGGGAAGAAGAAACAGGAGCAGCTATACATATTGTTTGTAGTTTTTAAATTCCACTTAGAAATGTGTCTTAGTGATTTTAAAGTGATTCTACAAGGGTGGAGCTTATAACATTGTGAGCACATAATACACCCAAATTGGGTATGTCTTCACAGCTGATTTTCCCCTAAGGTTGCTAAACTATGCACACTTAGCTGAACAAAGCCTCATTGGGACTTATCTCTGTTTGCTGCAGCATTTTTTATATTTTTAAACATTTGTTTATTTGTTTTGTTTCATGATAATTGGTTGTTATTCCACCTGGGTTAATTTTTTTTTCTTGTTTCTTAGAAAGATGTCTTTGGGGAATAAGGTTTTGAAAAGGATTAGGTGAGTCCATGAAATATAGATAAATGATTGGCTGTTAAACCCATGAGCTATTTGGAAATGCAGCCTCATTCTCATACCAGTTTCAAAGCTTTGGCAAATGGAAAATAAAAATAAAAGCAGTGCTCTTGGTTAGCCACAAAGAGCTTTGTTTTTGTCAGCTTCCCGTGAAGTATCCTATAGAGGCCATCATCAAAGATGGGATCCAGATGGAACCCGGTTTGACCCAATCTGGCAGTTTTTTTTATTTTATCCTGTTTCTGGATGCTGATCATTCTCTGGCCTTTAAAACCTTTTCAATAATATCTTTTTTTCCACTGTACTATAAAATTGTATGAAGAATTCCACTGCCCAAGGAAACATAAACCTCCAATCTTTTTCCTCATGTGAGGGCATTTCAATAATTCTGAGAACCTCCACTTAAAACTGCAAGTTCCCAGCAAGATATTTGGTCCTTTTATGTGTAGCAGAAAATTTTTATCTGAAGAATTCCTACTTGATGACTGAAATTTTGAATAATAAATACACTGGCTTAGCTCTACCAGATTGCAAGCATACTTACATCAAACATATTGACTTCTAATTGCCTGTAAATACAATTACAGCCTTACAGAGGAATCCTTAACATGCCTACACAGAAGTAACAAATAATCTCCCACTAAGTTCCATGGGACACACCACCAGGTAAGTGTGTGCAGGACTGAAGCCTTAACTATGAACTAAAATATGGCTATTATTGCAAGGATGGGATGGAGAAAGCAGCGGAAACAAGACAAGATCTGTATGTCTCTACTGGTTCTGCTTGACCTCTCAGTGGCTTTCAGTACCATTGACAATGATATCCTTCTGGGCCAACTCTCTGGGATGGAAATCTGGCACTGTTATGCAGTGGTTTGGTCTTTCTTGGAGGGGCAAACTCAGAAGGTGGTCATGGAGGACTCCTGTTTGATGTCCTGGCCATTGGCTTGTGAGGCCCCTCAAGGTTCTGTTTTGTGCCCCACATGTTTAACTGTAACCCCTGCTGACAAACCTTATCTTGGGGAAGAGAATTATTTGCTATCTCTATAGTTATTAAGCCAGAAGTTTCCTGGACAGGAACGTAGACATCTGGGTCTATAAACCGAAACATTTTTAGCAAAGGTCAGACCAAGAACTCCCCCAGTCATGTCTCCAAAAGGAAGCCTCGGACAGGCACGTCCACACCTACAATGGGCCATCAGCCATAATGATACCTTGAGGGGACTGCCTATTTCCCCTGATGAAATTAATGCTTGCAACAGCGAGACATACCAGAGTGAGGTCTATTTGCATGATCTGACCATTATCCCTTTCTGGGAAAGGGCATGCCCTGCACTATAACTGGGTCCTCTTTGAGGGCTTTCTTTGGAGAATTCCCATCTTGGACAAGTGTCAGGCATTCTGCTAGTCTAGAGCTCCCCTCAGCATTCTATGCTGAGTCTTCTTGTTTTTTGTTTTTTGTTTTGTTTTGTTTTTTTCTTCTTCTTGGAGCTGTAGCCTTCAAGACCAGGGCCCTTTCCGCAGCTTACCTTCTCACGCTGCTGGAGTGTGGGTCTTGCGTGGAAAGCCTGGGCAGGCAGGCTCTCGCAAGCCTCCTGCTTCCCTGTTGCTTGGGCTCCGCAGCTCCTTCCTGCTCATGCAAGAGCCCCGCCCGCACACCGCCCCTTCCTTCCACGGTGCAGCCTGGGAGTTGTAGGCTGCACTGAGGAGAGGATGCGGGACAGGCCAGGCTCCAGAGGCTCCGCACTGCAGGTGAGTGCAGCCCAGGCCTGTGACCCTTGCACAAGTGCGGCTTATTTTCAGTTAAAAGCTGAAGATAAGAAAATGTGTATTTGCTGCGCTTGCAGGCCTTGAGTGTGGTGGAAATGGGAGTGCGTCATGCAGACCACTCCTGACATTTACGCAATGCTCAAGGGGCCCTTTTGCTTGTACACTGCCATGCGAAAAGGGCCCAGGTGTAGTATAACCACCTCCTCTTTTCCCTCCGCTTTTCCCTCTGACTTTCAAACTCAGTAGTCCTTGTGTGCTTATCTGAGTGACTGTGTGTATGTTTTGTGTGTGTGTGTGTGTGTGTGTGTGTGTGTATAAATTCTGCTGATTCTGATAAATAAACACCTTTAATTGAACTTCTCTTCCTCATGCAGTCTAACTCCATAAACATTGGGTAAAAGATCCTGCTGTATTTCCCTGCCTCTCGCTTCACTAAGTGCTCTGCTAATTTCCCCAATCTTTTCAGAGCACATGCAGGTGTCCCCTAGGAACCCCCAGAAGTCAGAGTAACATAACATCTACATGAAACTGCTGGAAGAAATATTTTGGAGTTTTGGGGTTTAGTGTCACCAATATGCTGATGATATCCAACTCTATTTGTCCTTCCCATCTGATTCTAAGGAAGCTGTATCAACATTGAGCTGATGTATGTTGTGAGTAATGGACGGGGTCAGGGCAAACAAACTGAAGCTTAATCCAGATAAGACATATATGCTCCTGGTGAGTCAAAAGATGTATAAGAGAACAAGGACTCTGCCTGTGCTGGATGGGGTTAAGCCTCTTGGTTGATATCCCTGAATGAAAAAAAAAGTTTACTTAGTGAGAGAACATAACAGGGCCTTCTCTGTGACAGCACCCCAATAATGTAATTTTCTCCCCCAAAAAGGCAAAACTAGCTTCATCCTTGGCAGTTGTGTAGGGACAGGGGGTACACAGGGCAATGTGCCCCCGGTTGCAATTGTTTGGGGACACCGTGGCTACTTGCTTCCCCTCTGTGCTAACTGAAGCCCCTGTCAGAGCTGCTGCTGATGAGCAGCAGCTGTTGGTCCCTGTTGCTCTGGCTGGAGATGAGTCCTACAGCTCAAGAGCTCCCCCTGCTGCCATGGACCAAGCAAGTTCGGACATTCCTCTGCCTGCTCCTTTAGGGCAACAGGGATCCAGCTGTGATCCCGAGGAGGTCTTGGAGCCTGCGTCAATCAGGCCACAAACAAGGTAGAGATTCAAGAATGCTGAGCAAAGGGAGGCTTCTTTGATTAAGTTCAAGAAGCGATGACCGGCCACACCTGTGCCTGGGCTATATAACTGCCTGCCTGGAAACTTTCCTTTGCTTGTGGCAAACTTTCTACAAGCCCTCTCCTTGCCTATTCCTTGCTTCCAACACCTGGCTCCTGATACCTTGGATTGATCTCTTGGCGCCTGACCCCTGGATTTTGAACTCTGACTATGGCTTTCACTCGTGGCTCAGGCTTAGGTAAATGGACTGCCTATGAGTAATTGCTTGCTTTGACTCCTCCTGGCGGGACTCTGCTATCTCTTTCTCTCCCTTCTCCGGGCTGGCTTGCTGCCCAGGTCTCCGATCTTGACACCCTCTCCCATGTGTCATAGACCCACCCCTTCCACTGTAGACCTGCCCCTACACACTGTAGCCATGCCCCCCACACCATAAGCATGCCCCCTCTCCTCCTCCTCCTCTGCCTCCACACACTCCTCCACACACTCCAAGTTCTGCCACTGATCTTTTAAAGGCATTTAGATGGGGAATCAACACTTTTCTTTATTTTGCTCAGTTTTTAGTATTTTTAATTGAAAGTTTTAACATTTTTTTAAAAAAAATTAGGCCTATTAGTTGTATGCCAAACCACTTTAGAAGCCATTGTTAGGACTGAACAGGATCATGCAGATGTTTCAATTTATCTATTTCATAGATAATCCTCCTTTCCAACAAAAAGATAGCCAAGGTGCCTAATGACAATAAATTGTAGATTGAAACAAAATCATGATTAAAAATATAAGAAATACAAGTAAATTACAAGTAAATTAAAAACATATATACAAATGATAGCAGAGAAAGACAACACCAGCACCCAGTCCATTCAAAAAGTAACTGAAATGTGCTCTTTGCATCTATATTCATATATTCAGGTTTGCTTTTGGATGCTGCTTATCAAGTGACCTTTAAAACATTTTAACAATATTTTTTCCCCACTATAATACAAAAAGGTATAAAGTATGACTAGTATGAAGTAAATTGTATGAATCAAAGTGTGGCAATCTGAAACTGTGGCCCTTTCTACATGGAGGATGGGGGAACGGGGCAGCGCACGCAGGGACGGATCTTACCTTAAAATGGGTTGCTCCGTCCCTGCGGGGAGCGTGCGTTCGCCGCTCCACACGCTGGCGAGTTTCGGCGGCGTTCGGCGGCGCCCAAAATGGCGGCCGGCGACTTCTGGCGGCGCTCCACCAATCAGGGCAGCACGCCAGCCGGAAGCCCGCCCCCGGGCAGCTCTGCAGGGACGCGCTAGCGCGTCCCTGCAGTTTCACACGGGGCGCTGCAACGGATTAGTGCGCTCGCGTTTCGTAAAAACCACATAAAATGTGTTTTTTAAAAAACGCGCCGCGCCACCCCTTGCGGCCGCGCTAGCGCGGTTTGAGGTGTGAAACCTCCACTATTCAAACCGCTCTAGCGCGCTCCACGGTGTGGACGACCTCCGGATGAGTCGCCCTAAGCCGTTTTTTTCCCCGTGTGGAAAGGGCCTGTGATATTCATTGTCTGAGCCAGAAAGTATAGACCAGTTTTATTTATTTTGTCATCAAAAGGGCAAGCTGTTCATCTATACTATATATTCTGAACTATGTAGTAATTTGCTTCATGATCCTGACTGAGATTTGGTGCTGGCAAAGGTGTAGGATAGGACATTTGGGCTTACTAGACTGGTAGGCTTTAGCCAACTTGAATTCTGCTATAGCAAGATCCAGAGGGACTGAGTGTACTGACCCTCAGTGGACAGCTCTTGGCATATGCATGGGCCTATGGGATGTATTTTTGTGTTTTATTTTGTGGTGCAATTGTTCTTTGGAGTATAGAGTGAAATATGTCCCTTAGCATATTCTTATTACTGTCATTGTTCTCAGCATTCTACAAAAGCAATAGACCATTAGTGACAGCAGGAGCATTTTCCTCTAACTACAATAGAAAGATAATGCCACCCTGGAAAAGATTTCTGGCCAGCCATGAGACAGAGAGAGAGAGAGAGAGATTGAGATTGGTTGGAGGTTGCCATGCAACACAATAGTACTCATCTGCTCCAGTCTGAGAAAGGTCATTATGTGCTAATTATTGGAGAGCAACCAAGATGGGAGAACTAGTGCTAAGTACGTAGATGCTCAATAGCTATACCTCCCCTCTTTGGCATTTTAACCCTTTGCAAAATGGTGAAACAGTATTATTATATTCAAACTGGTGAATGTCTAGTGGATGTCATGGCCCTATTAACAAAGCAACCAGGCCTGTGTTTTGTCTCCTTGATCCAGTGTGCTCAGTGTACTAATTAGAGCAAAATAGGGACAGAGAAGTGCACATAGAAGGTAAAGCATTTAATCAAAGCTAATACAGAGCAAATGCACATTGAAACATAGATTTTGCCCATTTGTTCTACATTAATTTACACTGTGAAGCACAGTCAGATATTCACCTGAATGCATGTTCCTATCCACGTGCTACTCCATCTAGTTGTGAAGAATACTGCATGGTTAGAACAGGTGGTTGTTGTGGTGGTGGTGGTGGTGTGCCTTGAAGTAATTTATTACTTATAGCAACCCTCGGGGAAACTTAGTACTGGGTTTTCTTGGAAGAATTTGTTCGGGGTGTGTGTGCCCTTTCCTTCTTCTGAGTACTGGGTTTCCATGGTTAGCAGGAATCTGAACCCTGGTCTCCCAGTGTCCTAGTCCAGTGCTCAAACCACTCACTACACTGGCTCTTATCTGGATTGAGATAAAAAATACTCTTCTTTAGTGCTGATCAGCAGTGAAACAAGTGTGATACCACAGTGATACACAGCCTGTTCTCTGGACAATAGAATGTCACTGTGGGAGTAATGGCAGTAAGCAGGCATGTATTTTGACTGCATACAAGGATGAACCCCTGAACTGTTTTCATTTCCAGTCATTTAAGCAGGAGAAAATGCCCTTTGTTCACTGACTTGCAAATAGGTTTTCCCTTCCTTATGATCTACTGATTTATTTATTTGTCTATGTGTCTGTCTATCAATATATAAATATATGTGTTCTCTGCTTCTGTGCGGTGGGTAATGTATTAAGCCACAATGCTTCAGCAATTTGCAGTGAAAGCCATCTAGTGGTTTCCTACTGCATAAAAATGATCCAGTCAAATATATTCCATATTACTCAGTTCCTGACACATTTTCCTGCAAGGCAATCTATTTATTACAAGCTAAATTCGGTTTTCTTTACCCTTTGTTCAGCTACATCCAGGTCTTACATTTTCATGTCATCTTTATTGTACCATGTAAATACAGAAGTCATCTGTTAGAAACAGGCTTCTGCAACAGAAGAATGATATTAGTATCATAATGTATTTATTTGTGTTCTGTCACATAGCAATGCAAGCAATCATTCACAAGTCCAGCATCTGTTTTGTAGAGCTACAATACATGATGATGACGACGATGATGATGGCAAAAAATGGATGTGGATACCATATCTTGAATTTGTTTAAAAAGCCTAACTATTAAATTCAAATAGTACTCAAATGTGAGAAATACTTGAGTGGATGCCTGATGTTTCCATTTTACTGAAAAGCTGCCTTTGCAGGTTATGTGTTACTTTGATCAAAGTAAAAGCTCTGGGGATGGCACATATATCTTACTTCTGTGGTGCTTTGCTAATCTTAATTTCACCACAGTACTCTGTAAACTATTTTCTGCCATTATAGAGAATACATACAAGCATGTTTTTCAGAAGTAAAAATAAAAAAATATATAGTTATCTTCTGTTTCATATAGTTTGTCCCCTACTTGATTTTTTTAAATGAAAAAAACCAGAAAGTTAACAGGAACCAAGAAATTTAGTGACAACTGGTGAAAGTCAGAAATGTTCCTTCATTCAAATGACTCCTGCTGTTATAAGAATAAGTACTTTTCCAAATAAGAGAAGACACAACTGTGGAAACAGGATGACAAATTTGTTGGCTCTTGCTTTTGGTGGGAAAACACATGGGGTGTGATTTATAAAGATCACTGCTTCCTAAACTGTTTGAGGTGGGGGATCAGCAATTATATTTTTCCCCTGTATCAAGGACTGGGGTATGTTGGTGCTCATCGGCTACAACTATTACTTTCTTTTCTTAAAACTCTTCAAGGACTAGCAGCTAATGGCTTGTGAATTGACTCTGGTCCATGGACCATCACTTTGAAAAGCACTGCTCTGGATTACTCACCATGATGACTGGGGTTAAGGAAAATGTATACTAGAACATCTGGAGATTACCAAGTTGGAGAATGTTGTGCTAGAGATCCTCATAGATAACATCTTTGGTTCCTGCTTATCTTGATCTCAGACCAGAAGTGGGAACGGAACTTAACAGATGTCACATACCATCCCAGTGTGAGGTTTGCTGGAAGGAAGTCTAAGTAACCAGTCTATTCAGTTGTACTCAGTTGCAAAATTAATTTGTCTATCTCTCACCAGCAAGTCTGGGTGTTTCAATTATGCATCATCACCTACACATTCCAAGCATTGTAGCATTTCCCATTTAACACTGTTTCTGGCAATTCAAATTGATTCGAAAGAATATTTAACTATATGGCCATGTTGTTTGTTACTTTTTGGTTTGAACTCCATGTAGGTTCCAGACTGCATGTGAACTTGGAAGCTAAGCAGGGGGAGGCCTGCTTAATACTTGGATAAGTGACCATCAAGGAACACCAAGTGCAAGTCCCTCCCTTCAGAGGAGAGAAATGGCAAATTACTTTGAATAGTCCTTGCTTAAAAAAACCCAGTGAAATTCAAGAGGCTGCTATAAGCCAACAGGCAACTTGAAGATATACTTGCACAAACACACATGTGCAGCTATACAGAAATATTTTACCCTTTCCCCAAACAACAACTCAGTCTCCCTTATAAGTTTTGTCACTGGACCTTTCTGCCATGAAATGTAAAAAGACTACTGCAGATGTCACATTTTCAATGTATTTCTTCATTCATAATTCCTCTTACTCAAGATAATGAATAAGGAATGGACAATTTCTGATGCTCAAATTTGTTTCTGTGGGATTACAGAGAAGGTTCTTCCTTTGATTTATGCACTCCTGTTAACATTGAACTACTCCTGAGTTAATTTGACATTTGGGTCAAGGGATAAAGCAAAAAAAGGAGTTGGAAAGGATATAATTTTGGATATAAATTGAGAGCTCCTGATTCACAAGATCACACTACCAAATCAGATTTTTGTGGCAATGATAACAAGACATTCAAAAAGATGCCCATATTAGGTGGAAATGAATTCTACTTCAAATATGATTCAGAGCCAATACGATTAATTATACTCATGTGAAAGTTCAACATTTAGAAGTAAGCAGTGTTTCCTGAGCCTTAGAGGAAATATCAATTGCACTTTTAACTATGCATTCACTTCTTGCCAAAGTGTTTTCAGAATCTATTCCACTTCTGACTTCTCAAGGCCTTTCATATAAGTGGAAAATGTTCCTCCCTCTTACCCATTAATCTGAATGGTGACCTGTGTACCTCCACTGTCACTTTCCTTTCAGTTGATTTGATATGACCGGTCCTTTCCCCCAAGTTAATTACACTAAGATGCATCTAGAAACAACAAGCAAACCTCCTTAAAAACTATGAGAAAACTCATGGCACTATCTATAGGTCCCCCAGTCATTCATTCTGAAGAAGTTTTAGGATCAGTTTAGCAGTCAGAGCTAATAAAAATAAGTAGTGTGGCCTTGATGCTTATATTGATTGAAAAATTATGCTTGACTGGTGGGAGGAGAAGGAGTGTTGTGGGTGGATGAAAAAAGCTGGCAGCCACCACAGGCTAGATTCTGCCATGGACCATCAATTACCTGTCTCTAATGCAATGTCTATGAAGATAAGAAAACAATATAAAGAAAAATATTGGCCGAGGACCCACATTGGAAGTTGTGTAGTGAACGCTTCCTCATGTTGATTTACACATTAACTATGTTCTGCAACCCTTCTGTTGAATGACAACATTGTGTGACTGCACCAAGACACAACATACACAATCAAATATATGCATAAATTCATATGCAGTATACCATCCATCTCCATGCATAGTGCTGAACCACATGCCCAGCTCTGTTTCCATCATCTTGAACATAATTCTGCCATTGGATTCAGCAATGGATAAAAAAGTCAAAATACTTCTATGGGACACTTTCTCCTGTGTAAGAGAGCAACAGGATTTCAGCTATTGAATATGTGTGTGTGGGCACCGGCTAGTAATGTGGGATGTGGGATTTTTTCACAGATATATGAAAGCACTATTAGACAATTAGAAAATTTGACCTGGCTTTTCTAGTCAGTCTACTCTGGACACAAAGCTAATAACTGTCTATCTCTTTTTCCAGTACAGGTATTATCACACTTGAGAAGAAAAGGTTAATAGCTTTCTAGCCACCATGTTTTCTTCTTTTAGTCTCTTTATAGTCTGCAATAAAAAGTAACTTTTCCAAGTCAGTGTCTAATAACTGCTCTTAATGTGTCACAGTTGCACCAATCACACAATAGGAAGACACTTGGCCCATATCTGCACTACATTGTTATAGTGCTATTGTTCCGCTTCCAACTTCCTATGGAATCCTGGGGGTTGCAATTTAGGGAGGAGCATTTAGAATTCTCAGCCAGAGAGCGTTTTGGCCTCAGTAAACTACACATCCCAGAATTCCACAGGATGTTGAAAATGGAATAATAGCACTCTAACAGTGTAGTGCAGAAATGGCCTTGCTTAAATCACACACAAGAATATCCCTGGGCCAAATAGTTATGTATAGGAAAGGTAAATATGACTCAATGATGTTTCTGGACATGATTTTTTTGATATCCAGAGTGAGGCTGTTCTAGAGATTATGTTTTCTTTTGCCAAATGATGCCTTAGGATGCTTATTAACTGGTCTCTTTTTCCTCTACTATCTCTGCAATAGTGACCCATCTAGCCAGAAGTGGGGAAACTGTAGCCCATCTGCCCCATGCACAGGCAAGCCATTTTTGTACCTTTGTAATCATGTCCTCTCAGTCAGTATTATCCAAATTTAACTACAGCAACAGTCCACCCAAAGCTGGTCACAACCTAGCATCATACTAAAGACTAATCACTCTCTTTCTACACAGCAGACATAAACATAGATGATTTACAAATTACATGCTGCATTGGATTCAGACAGTTAGAGCCAAGGTGATTGGCAACAGCCTTTTGAACAGAGCTTTCCACACATACCTCTCACTGACTGTTCCATAGGGTGCTGCACTGTCAGTACCCACAGTAATTTGATGTTAATTCTTTCCTTCCACTGTCTATTTGAAAGCAGGGATAAAGAAACCTGCCAGTTTCTCACAATCAAATGGACCCCAAGTTCTTCTCATCAGTAACATTAAAAAGACCATCTGTTTATGTTATCTCCACCACAGCTCGAACTTTAAAATCAACCAAGTTTAAAGTTTTACTTCTTAAAACAGATTAATTGATTGATCAATTATTTAAAATTAACTAGTTAAAATCTATCTGTAATCTACGGTATTATCATCAAGCATTACTTAAGCATTACTTAACATTACTTTCTAATTATGAAGAAACATAGTTTCTTGAAGGCCTGAGTTATCTATTTCTTCAGAAGATCACTGGACAGCTTGTGTGATGCTGTCCTCTACAAGGCCTGTAAACTCTTGAAACAGTTGAAAGAGAGAAGGGTAGAAGAAGATGGAGAGAAAAATGAAAATGAAACAAACTTATTTCTTAAGTTAACTTCTTAAACTCTGTCAGCTAAATCATGCAGGTTTTAAAGCTAAGAATTTTCCTGACAGAACAAAGACATAGTAATTCAGGTCGTTTCTACAGGCTGTCATCATCCCACACTGGGGACAGGAGAAGGATGGGACCTCGATGACAGTTCTGCATGATGTCATCTGGGTCCTATCCTTCTCCCACCCTCAGGTGCCATGATCATGCAGTAAATCATTTATAGGTTTTTCCCCATCAATGACTGGCAATCACGCCACCATCCCACCATGCACTCTCACTTACTTTAGCTGCGGAGTTCCTGGAAGCACAAAAGCTGCACTTCTTGCCCAGCACAGCCTGTGACAGCACCCAACTGTGCTGTGGAAGGGCAAGGTGGTGCTACTGTACTTACTCCATTTACGGAGACAGTGCAGAGGGGACTGCTCCTGTCATGCTCCCTCCCTGCAGAAACAATGCTGGGACCCACATTGGATGTTGCTGGAACAAGGTAGGCTGTGGAAAGGGCCTTTGATTCAGAACCACAAGTATGGTTGAACAAACAGGGGTTGAAACCTAGCATTTTAAATGTAAAACCTTCAAAATTCTGGACCAGAAGATCAGTTTCATATTTCTTTCACATTCCATTTTTTCTTTTTCTTTTTAAATCAAGTTCTTTCCTTCCTGTATAAGAAAAAAATGTGTGAAGTCTAGTAGTTTCTGTACAGAATTGTACTAAACAAAATTGTTGCCCATTCCTATGTGGAAGGTAATACTCTATCTACCTGCAAAAATAAAGGAGAGAGTGTTTGGGGAGCATCACAGAAAAGGCATAGAAAAAGCAATTGTCTTCCTATTTTTATCCCTTAAGCAACTAAATGAGAAGACAGTTACAAGCTATTGACTCATGAGCCATCAAAGGACAGTTTTAGAGGAGCCTTTCCAGCTCACTTTGCTTCTGACCCTCAGCCCTGCTGAATTATCTGCTTTCTGGATGTCACAAAAGAGGAAGCAGAAAGGACAGAGTCAGCACAAAAGGCCTCTGTCAGACAAATGCCAACCCTCTGAATAGCCTGGAAAATGCTAACTCTGTCAGCTTCGTGTGAGCTTCCAGGACTCATTGCAATGTGCAGAGGCTACAGTGAGAGTCAAGAATTTCTTGAGAGCAGCAATTTCCATTTTTACCATCTGGTTGTACCACTGACTTCTTTTGCCCCCAAGGCAGAACCTTTTTATAGTATTAAAACATACTGAGACTCCACTGCTGGAAGTCTCTATAATATCTGCACTTAAGCCTAAGAGGCTTGGATAAATAAAAGGAAAGGAGTAGAATTTAGGGTTTACAGAGGGCAGCACTGCAGTTTAAAAAGAAGTGTTGTTGCCCAGGGCTTGGATATAACAATGGGGAGAGTAGGGGAAGCTACAGTCACCTTCAAATAAACAGAATAATAGATGTTTCTGTCAGGCTAAAAGAAGAACTCAGTGTGTTAGAGTCAGTTAGTTATTGTTTATTGCAGAAGATAAAAAACATTGCACTGTTTAAAAACACAATATATTATGGCTGAAGTACAAATAAATATAGGAAGAAATATTAACATATCCTTATCTAAGTTATGTACACACTTAATTTTGGCAGGAACAGCACAAGCAAAACAAACTGTACACTTAGTAATATTTTGGATCTCTCTTATCAGTCTAGAAGGCATTACAGGACTGTAATACTAATTTTGTATTAGCATTACATCTTTACCACAAATGAATATTGTATCCTTGCTCAGAATAAAGGAGGGGACAACTTGAATTGAATGTGACCTAGAGTCACATGTTTGTTAAAATAAAATGTAGGAAATCTGGTTGAATCAAGTAAAAGTTGTGTGAGAAGTCTCTAATGAAAGTTGTGTAGGAATGGCAGAAACAACCTTCCAAACTCTCTCTTGTTGTTTTGTGCCTTCAAGTTGTTTCTGACTTATAGTGACCCTAAGTTGAATTTATCATGGGATTTTCTGGGGCTAAGAGTATGTGATGCTCCTAAAAGTATCCAGTGGGTTTCCATGACTGAGTGGATAATCTAAGCCTGGTCTCCATGGTCATAGTCCAATGCTCAAACCACTATGCCATGTTGGCTCTCCCTACATATAGATTAACTATAAGTGAGTCTGCCTTGGTGTTAGCAAAAGTAAACTTATCTGCTTCAGTCCCTTCTGGATTCACCATTTGGTTTTAAAGGAGCCCCACCCCATTATTAATCCTTTGAGAAATAAGATTCTGCATGTGAACTAGACAAGCCTAAAAAGGGGCCACATACTTCTTCATATATCCCCCAGTCCTGAGTGCAAGTCATAGGGAATTCTTCTTTTCTGTTTTGGTGTTTTTGGATGTTCATCAATGACCCCTGTTTTAAATATGGTTCCTTTCCTAGCCAGGTCCACTATTGTGACCAATTGACAGAGCAATTTATTTGATACCCCCATCACACACATGTTAACCACCAATTCTTCCTTGACCAGACTACCAGTCAGGGGAAGAAACTTGTTCCACTTGAGTTGAGCTAATGCACAAAATACCTCAATGGAGACCTAGAGCCAATCATTAGTCCTGATTGTCTAAACTAAATATCCTGGGAACATGGTAAATCAACACTTATTCAACTTTTATTGATTCAGTGAGTCTATTCTAGTCGGGATTAAAAATTAGGGTTAGATGCAAGAATTCAGAGAATGAAAGCAAATAAACCTTTGAATTCATTTCCCCAATGATACTTTTAATATAAGCTTTAAAGTGAAATAGTGCTAAAAGATATTCTGGTCTAACTCCTTGTAATATGAGGCACAGATCCCAAGAGCTGATCCAATTATGAATCTTTTGAAGAAGTGGTTTATCAATGCTATAGAGCGCCTATGATCTATATCAAAGCCACCTTACTTCACCATCATTCTCTATTATTCAAGTGAGATGCATGAATAAGATCTGCAAAGGTTACAATGATACTTACCTGGAACTGGGCAATGAATGTCACTGCAGCGGAGAGTAACTTTTTGATTTTCTCCTCAGAGAGACTAGCTTGGATTGGTGATTGGTACCTGGTGCCTGGCACCGGATCATGATAGACGAGGCTATTTAAGGCTGGTCCTCCTGGTACATGTTCTCTTTGATCTCCACGGCATGACCCACCCTCCCAGCCTCAGGGAGTTTTATCTGGTCACTTTAGGGCCAAATAGGATTTTCCCCCCTTTTATCTGTTTTTTTCCCCACTTTGGTGGGAATGACCTGGCTTGCTGAGGGGCAAGGCCCTAGTATTGCAAGCTTTACAAGATTTATAGAAAGTCATTGACCTAGAGTTTCCTTTTGTTATTTTTATTTTATTTTTATTTTTTTGGCCTTGTCAAGTGTGGTGGGGTACAGATATTCCCAAATGAATCCATGCCCACAGAAGGACCAACACTGAACTTACTAGGACCCTGGTCAGAGGACTGGGCCACTTTCTTTCTCACCTTGGCATGATTTTCCAATGGCCAGAGCTCTACAGGGTTGGTAGTATTCATTTGTTGGATAAGGGGAATATGCCGTTCCTGGGGGAGTTGCAGTCGGGGTGAGGGCTGTCTTGGCCAGCCTGGTGTGGGAAAGGGACTAAGCAGATGCTTGTACCTTGTCTGTGATAGGTAGTGAGGGCAGAATAGAAGACTTTGGTGATCACCTTTTGACACCCCTTTTGGTTCAGGGTAAGGCTTTGAAACCTCCTCTTGTAGGATTCTGCAACCTGGAGGGTTGGGAAAGGAGGTTACCCTTGAGGCTACCCTGGGATTCAGGCTCTTACTTATAGAATTGTGCTACTTGGGTGGGAGTCTCCAGGTTACCTTCCAGTTAGGCCGGGCCAGGGAGCAACTCATATCATTTGGATTGCCCTTGAGGCTAAGGAGTTTTACCTAAGGGAAGGCTGGGGAGGTAGCCACATGCTGACACCTGGCCTCAGCTGGGCCCACATCAGGTTGCTCCCCTCCGTTGCTTCCCTTCCAGGCCAATGCATCTTTTATAGGTTAGGTCAAATAAAGCGGCCCTTATTTAACCCATTTTTTTTTATGTCTGGTCTTGTTATTTCATGGCTGGCCATCAAAATGTTTTATCATACTGCTCACTAATTCTGCCTAAATTGGTATCCATTGGTATCCATCAATCAATATTTTATTTAAAGAGTTGTGCAGGTAAATAACACCTCTCTGGAGTTTTACTGTTTCTTAACGTGTTCACTTCTAATGTAAACCCTCAGATGTCTCATTCTTGTATATGAGAATGGGTAACCACATTTTTTTCTCCTCACTTGTGAAACACTGAAGTATTTTCTTCTGGCATCAAGAGTTTTCCCATTTGCAAGAACTTTTCTCTCTCTCTCTTTTTTTTTTTTTTGTACAAATTATGTACAAGTATGACAACCGCTGCCTTTTTTGCCCAACCATCTCATTCTTCTGTGCTTGCTCTGACGAATGGGATGGTCTAGCAAAAAAGTGCCAATAACCTATCTGATGTGACTGTTTCCATTCACCAAGACAGTGGTTGTCATATTTTTGCCCGGTTGGTGCAATGTATATAATTGTTGGGGGATTTTGCTTCATAAAGGAAAAAAGATCCAAGTTTTTGTGCAAGAACATTTTGTGTCAATTAAAAAATAAGAAAAAAAAGGGCTTGTTAATTTTGTTGTCACACTGGAGGCTAGAAATCTTGTGGGGGCTTAATGAACTCTCCATAGGCTACCTCAATGTGTCAAGAATTTAGCATGATTTCTTCACATCCTGCCTTCAGAGCAAGTGACAGACATGACCATTTTGCAATTCCCCCTATGTCTAGTAAGGTATTATAAATATTAGCAAGCTAAACACATGGGGAGGCGAAGCACAACAGTCTTAATTCCCGTGACACCCAGGTATCCTCTATGTGTGGAAACTGATTTTAAACATAGGGCTGTGTTACCTAAACAAACTAACAAAAGAGGTCTTTTTCAGTCCTTCAAATTCTTCTTTATAAAATGTCCTTCAAGGCTCCATAGAAAAGCTTTATGTACTGCAAAGCCTCCATGGCTTCTACTGCTTTATGGCTCAATTGTTCTTTATCTCTCATGTGCTGGCACTTGCTTGTGTTTTCAAATTTAGTTTATTAAATTTGGAAGCAGAGGGGTTACTTTTTTTTCCCCAGTGTGTTTCAAACGTGTTAAGTAAGTTAAATATCTTTTATTGGTGGTTGCATGGTGGGGTCCTTGTTTATGATTGATGTCCCTAATAACAATAATAATGCCTATAGGTAATAATGATAATAATCCATATAAAAGATTGGCATAATTGTGGCTTAAGATAAATTCCACTCTTTCTAACATACAATAGCCTTAAGTGCTATTATATTTGTTGTTTCCACAGCAATTTTAGGGAGGAAGAAAAAAAAAACCCTCAGTTACATCAAATCTTAACCAGTATGTGCTATTTTATCTATGCTACTTTATCTTTTCAAACATCTTTTTTTCTGTACAATTGTGTGCATTTAGATTTAGAGCTGCTTCTTTTGTTTGTTTTAAATTATTGAGGAGGCATATAAAAGAGAGTGCAATTAACAAATTAAAAATGTAAAGGCTTGTAATATTCACATTTTCTTATAAAACTTTTAGAATGCAGGGACACCCTACTTATAAACAAATAATGTTTAGTTTGTTTGAGAAATTTATTTTCTCTTCATCATTTTTATTGTTCTTAACCTGACATGCATTCCATGACAAACAAGATATTTGGGGCTGGTAACAGTGATGGCCTGAGAAGAAAAGGGAAAATGTAGTGAATGAGCTGATGCGTATGTGATGTGGGCCTTCAAGTCACACGATGACTTATGGCAGCCCCATAAATTCCATAGGGTTTTCCTATGAATGGATTGCTCAGAGGTGGTTTGCCATTGTTTTGCTATGAAACAGAGCATGCATTGGGATAGAATGGGAATTTGACAATTTCCTGAATTTGGTCAAAATTCCCAACCACATGGGAAACATTGACAGCAAGTGCTTGGAAAATTCCTGCAATTTGCAGGAACTTTTTTGTTATTGTTCTCAGCAAAGCAAAAAAAGCAACTCTGCCCAACTTTAAAAGCTGCACAGTTGGAATACACCACAACTGTCCAAGGCAAAGTTGCACACCTACTACAACTAATACTGTACAATTTTTATAAGTGTTGCTTTCATGGGGAGGAATGTTGGGACCCACTTCTAAGGTGACACTACTGGGTGGTCACATCAGATCTGACTCTGGGTGCAGTGCCTTACACACTTGCTTCAGGGTATCAATATGTTAGGATAATGGGACATAAAGTTTCCATCAAATCCACACACACACACTCACCCCGCAAAAAGGGTGGCATCATGTACAGGTTCTTGATGGAAGTCATTAGCTTCAGAATTAAGCCTGGGCTAGAGATGAGCACTAGAGGGAGACTGCTTGCACTGTGGGGTTTCAGAATTTGATCCCACAGAAAGAGAAGTTGGGTAGTGTTAGGTGTTCATAGGGGAGGAAACTGTAGACAGACCAATTACAGAGTCTCAGTTCCTACGAGCAATCTGGTTAGTGGATTTGTGCAAATGACATGAAGCACCAAAGCTGGACTTGATTTATTGTCCTTTTGGATATCAGGTTTGAATGCTTGGAGCAGGTAATGGGCTAGATGAAGAAAAACAAATTGAAACTGAATCCAGGTAAGACAGAGGTGTTTACTATTAACGGTCCAACTCTGAGATTGGAGGTGCGTCAACCAGTTCTGGATGGGGTCACACTCCCCTTGAAAGACTCAGTTTGCAGCTTGGGAGTGTTCCTGGATCTGTTGCTCTAAAAGTCAGCTCAGATAGATGCAATAGTCAGAAGTGGTTGATATCAGCTTCAGCTGATATGCCAACTGCTCAGCTTCCTAGAATTGGAAGATCTAAAGATGGTAGTGCATACTCTGGTAACCTCAAGGTTGGACTTCTGCAATGTGCTGTACAATTGGCTACCTTTGTACCAAGTTAAGAAAGTCTAACTAGTCCAAAATATGGCAGACAGATTGGTTACAGATACAGTGAGGAGTGAACATATCATGCCGGTATTAAAATCACTCCACTGGCTGCCAATTAGTTTCTGGGCAAAGTACAAAATGTTGGTTATTACCTTTAAAGTCTTAAATGATTTGGCTCCAAATTACCTGCAGGATTGCCTCTTCCCATACAACCCACTCTATACACTCAAGTCCTCTGAGGGCCATTTACTTAAACCAGCCAGGACTAGACTGGCAACGGTCACTCAGAGGATCTTTTCATTGGCTGCCCCTAGACTGTGGAATGACCTGTCAGAAAAGATTCATGAGCAAACCTGAATTTTAAAAAGGATTAAATACCTATCTCTTCTGGCAGGCCTAGCCAGTCAATTTTAAATATGAATTTTAAATTAGTGAATTTTAAATGGTTTTATGTGTCTTTAGCGTACTTTAAGTTGTACCTTGCCTCAAGCCTTGGAGAAAGATGAGTAAGAAAATAACAATAACAACAACAACAACAACAACAACTCCAAGGACGGGAGGCACTGCGATTACCAGGCTCACTCTTGACTGGGATCATTCTACTCCGTGGTTTCCTTCCTACCAAGATGTTGTCTTTCTCTTTTATGTTCCAAAGTTGCATCTGGCTTACAGATTTCCTTTCTTGTTGCCCTCCTAAGAACACGTTGCTGCCTTCTGTCTTGTTATTGCTCTGCCACCTCTACCTCCTCTTCCTAGGACACTTTTGCCTTCCCCCAACCCTGACCACTTGCAACCTTAGTATATCATTGTGCACAGAACCTTTCCTCCCAGCACCCATCCCAACAGACCTACCACAATTCCAGCTGAAGATGTTCTGTAATAGTGCGTGGGTATGGTCACAGCATAGTGACAGCTTGGCAGCAGCTTCACCAGCAACTGGAGACTGGGCATTCTACAGTGTGACTGTGAAATGCAAACCAAATATCTTTAGTTGAAAAAGGTGGCTCAAGTCAATAGATTAAAGGACAGGGAGAGTCAGGATTCTTATGGCTTAAATCCAGCAGTTAGTCCTACCTGGAGAAGACCTGCAGAATCAATGGCTTTTACATAAATGAGTTACTGTTCAACATTTGCTTCAATAGTTCTGCTCAAGGTGGGACTAGCAATTAGATTCAAGCCTATGTATGGAATAGCATCAAAGGCGCATTGTTACTTTCAGACCCTGTGGGTGAGGGTTCAAAAGAATCCTGCTATAAGTCACATTTTAATATATTTTCTTTAAAACTCCATGGCAGGGCACTTGCACTGGAAATACACTAGACTCTTTGTAGCGATTAAAGAAATATGAGAATTACCACCTAGCCATTCATTTTTCCCAGTCTAAATTATCCCACAACGTTCTTGTGAGGATGAAGGGAAAATTCAAGAAGTTGCCCTGAAGAAAAGTTCAGGGCAAAATACAATACTAGTAGAAGTATCTGGTTTAACAAACTTGAATAGTGTTTTGTTGACACACTGAAAGGCTCTGGCAAAGCTATACTGACATCAACAGTAGATACACAGTACCTGTCCCATCTCAGTAAAGGCATAGTTGCTGGTACCTTGTGTATGCATGCTGTTATGCTCCATGGAGGAGAAATCAGCCCAGTTGATACCAGCAGATGGAAAGGAGAAGTCCTCCTGGCTTCTCCCAGGCCATTTCTTCACTAGACTGTTATAGTGCTATTATTCTACTTTCAACATGCTATGGAATCCCGAGATTTGCAGTTTACAGAGGGGCCTCAGACCCCTCCCTAAACTGCAAACCTCAGGATTCCATAGCATGTTGAAAGTAGAATAATAGCACTATAACAGTCTAGTGTGGAAATGACCCCCGTTTCACACTGTAATGACTGCAAAGCTGTGAAGTAGTTGGGGAAGTCTGCCTGCAAGGAACTTCAGGCTTTAAACATACATATATTTAAATATGTATTTTAACAGTCTGGGAGCTATACTTCGCTTTCCTTATCTTTCCATCAAATTGTTACCCTGCTTTCTAAGGGGCTCCCTTAAAGGATTCCCAAAATCTGTTAAAATTGTGGGGAAAATTAGCTCAGAGCACTGTTTTAGCTATGCGAGAGGCAGGGTAACGTTGCAGGACCTTTGTAACCCAGATTTTACAGAGTAAGACCACGCCAAAAAAACCAGGCAGGTTGTTCAGTTTAAAGATTTTATTAAACCCTCAGTAATTAAAGCAAACAACAACCAAACCCCCTCACACATTCATTCAAGAGCTAAAGAAAAAGAAAGTAAGGAAAATTGATAGGGATTTTGTTTTGGGGTGTTCAGAGGCAATACTTTACCTTGATTTAATGCCCAAGGGAGCCAATGTTGAAAAACTGGAGATTCAAAGCGATGAAACTCAAAAAGTGGGGAAGGGGGGGTGAGGCAAAACAAACTGACAGGGATTCAGGAGGAAAATGTGAATGAACCCACGAACAGAGAAAAACATGGGGTTTTTATAGGAAAAATATACCTGGAGGGCTAGTTCTCTCCCTGGGAGAACAATAGTACAGGAGGCTAGATTAAAAAGCCTTTAATGATCAACATCTCCAGCTAAATGTTTTTCTCAGTCCTTTGTGAATGACACTGACCAAATGGACAAAAGGCCCAGGTATAGTAAGATTGCCCACATTCAGCAGGCTGATTGTGATTCTATTGAGCTGCCATATCAGTGCAAAAGGGCCCTTTTGTCTGTTTTATGGTCCTCATGTCTTCCAGGAATTCCTGGCCCATGTGGCAGATTCAGTCTGAGTCACCTTTTGGCTTGGCCAAAGTTTTAACTTCCTGCCAGCTTGCACTTTCAGTGACCCTGTTAGACACATGGAATGATTTCTGATATTAGCCATGTGGAGATATCAATTTAATGTGATAAATTAATAAATTGTAGACCCTGGGAGAGAGAGAGATAGCTGATGGTGGTACTTACAAAATAGACACATTTGTTCACATATATTAGATAGTTCAGATTGCTCCAACACACTCCATTCAACACATTTAGAGGTGTTTGAGCTGTTGTTTTTTTTTTTTTGGCAGACATTTGAAATATCTCTATTTTTCTATGCATATGTTTCAAATGTGAGCATCTTTTTTTCTCTCATAGGCATCTGAAACCATCTTTCAATGCAAGGATTCTAGAAAATAAAAGAAAAAAGAAAAATCTCCATAGGTTTGGGAGCATTCTGAAGAAGTGATGAGAGGTAGATGGAGATAAGTCTGTTAAGCCCTGAAATCAGATTCCATGAAATCAAATTCCTCACACAGCCCTATTTTGCAGAGAGTAGAGACAGCTTACAAGTTCTCCCTAGACTGAAACTTCAGGAATAGAGCATAAGATAATCTCCTGTACCTGGAGCATAGGTTTGGGATGCAGAAGAAACAGCCAATCAAATGAATAAATATCAGCATGCTGAGCAAAGCTAGGTAAAGACAGACCTTTTCATAATGAAAAAAGGCAGGCGTTCTTCAGAGCTGATTTAAAAGGACATCCCTATAGTCTTTTCTCCCTGTTATGTAACTGAACTGTAAGTCTCCCGAGTCCTTACATATAATAGCGATCAAGTTTATTTTTTTAACCAAACAAATCCTACATACTCTTGTCAGCATTTCAGATGTTCAGAAGAATCAATGCTATCCCAAAAGCAAAATGTCAAGGGAAGCAAAAACAAATCCCCTAGAAAGCTGTGATAAACTGAATTAGTGACAGCAAAAGAAGAAACATCCTTCAATGACTTTCTCTGCATCCCACAGTGGAGATCAGTGCATATGTTAGCAAAGAATACATCCACACATCTTTTTTTAATGGCCAAGAAAGTGAATTGTAATTTAAGTGCCACATTTTCCAGGGTGATCCTGTAAAGTATAGAAAATGATAGCATTTGATGACAGCAGATGAAATTAAAGAGCTTAATTTCCTCAGCAATAAAGACATTTACAGACATGGCAGCACCCCCATTAAATATCTCTATTGATCTTGGGCATTCTGAATTATTTGCCAAGGTGACCACATTCTGAAAAGAATATGGGTTCCATCCTTGTCAGAATTCTGAAACAGAGAAAAGATCCACAGATGTTGCTTCAGTGTTCATTATTTTGCGGTTCACTACTGCTTGGTATTATTGGATTATTTTTCAGGAGGAGAGGTTCAGGTGAAGCATAAACTATCACCCTTCCCCATACACAGAAATGAAATTCTGACCCAGCTTGTGGGTCAACATTGCAATTGAAGGATGCAAACAAAAGAGGACTCACAACAGATTGAATCCATTGCATACAACTTACTCATTTTTGTATTTATTTACATTTAGAACACATTTGAAAGCCTGTGCTATGGTCATGATGGTAACAATGAAACCTTACTTGGCAGCCTTAACAAAATAAGTCAGAGGTTTGGAAATTATTACCATCCCTCTAAACTTCAGAAGTACAGAGTAGGTTTTGGCTTTTTTTTCCCCACTGCTTGTGCTAGTGATGGTAGTCTTCACTACCATTTAATTGTTAAGTGTCTTTAACAGTTGCATTTAAAAACAAGAAGAAGGAGAAAGAGAAGAAGGAGATTTTTACTGCTTCATCAACTGTCTCACAATTTCTGTCTCACAAAAATTGTGAGAAGACCAAGCTTTAGTAAGACAATAATGTTTGCATCAGTTTTTCAAGGTGTGTAGCTTTTCAGATTTCTGTAATGACAAGGTAAGAGTGAAAAATCCTGCACAATAAATAAATGAATAAATAAACAAATAAATAAATTCCACTCCAAATACATTACAAAAGAAGGATGAGGTTCAGCAATTAGTTGAGATTGGCTAGTTTCAATGAATTGTACAATAAATTTACCCCCCACCACACACACACACACTCCACCCCACAAAAATCAGAGCAAAGTCATTCTGAACCAAGGTAGGTAACAGTTTTTGGACAGTATGGCCAATGGGCAAGGACTGGGGTAGTTGTAGCCCAAACATCAGCTTGAACTATAAGTTGAATACCTGCTACCCTAAATGAAAGGAATGAGCACATACATACACAAAATTAATTCTTTCACCAAAATAATTCTGTTTTCTCTTTCATGTTTTACCTCTAAATCTATTTCCAGACTAGACGGATTCTATAATCATTGGGTAATATTGCCCTCCATTTCAAGAAGTGATCTTTCAACCCCATAAACATTTGTCACATCAGCTGGATTGGGCTCCCAGAGGTGGCAACTATACCAGGCTAATAGGGAGCTTAACAAGCTTACTTGTTTGTTGCCTGAAGGAAACACATACTATCTTTAGCTTCTAACGTAGACATCGTGGTGATAAATACAACCAACAGAGCAGCTTAATGTTCAAAAAAGGCCTTTAACATGTTTTTAAAAACTGCATTCTCTGTGTTTTCTTCTCTGAAGGTTTGCTTTCTAATCATGGTATAGAGTGGTAACACTGGAAGGTGTTACCCCAAGACATTTGAAGGGATTGTGATTTACATTACAATCCTCTCTGGGATTCTAATTAGGGACATAACCTACTATATGTTGGAAAGTACTCTCTAGCAAGGAATGAGGAAATTTGTCAATTTCCCTTTGTCACACATTTGACTTAAAAAAATAACCACCCTCAAATTCTTTTCATTTGGACTATTTTAGTAATTTGTTCCCCCCAAAATAAGCTGACTGCATTGAGCAAATTCAATTGATACCTCTATATCCAGCATGGGAAGGACTGTGTTGTATATCCTTGTTAAAGATAAATAGTCTTCAGTGACAACCCTAATTAATACAATTGAATGCACAGGGCTCCACATCCAGACTTTTAAGAGGTAAACATTCAGCCCTGACCCCAGATTGACAAATTAGTCAGGTTCATGTTCAGGTTCCTTTTGCCAAACAAAGGGAATGTATTTCTTCAAGGCATGTGGAAGAGGTTCTTCCAGTCTTAAGCTCCTCTGTTGTTTATATCTACCTCTACAAAATTTTCCAGTCAGATGCAGGACAGCTCATTAGGGATGCATTTTTCGTTTGCCAATCTTTTTTTTTCTTGAAGGAAGCTGTTTTGTGGAGAGAGAATATGATATAGTTCATGATATGCCCTGCACAAAACTCACACTTTTTCTCCACAGAAAACAGCATTTTCTCCATAGAAAATATTTCTTTGCATAAATATAACTTTATGCATAAAAAATCCTGTTTCTTGTACGGAAAATACCTTCTCTAAACCAGAATAAAATAAAATAAAAGTGAATTTTGTGTAGCACAAGTCCTTAATAATCAATCAAGGATTCTCTGTAGGGGTTCATAACCTTTGAGAAACATTTCTGTTAAAGTATTATAAACATTATTTCCATTCTTACAACCATCAAAGGGAAGAGAATGATAGTGTCCATTCCATAACCTTCAAAAATTATTGCATGCAAGCAAGGGAAAAAAACAACAGCTGTTTTAAAATAAGTTATAGCTCAGTGTTAAGGTGCTGTTTCAAGCTACTATGCATTGAAAGAAAAGCCTCTTGGTGAAATTCCTTACTTTCATATAGTAAGAGTCTGCAGCTAAACTTGAGTTTGTTATTACAGATAAACCAGTTTTTAACTGGAATAAGCCCTATTGTTATATCTGGAATCTGAGGTTTTAGCAAAAGTGAATAGAATTATCGTTCATGAGCAAAAGCCACAGGCAAGCCAAAGCCCAGAAAAGGTCACCTCAAACAATACTACTAGATCATCTTACCGACCCTGGCTTTTAACTGGCTGACCCCAATTAGCAATCTTATTGTAGTTGAAGGCGGCTGTGCGTTTCAACAGACCATGCAAATCTGGTGTCTGTTCTTAGAATTTGCAGTGCTATTAGGTATCAAACTATCACATGAGTCTGAAATTCCCTTATAGGATCAAAACATCCAATAGACCTTCGAAAAAAATCTTTTAAAATAAGAAGGAAATGGAAATGTTCTTAGAAGAATGTATTAAAATGTTGGCTGTTTTCCCAAGTTCTGCTCTTAAATACTGTTTTGTATTTCCTATGAATGTAAATAAAATGAAAAAAAATCTATGCTGACTAGAAAGCATGTGTGGTTTGAAAATAATGTGTATAGTATCCTACATTAAAAAGCAAAACACAGTGCAATCCAAACGTGGGTACAGGAGGGGGAGAGTGAAATGAGCTCTGCCATAGAGAAATGGAAAGAGTGGGCTTTGGCTGGGCTTCTTCACACTCCACAGAACTGTGTCTTTTTCAAATTCCATACACTGAAGGGTTTAACTACTCCATGTCCAGACTTGTATAACTGAGTAATTACTGGATTTTTGTAGACTCTGTTTATTACCTTTTAGGCCCATTTGGAGGTCAAACATCCACTACCACTTTAGGAAGAGCATTGATGGTAAATTTATGCCTTCAAAACTTTCTGTAAGTGTACCTCAGCTTCTGGGCTGGATGTAATCCCTACATCATTGGTAGAGCTTATCTCATTAGTAGATGAGACACTGACACTCTATGTCAGTGTCTGTTTCATCCTAAGCCCTGCCAGCCAGTCAAAATGGTAAAGTAAACAAGTAAAAAAGAAAAGAAATAACTTTCTGCATTCTGGCCCCTTTGAAGCTGCCCAGTGCATTAAAAGGGAAGGGAGCACCTGAAGAGATTGAACAAGAGATAGATCTTCTGTAGTAAAGAGAGCTGAGGGACGCTCTAATGATTAACACACTTTTTAATCAAAGTTGCTCAGTGAATTAAACATATAAAGTAAGATTTTCTCCCCTTATTAATTACAAACTACAGTACATTCTTAAAGAGGAACCCCAAAGGTTAGCAAAGGGCAATGGTGTCAGTCATTTATGAAAGCAGATGCAATCAAAGACTTCTTCCTTTTACTGGAGAAGGAGTTGAGTCTTGAGTGGTGGGCACGGACACATCACCAAGGGAATGGGGACATCTACATTCATAAGGATTACATGAATGAACAGTCCAGGCATTATATGCTGATCTATGCATATGATAAATCCATATTCCCATTCATCTCTTTTTTCAATTCCTCCTTTAGGGATTCAGACATAATACTGTTTTTCTCACATATGTTTTAGTTAGCCCATAATGACTTTCCTCAGCATATCCAGGGGCCACTGGCTACAAACACAGAGACTAGAAGTAGTAGTGGTGAATGGACCAAGCTTTACCCAACCTGGATTTGGCTTTTTTAGCATCTGTGCATTACTTCATTTATTTATTTAGTATACTCATGTTCTGCTTTTCTTCTGCTATGGCATATGAATCAATATAGATGGGATTCCAGGGCACTCTCATATTTACTTACCAATCAGACCCAGATCTTCTGGATTTCAGTAGCTCCACTGCAGATATGTTGACAAGGTACTTATTGTTGGCTACCATGCTAATAAATACCACATGTTTATACTGTATTTGTACTGTACAATATCTTACTGCATAGATCAGGGTTTTTCAGCTAGGATGCCCCAGAACCCTAGCATTCCATAAGAGGTTGTAAGGGTACCACAAGCGAATGTATTTTTTTTTTTAAAAAAAAATGTTACCTTGAGCTGTAGATATCAAAATTTTTATGCAGAGGTTCCCTGAGACCTGAAAATTATTTAAAGCATTCCTCCAGGGTAAAAAAAAAAGATAACGAAAGGTGACTATAGGTACTTAATAAATTATGCTTGCAGATCATACTTCCATGGTACGCTGAACCAAACAACATTTTGCTATGCGTCTTCTGCTTTTTCTTCATTAACATCTTCACATGCCAAAATTATCAAAGTAGTGTCCCATGTAGACATGAAACACATTAAAAAATGTATTGCTGAATATTCAAATTAGGTAAGAACAAAGTTTTAACATGATGAGAAATATTTTTACTGATGGCCTTTTAGAATTGCAACTTTACCTCCTTATCTTTCCTCTGATTGTGGAAAACTGCAGTTTGAAGAAATACAACAATAGTGGTGTGTAGTGACAGCTTATTTCTGGCAAGGAAAATCACTAGATTCTTTTTTTTTTAATCCACAGGTTGCTTATGGAAGGTGTATTTGTGTAGACTTAAAATCCCTTTTTTCCCTTGAATGTTCAAGAAGTACATAGCAATTTCTAGAGAAATTCTGATCAACCACATATTTTTAAACCTGTTGGTGGATGTAGTATGACACTATGGTCAATATAAACATGGATGGCACTGTTAACAAATTTTTGAAGATTGCGTCAAGCTTTCATGTTAAAAGTTCAGAATTCTCCTCCCCCAGCTCATCATCAACATCAGTACTTCATTTTGGAAGTTCAGGTTTACTGAAAGATATGAAACAGCTATACACTTGTTTACAATAATTCCGTGAGGTTCCCTAAGGCATCTGCCTCAAGGAATACACACACCTAACACCACTGGACATGGATGGAGGGTAGTGACAGATAGTTACAGAAGTGAATTAGGCTAGCTGGTGTAGTACCACAGCCCTTTCTGTGGATTGTTTCAGTGCTTTTGTAATCATCTGCCTTTGATCCGTGAACTTCTCTCTGAAATCTGAATGTGCCATTAAAGCACTTTGTATTGAAGTACTGGAAAAATATAGTGTGAACAAATCCTAAGAAAGGTCTGGCAAGGCACTTTAGCTCAGGAAAAAAAAAGAGAGAGAATGGCTTTACAAGTCTATTAATATACAGAAAAAGTGTGGAAAGACTTCTAGGGATTAGTAAGCGGTTCACTGAAATGCTCAAAGTCCTTTGAGGCTTGCCTATCATTAGTTTGGCAAGAACTCTTTATATGGATGCCCCAATCCAAGATGAAGAAAATAGCATGCAACATCAGCCCCTCCATGAGGGTTACTGATGCTGAGAACACCCATCTTCTGCACATAGTGGCAGGAAGCCTGGGTAACCTGGATGTATCTTTTGATTCAAATGAGAATGTGGAAACATTTGGGGACACACATTGTTACACATGACTAGTTGTTCATGATCATGGCTGGATCAGAGCCAGAGGGTATACACGAAAGACAACTTTATTCTGTTTATTGCACTGAGCTATCTTCCAAATCAAGTTCTCAACTTGGGAGAAAGAGAGAGAAAGAGAGAGAGATGGATGGAGGGAGAGAGTGAGGGAAAAGGACAAAGGAACCCTTCGGTGCATCAGACGGCATAATGTTTAGCAAAAAAATGCTAATGTTCTCTGGTGCTGGGGAGCACTTATCAATATTAAGGAGGACATAGGAGAGAAGGAGGAGGCAAGAGCAAAACAGAACATTTAATAAGAAAGTAATTTAACCTGTTGGCAAGCGCTTAGAGTCTGTCTCATGAAAAACTGCTTGCACAATTGTGCAACTGGGTTTCTGGGCTTTTATACATAAATCATAGTATTGATTCAATGTGAATATCAAACGTATTCAGGTATATAGCTGCATGTGGGCAAAGTTAAAGCAAGAGTGTGGAAACTGAAAAGGGAAAAAACAGCCCCCTGTTGCTTCTACAAGCCTCGCTGTAACAATCAAACAGCTGGACTGTATGCAGATTGTTAATTAAAACATACTGGTAGCCACCTTCTGTACCATTCTCATAAGGGCTTCCATGCAGAAGAGAACTTCCAAGCAGCATCCTTTCATCTGTCTTCAGAACTGAATTTTCTTTTTCTTTTTCTTCTTAGAGAAGAAGAAATATATACACTTGGGGAGATTAATGAAAATAATTAGTGCAGAAACAATTGTTAATTTCACTGGAGGGCAAAGCTTTAGGACACTAGCACTGTTCAGGTGGAATCTGTCGGATATCAAAAGAGATACTACACACCTCTCAGAAGTTAACATCATAGAATTGAGAGGAACCTCAAAGATCATTTAGATGAGGGGTGGCAATTTTGTATGGTTGCTGCTGCCATTGGATTGCACTTCTCAGCAGCCCTAGCCAGCAGAACCAATGGTGAGAAATGCTAGGAATACCAATCCAACAACATTTGGAGGGCTGTTAGATTACCACCTCTGATGAAGACTAAGTCAATACTGCTACCAATACCCTACTGCTATAAAAGGCTGATAGGTGACTATCCAGCTTCTGTTGTTTAAAACCCTATGGCACCACTTTCTAAGGCAGTCTATTCCACTGCCAAACAGCTCACATCATCTGGAAGTTATTTCTAATGTTTACTCTCAGTCTCTCAACTGAAACTTAAACTAATTTAGTCAGGTTCTACCCTCTGGAGCAACAGAGACCAAATTTGCAGCAATATCTGTATGCCAGGCTTCTCAATGTCATTATAATTTCAACTCTTAATGTCTTCTCCAGGCTAAAAATAGTCAGCTCCTTACATTTTTATTTCTTTTTTATAGGATGATCTCCAGGCTTCTTGCCCCTCCTGTAGCCCTTCTCTGAACAAATTCCAGTTTTCCAATACCCAGTATTTTTAAGCACAGTATTACAAGTAAGGTCTCACCAAAGCAGAATAGAGTGATATCATTACTTCTCTTGATCTAATCAAGATACTTCTGTTGATTCATTCTAGAACTGTGTTGGCTTTTTTCAGTGATTGCAGCACATTGACTCATACATATCCCCTAGATCCCTTTTTACATAAACTATGCTCATGTGAATGTGTCATCCATCTTGTATTTGTGCATCTGATTTTTCCCACCTCAACGCAGAATTTTACAATTGTCTTTTTTAAAATTTATGTTGTTAATATTTGTTGATTTTTTTTCTTGACAACATGACCTTGGACTTTGTCTCTGTCTTCTTTGGTGTTAATTACCTCACTTAGTTTGACGTCATTTCAAAACATCAGGAGCAATTTCTCTACTCCTTTGTTCAATGACAATGTTGGATAGTTCAGAGAACAGCACAGAAACTAGTAGTATCCCATTTCTCACTTATTTCTAAGTTGTTTAGAGACAGTTATAAACTCTCTTTATATCAATCAGATATAAATACATTTAGTGAAAACATTGTCTTACATACAGTTTGGCAAACTATAAACAAAAACCTTGTGAAAGGCTTTCCTGAAATCAAGATATACTACATCTGGTAGACTCTTGGTCGACCAGGTCAGTAACACTAGCGAAAAAGGTAATAAGGAATTTCAGAAAAAAATGTTCTGGGAAAATTTATGCTGCCTTTTTATAATCATAATGTTCTTTTCAAAGTACTGTATTTATATAGGATTGGAGCAATGTCTCCCCTGGAGACAAAATGGTAGTGTTACAGATGGGTAGATCTGTAATTGGTTGATAGGCAGAACTCAGAGAGCACTCTCTAATGGTTCCCCTTCATCCTGGAGACAAGAGACAAGTGGGGTGCCTCAGAGTTCTATCCTGACCTTGTGTTGTTTAACGTCTTTATAAGTGACATAGATATTAGCACAGGAGGCATGCTCATCAAATTTGCAGATGACACCAAATTAGGGAGAGTATTGAATATCCTAGATGACAGGATGAGACTTCTAAATGACCTCGACAGATTGGATTGGTGAGCCAAAGCTAACAAAATGTATATCATCAGGGGTAAAAAAAAATTTCACTGATAATTGTAAGGTGTTTCATCTAGGCAGGGAAGATGAAATGCACAAATATAGAATGGCTGGTACCTGGCTTGAAAACTATACGTATGAAAAGGATCTAGGAATCTTAGGCCATTTCTGCATGGACATGGTGTCCTGGCATGGTAACGCAAGGAGAGTGGGACTGCGATGGCACTTCTACAAGATATCGTCATGGTCCCATCCTCTGCCTTTGCCAGCTGCCGTGAAAGCATAGTAAATCATTGATGGATTTTCTCCATCAATGAACCCTGATTGCATGACACTCCCACACTTACCTGCCATGTGGAAGGGCTGGAAGTATAATGGAGGCACTTCCTGGCCCAGTGCTGCTTGGGAAAGATTGTGGATGTTCTGTGGAATGAAGAGTTGTGTCCCTTGTACTCCCTTGCACAGGGAGCTGGTCTGGTGTAGAGGGAAGTGGTCATGTCACACCCCCTTCCTGTCGGGATCATGACCGCAGGGCAATGGAATAAGATAAGATGTGAAAAAGGCCTTAGTAGACTACAAGCTAAACATAGGCCCTTTCTGCACAACCAGTTCATCTTGGCTTGAAGCAATGCGGACTTTCCTTTAAGCCCTTCCGCAGGGCTCCTCTGTTTGTTCCAGAGTGATGCGGAGCAGTGTGAGGTCTTTAGATCTGCACTGGTGAGGCTTACAAAATGGTGGCTTCCGGTTGTTTGTGGGTCTGGACCAACCGCTGAAGCTGGCCATGCCCACAGCCCACCCTTCACTGATCGCAGGCTCGCATTGGTGTGAATCTGTGCATCTGCACAACTGAGCAGGAATGAAATGGAGCGCTCCAGAAAATTGAAAGACCGTTTTTTTCCAGTCTTCACATAGCACACTGGAGGACCACTTGGGGACATTTTGGATTGGACTTAGGTGTGGAACTAAGGTAAATAGTCCAAACCTGGTCCGATCCAAGGTGTGGACAACCTCTGTGACAGGACGCCTTGGCCCGTCTTAACTTCCTCGTGCGGAAAGGGCCATAAAGTCAATAGTGTGGTGTGGCAGCCAAAGAAGACAATTCAGTTGTGCGTGGCATTAACAGGAGAATAATGTCCAGATCAAGAGAAGTTGTAGTACCACTCTATTCTACTTTGGTAAAATATTACATGGAGTACTATCCAGGTCTGGACAACACAGTTCCAGAAGGATATTAACAAGCCGGAACATGTCCAGAGAAGGACAATTAAGATGATGAAAAGTCTGGAAACCAAACCTTATGAGGAATGACTTAGTGACAGTATATTTAGCTTGGAGAAGAGAAGACTGAGAGATGATACCATGGCTATCTTTAAATATCTGAAGGAATGCCGTTAAGAAGAAGGAGCAAGCTTGGTTTCTGCAGCTCTAGAGACTAGAACATGAACCAATAGATCCAGATTACAAGAGATTCCATCTAAACATTAGGAAGATTTTTTTTTTTTCTGTAACAGCTGTTCAACAGTGGAATAGACAACCTCGGAGGGTAGCAGACTTTCCTTGCTGGAAGTCTTTAAACAGAGGTTGGATAGGTATCTTTCAAGAATGGTTTTGTTGTATATTTCTGCATGGCAGAGGGTTGAACTAGATGGTCCTTGTGGTCCATTTCTATAATTCTAAGATTCTATGATAAACTGACTATTAATGTTCTAGTCCCATTAACTGCAGTGGCATTGCTTAGCATGTGGTTAAGGTGTAAATAGCTTTTGCTGAAATCAATTGAACTTGCAGGTACTTCAGTTTGATTAAATCATTTTCAAGGATTCTTGCCTTTAGTTTGTGACATTTAAGCAAGGCCCTTGTCTTAATTACATTCATATTGTAAGATCTATGATGGTATAGATCATGTTTTTGAGAAGGAAAACTTTAACATATTTACCTGACATAAGAAAAGTTGTGCTTACATCCTGCTATTCAAAGTTTGATTCAAGTTGTTATTGTTGTGTGTGTGTGTGTGTGTGTGTGTGTTATATGTATTCCCTGTGTTTTATGCCTGAAATAAGTAATTTGGGACAGCATATGCAGCATTTTATTTCTTTAAATTTTGATTTGTGCTATCTGAGAACGTATCTGATGATCCTGTGTGTCATTAGTGTTCAGACAATGAATTTCTAAGGATATAAATGGGATCAGAAAAATTCAAACTAGTTTGATAACAGATAGATAGATAGATCAGATCTGTTTACCAACCACTTCTGAAATGAGCTGAGAAGAATCTGCCCTTTTTGAAAGAATGTGTGGCCTTTTCCTGAGAATGATTCCTTGCAACTAAAAGAGCACTGTAGAGAAAAAACTACGCCCTTACAACTTTACAGTTGTTTTTTTTTAGCCCAATCCTTTCTTTCATATTTGGCCTGTTTTTCATGCCTATCTTCCAAGGAGTGGAAAGTGTCATAATTAACAGGGCTTCAAACCATGAATGTGTATAGAAATGTGGTGTTAAACAACAACCAGCACAGTTTACATAATGGAAGCACAGCTAAGTGTCTGTTCTGGAGCCCAACTGGCATTGTATGATACAATGGGAAGAGAAAGAAAACAGACACCTAACTTAGGTAATAGCAAGTAGTACTCTGAAGCCAGGTATTCCAAGGCTGACCTTTTTACACTTTTTGATTAGCCAGAATGATGACGTCTCCTGATCACCCTTGCTCCCAGTTTCTTTGTCTCTTCTAAATTTAGCTTTAGTTCTCAGTGTAACTGATGCTTTCCCCTAGTAAAAAATAATAGTAATGATGTGAACTTCCTTATTGTAATGCAAGGAATCCAGTATGGCTTTGTCTTGAATGTGCAGTTAAGACTCATTAGCATTATAAAAGCCTTGCTCCTGCTGCAGATGAAAACAATTCTACCAGTTTTCATCTTCATCAGAAGCAAAACTTTTGCAAAGCTAATGGATTTTAACCATAGATTCAAGATTCCTTGCATTATGAAAAGCACTGGCACAGCTTGGAGCGCATGGAGGGGGGGCGGAGGCAGGGGTGGGCAGAAGGGTGGGGCAGGGCTACATCATGCAGGGGCGGTGCTACATTGCACTGAGCGGGGCTACGGCACATGGAGGAGGACAGGCAAGGAGCGGTGGTACCCCCAAAAAACTGCCACCAGGGGTGCACCATCCCCATTGTCCCCCATCCCTACACGACTAAAAAAGGGAGTTCACATTTTTTTACTAGGAGAAGAGGCACAGATGCCTGCATTTTTGTACTCTCAGAGGTGAAAGCTATAGGGACAATTGTGACAACCTCTTGCACTTCAAAAACTTGTACTACACCACTGACAATGCCCACTCTGAAAACTGAGGACACAGCTCATCCTTGTAGCTGCATTTCCATATGTGTTCCAATGCTGGGTGGGCATCTCAATGGAATGTAAGACATTTATAACACGATCTTAATGTACTGAAGCTAATGCTATATACAAATTAATCTCTAATGGATATATCTGTCACAACACTATTATCATTAAGTTAAAAAAATTGAAGATTCTATAATAGGTGACATTTAAAAAAAAAAACGAACTGTGTTTAACTATTGTTAGGTAACTGTGACCAATATATACCCTGCGGAGGAGGCTCATTGGAAGAAGGAGAATGAAAACTTTCTGGTCCCCCCTCCCTTAGAGTTACTAGACTAATTTGAAACAATCCAGGGTGCAGTTTAGATTTCTTTTCCTTCTAGTCAATTTCTGCAGCTGTCTGACATGGGAATTGTAGATCAGTATCTCCAGAAGCTACCAGAGAGAATCCTGATGGGAC
Organism: Iguana delicatissima; assembly: GCA_948472985.1. Lineage (NCBI taxonomy): Eukaryota > Metazoa > Chordata > Lepidosauria > Squamata > Iguanidae > Iguana > Iguana delicatissima. The sequence continues at coordinate 215,313 of CAOKZL010000647.1, forward strand.
AAGTTCAGGTTTTATGTAAGGAGATTTAAACTAAAGCAATAACCAGGCCTCTATGCAGATTATGTCTGCTGCACTAAACCCTTCATAATAAATATTAATTAAATGCTAAGGCTATTCTAATTTCATTATATGAATTTAGTTCTTTCCCTAAAAGAAGAAAGAATGGAGGGCTCAGTTAGGGAATTATTTCTTATTATTGCAAGCATTAGCCACTCTGTAGGAAAATTTTCAATCAATGTCATGCTATCCTTGGCTTTTTGAGGTTGGAATGCAATTTCATTTTCATCTGGCTACTAAGCACTGTCTTCTGCAGCTGCATGGGACAAGAATATGAAACAGCATCCTAAGTGGGGAGGGGAGGTCTGATATGGACTTGACAGCTGTTAACAACAACATAGTTATGGGCAGAGGTAGTGCAATTCTGCACACACACACAAAAAAGATCTAGTCCTGCTGCTAGAATAAATAATATCATTTTTAACACACAAGTGTTGCATGCTCCTGTGGGAGAAAGACATTCTTAGTGTTGGGGCCCATTCATGCTACAGAATTATAGTGCTAGTATCCCGCATTAACTACTATGGTTCAGTCCAAGGGAGTCCTAGAACAGGCAGTATAGACAGTGGCACTTAGAATTCTCAGCCAGAGTGCCTCAATGCCTCAGGAAACTACAAACTCAAGGACAGATGAAACCATGGCAGGTAAAGTGGAATAATAGTACTATAATTGTGTTGTGTGAATGGGCCTCTGGTCTCTCCAGGCTGTTAATGTTGTGTCTCTTCAAGCCCTATCATGAAGTTTTCTTGGCAAGATTTCTTCAGAAGCGGTTTGCCTTTGCCTTCCTCTGAGGCTGAGAGAATGTGACTTACTGAAGGTCATCCAGTGAGTTGCTATGACTGAGCAGGAATTCAAATCCTGGTCTCTAGAGTTGTGATCCAGCACACAAACCTATGCATCACGCTGGCTACTTTTCATCAAATCCTTCTGAATCATGAGTGGTAGGCTTGTCAACCTTGCTTCTCACCCTCAATATTAAAAACAACAACAACATAAAAAGTGTGCAAGAAAAGAAAACACAATAATATGATCAGATTTAAATGCATTAAAATATAAACCAAATATTAAAATGCTTAGAAAGGTAATAAGCTGTTTAACATGTCATTTGTTGGTTGGATATATCCATACTATAATTGCTTCTAATGCTGTCTGTGACCTTTGGCTGTTTGTGTAACCTTAGAGCAATTGAAACACATCCAGTACAGTGCTTGCCAACTATCAACGTTCAATTTATTTGCAATCAAACAAAATTTCTCAGCCCGAGACATCCTCGGGTGGATCTATATGACATTTGAACTGTCACTGGTGATGATGTCATCACGCAGGCATTTTCTGGGTCATCAACAGCTATTACCTAATCCCAGTAGGGGGTTCTAAACCATCGTACCACCTTGTGTCCATTTCTTTACTCCAGGAAAAGCTGGAGTGTTAAGGCAGCAGTTGCTTCAGCTGTGATTAATCTCAGACTATATGCTTATGCAAGAGATGAGTGGCTCTACTCCTTCCAGGCAATTAAGCCTTCACTCCTAGATGTAGAAAATAATTTTTCCTCATAAAACGAATTAATTACAATTAGTTATTGATAACTAGTTAAATTCCAAGGTCTGCTCTTGGTCAGTGGGTAGGACAAATCAACCAGAGAACGAGCTAAACCTTTTAAATTAACCTCTTCTCGCTTTCTAGCCTCTGAGCCTTTGCCAAAGCTTATTAATTTCTGCATTTCCAAATTGTCATTAAAGCAACACACCAAGCTCCCCCCCACTTAATCCACAAAGCTCCTTTCTTAAAAGTGATGTACAGATGTGCTGGAGGGGACAACTTCTATGTCGCACCACTCAGGGCAATATGTTGTAGGAGGACATGGAAGAAGGCCTTATAGTGGCATGCCAGTAGTGCAATAACTTCCCATTAGAGCAGGGATGGACAACTGTGCAAGGCTAGGGGCTGTCTTAGCCCCCACGAGACCTTAGAAGGACATTCCCCCAACCACTTCACCACTGAAAATATATGTGTGTGTGTGTGTGTGTGTGTGTGTGTGTTTGTACATTTGTTTGCCCCAAAGCACCTTCTAAAAGGTGTGGGCAAGTTTTTAGCATCAGAAAGTGAGCAGAAATCACTTTCAGTTTACTCCTATTTGTTTTGTTTTGTTTTTAAAAGGCCTCTCCTGAGTCTAAGTTGTCTGGCGGGAGGGGAGGGAGATGGTGTTAGTATCTTCCACATCCCCTAGAGCAGTGGTTCTCAGACTGTGGTGTGGGAGCCAAAGAAGGGCGTGAGAGTTACTCAAGGGGGGCACAAGAAAAGTCAGTCTGCCAGTACAATGTGAAAAATGTGAAAATGTGAAAAAGGACAAGCCTTTGGTGGTGGCTGGGGATGCCTATGTGTGAATGTAGCACTGAGGATTGACTGGTCTCTGCAAAAGAATGAGGCAAAGTGTTCCCCTGTTATGCTTTCCTCCAACCTCCAACATAGCAATAACGGCTTGCCATTGTTTATGCTTTTTCCACTTAGCTTCTCTGAGTGTTCTGTTGCTGGTGCAGCAGGCACACGCCCCTTAGGGAGGACAAGGCAGTTTCTCAGGTTGGCGGGGAGGGAAGTGAAGAGAGAGGGCCGAGAGTACGAGAGCTCGGCATTAAGACAGAGGGTGTGAGTGGCCTGGAGGCCTATGAAAGAAAGAGGGAGACAGAGGGGGTGGACAAACAGGGCTGTCATGTTGACTGGGAGAGTCCACATCCACATGCAGATCTAAAGGAAGTCACAGGGATAAAATGTTTGAGAGCCATTGTCCCAGAGGGCATTTAGAGCCAATTTTCTTATATCATCAAGATTTTTTTTAGCCTGGGAGGGGGATGAGATCATGAAGCCTGTGGGATGACTTTACCCATTCTACCCATTGGCTTTACACTTTTCGACTTATTGGTTCTATACTTTAAGAAGTCTTTTAAATGATTTTAACCAGTTTTAATCTACCTTCTTTTTTCTCTTAAATTGTGTAACATATTTTTAGCTTGTTAAAATGACTTTAAATTTACATTTTTTTAAGCTGATTTTATTGGACATCTCGCTGAGGTTTTTAGATGGAAGACACAGTATAAACATTTTAATAAATAAATAAATAACCCTATATTGTTTCATCTGTCATATATATCAGGCAGGTTGGCAGGAGAAAGGACAAGTTGTTTTTGGTGACTGAAACTGGTGAGGTACAGTGGGGAAAATCTGTTCAAACCTTTGTTCAGTTCCAGCTAATGCAGTGTTCTCTACTTTTTAATTTCTAATACTCCAATACTACCTCTCTGCTCAGCCTTCATCATAGAAAAAATGGTCCTTAATAACATTTTTCTCCTGATGAACCTTCTTCTGAGGAACTTTTTAAAATAATCCTGTCACTACAGCATGTCTTTCCATTTTCATAATTTTGCCCTAATATATACTTGCATGCTCAGAAATATGGCACCTTTCTACTTTTGGACCTTTTATGGTCTCAGCCTTCACCTGAGGCATTTAAATGATAACACCACTTTGAAGGAAGTAATTGCATGGTATGGATTTTTATCAGAATGGGGTTTGATTATCCAAATGCTCTGTGGTACTTTTAGATGAAGTTGAGGATGACTGCTACCTTGAAAACCATTCATGCAGAACTTCACATTGTATAAAAGGAAAGGCTGATGTATGAGTAATCCACTTGCAAAAGACAGAAAGAAGCAGCAGCCAAATTTAGCTTAGAAGTCACTTCTCCAAAATCTAATCAGTAAAGTACATTTCAGATAATGGGATTCAGAATAATTGGATGCAGCTTCACTGGTGTTTGGGATGATCACTCGTCTTTGAATATTTCAAGAAAGAAAAGAAAGAAAGATTGTGCTCACTAAGGGCATATGATGGAGAATGACCACTGTTGTGCAAACATGATCCATGCTTTTACAATGGCATTATGACCTGACCTAGGATATTCAACACAGAAAGAGATCTGTGTTGGAAAAAACAGATGGATTTTAAAGATGAAGAGAGGGTATAGAAGGGAACTCATGCAGGAAAAACTGGTTACCCTTTCGGAATGCTTAGTAGCAGAGTTTTAAAATGGGATTGTTACCTTAAAAGGTGAGTGACTCAGAGGTCTACCTGTGATGCCAATGCCTTCTTGAAACAGTAGGGAATATTAGCTCAAAGGGGAGGCCTAGAAGAGGTGGGTAATCTTACAGGATCTTTTACACCCATATATACCAGTAGTAATGCAGAGATGCCAGTCAGAAACTCAAAGAATATTTTGTTTCATTGGGGGAATTAACTGTTACAGGCACACAAGATCCAAGCAGTCTCACAATCACACAAGCTAACTGAAGGAAAAGGGAGGTCAAATTGGATAGAGAGAGGTTAGGGTGAAGTGGGTGAAATTACCTATCCTGCAGAGAAGAGATGAAGTGATGCGGCTCATACTAAGGGTCCAAGGGCAGTACAAACATGGGAACTGGAGCAGCTGAATGGCAGCCTATGTCCAGAATACTATGAATTATCTGACTCAGAGCCAGATAACTGGATAATTGGATAATTGTTCCAAAAACATTGGAACAAAAACATTTCTATCCCATCTTTCATCAAATCATTATGCAGCAAAGCAAAAATAATACGCTCTGGTTGTCTGTACATTTGACCCATTCTGTGTGGGGGCAAGAAAATTACAGCAGTGGTCTGTAAATACATTTTGCTTTTGTTTGTTTTTTTAATATTATTTTTATTAAAAAAAAGAGAGTCTAATCAAATACAAAAGTAGTGAAAATGATAACAATAAATAAAAATAGTAATAACAATAACAGTCCTACATAATTAAAAAAAATCTCTCATATCACATGACAATACATAACACAAAACATAAATACATTATGGCCCTTTCCACACGCGGGGCGGGTAAACAGGGGGGCGCACACAGGGATGGAGCTTACTGCTAAACAGGTTGCTCCGTCCCCGTGGGGAGCGCATGTTCGCCGCTCCAAACGGCGGCGAATTTTGGCGGTGTTCAGCGGCGGCCAAAATGGCGGCCGCCGGCTTCCAGTGGCGCTCCGCCAATCAGGGCAGCGTGCCAGCCAGAAGCCCGCCTCCGGGCAGCTCTGCAGAGATGCGCTAATGCATCCCTGCAGTTCTAAACGGGGCGCGGCGACAGGGCAATGCGCGCAAGTCACATAAAAACCACTTGAGAAGTGGTTTTTATAAGACTCGCAGCGCCACCCCCGCAGCCGCGCGAGGGCGGTTTGAAGCTTAGAACCTCCCGTTTGCAAACTGCCCTCGCGCGCCTCGCGGTGTAGAAGACCTCCTGGGGGGGGTCGCCCTAGCGCAGGCAATATGCCCGTGTGGAACGGGCCTATATAAATAATTTTGTTGTCAATGACATTATATCCTAACCCTAGCCCTACTCACAAACCTAATCATGCCCCTAACCATGTTCTCAAACCTCAATACATTGGAATTTCTATAAGGGTAAAAAAAAATGCCACACAGTTCAAGGTGAGTTCCCCTCCCGCCTTTTTTTATTCTGATATCTCAGAATTTTTCTGGTGCCTCAGGGTGTTTTTTGTTGTTGTTGTTGTGTGCTTTCAAGTTGTTTCAACTTATGGAAACCCTAAGGTGAATCTACCGTGCTGAGTCTGGTGCTTAGAGTGTATGATGTGCCCAATGTCAACCAGTGAGTTTCCAGGTCTGACCAGGGAATTAAACCCACATCTCCTATGCTGTAGTCCCAATGCTCAAACCACTATTTCACTAAAGGGTGTATAGTTTTCTTCTCTGATTTCTTAACTGCCATCACTAGCAATATCTTTTGCTGCATATTGTAACAAATTGATCAAAATATTGATCCCCTTTTCTACAGTTTGGCTGATTGTTCTAAAATGAGGAGGGTGAGGTTCTAAAATTAAAAAAAAAATAGCTTAATGAGTCACTTGGTGAGTCACCAGTGTAAGTGGCTGATTTTTAAAAGACACTGACTGATGTTTTCAAACTATACCAAATAGTAATCTTTTACTAAAGGAAAACGAAACTTAATATAGATCATGTCCTGTGAGTAAAAGGGGAAAAATCATTCTTGATCAAGCCTCCAGATGTGTGTATGATTCAATCAATCACTGGGTATTTAAAGCTATGCAATCAATAGGCATACATAGTTAGTTCTGCCATAAAAATCATTATGTTCTCTGTGTGTATCTGTGTCTGTTACAGATACTGTGTACTGATGCAAATAGTGCCTCTATGAAGTCCCATGGAACCAGTACAGCCAACTAAGATGATGTGACAGCATATCAGTATTATGTCTCCCAATGTTTTCTGCACAAATTTGAGAACTGCATCTGTGAGCCAGAGGCTCAAAGTCTAATTGTATGCATTCAGTATGCATGATTTGATACCTTTTTTTTTTTTTAAAGGGTTTACGTATTTACTAAATCTGCATAGGATCTAGGACTGGTCTCTTTTTCTTTCACTGTAGCCTTTCATTTCAGTTTGGTATGTTGGCATTGTTCAAGCCTCCCAAAATGAGGGGAAAAAATTAAAAAAGAAAAAGAAAAAAGGAGATGGTAAGAGTATAAAGAGGAAAGATCTAAGAAAGAGGTTTACATTTATGATGGAGGGGCTTATTACTTATGCCTTTCCACTCTGACTATCTATCTATCCATCTATCAATCTATCTATGCATACCATATTTGTTTGCATATGATGAGTGTCTGTGGTTGTATAAATAAAACAGCTTAAAAAAATATTTACTGGCAGCTTTGGTGGTTTGACAGCAGCAGCAGAGCTTTGCAAAGACAGCATTGTTACCCCAGTGGCAGACCTCATCCTAGGGGGATATAAAATTGGTATCAAATATGCCTTCCATGCCAGAGAGGTTGTCTGGGTGGGTGCGTAGACAAACAGGTTCAACCAACAAACCTAGGTCAAGGCCAGGAAAATGTCCAGTCACGTTTCCCAAGGCTAGACATGTCCGCACAAACAAAGGGTCCTCAGCCATAAATAGCCAACTTGAAGGGATTACTGGGTTTTCCTCAAGTTGAGCAGCTCCAACTTTGGAGAATCCTACAAGGGTGAGGTCCATTTATGTGAACCAATCACGCGAACCATCAAGTTACCATTGTGTGGCATTTTTTCCTTTATTTTAGCCATTGTTCTTCCCGGGAGAGGGCCTGCCCTTGAGGTATGTTCTGCTCTATAAGTAATCTCTGTTTTGGAAAGTCTCTTCAGAGAACTCCCCATCGCGCTAGCAGACCGGCACCCTGTTATTCGAGTGCACCCCTCAGCTGCCTCTCTTTGCTGAGCAACTTCCTTGTCACCACTTCCTGGACTGATGACTTCTGGACAGGTGCAGTATCATCGCCTTTACTCCCTTTCCACTATATCCCCTATAATTTTTCAATTCTTTCTCTTCTCTATAGGCCTTGTGTGTGTAAGTGAGTGATTGTGTTGGTGCATGAGAGCATATTTGTTAATAAAATCCATTTATTAGTATGATTGTCTGGCTTTTTGCTTGGTCTGACCCTGTAAAAATTGGGTAGAAGATCATGCTGGGTTACCCTGCTCCTGGTTCCGTCAAGCTAGTGCTCCGCTAATTTCCCCAATCTTTGAGCAAATCAAGGTGTCTCCCAGGGTACCCCCAGAGGTCAGGGTAACATCATCATCCTGAATCCCACCTTAAACTCCAGGGAATTAGTTTGAGCGGTCTGTTCTGCTGGAGATTGGGAAGCAGTGGGATAATGTTTCCAGCCCCCTCTTTCCAACAATCTGCAGTATAACTAAGAGCTGTGACAGGGAACCTGTGTCATGCCCCACCTCAGAGACCCTGGCAGTGAGGAGGAGGATTCGGAATCTGAGGCAGAAGCTTCGCCAGAGGCAGGAATTTCCCCAGAGGCTTGCTTAGGAGAAGATAATGAACAACAGCAGGGGCCTGAGCAGGGGGAGCCAATATCAGAGGATGAGACATGCAGACTCTTACCATGCAAGAGAGACAATGCCAGAATGAGGGGCTGCACTGCTCAGTGCGTTTAAGTGACAAGTGAGCCTAAATGAAGGAACACCTGTGGCAATAGCATGAGTAAGATAAAAGGCTGCCCACTGGCCCTTCCCTTTCAGGGTCAGCAAGTGATCTTCCCAGTCATTGAAGCCCTGCACCATGTTCTCTTGCACTCAGACTCCCTTGAACCTCTCCCTGTTTGACAATGACTTTGGATTTGCCCTTTGGATTTGTTTACTCTGGAACCTGAAATTTGCATGGACACTCCCCCCCCCACTCTTGCCCAAGGAGTAAGCCCTGCTCTGTCACTTGTTGATTAATTGTCTGCTCTGCCCTGGACATGACATCCTGCTCCTGATTGTTGCATTTTTGCCTGGTGGAGAGAGGGGGCTGGAAATGTCCTCCTACTGCACCTCATTTGCTATCAGAACCCACTTCCTATGCTTTGATGCAGCTGCTGGTTGTTGAGAAGGATGGGCCAGGAGATGCTATTTAGTTACACATTTGTAACTATATTGACAATGTAGAATCTTGGCCAATAATTTTAGAAAAAAAAAGATCACCTCTATGCTATCCTGCATACTGGAGAAAGGGTTTTATTTTGTTTTATTTTATTTACATAGATGGCTGCCTCCTCCTCTTCTTTTAAATCTCCTTAAATTTTGGTGCACAGTTTTTCTGGCATAATTTTGAATGGTCCTTTGAGATTTGAATACACAAATATTTAATGAGGAAGGTTTGGTGAAATTTCAAGAGCATTGTGGAGTCCTAGGCATGTCCAAAGCTATTGTACCCTCCCTTCCCCCTGCCTTGGTTTGGATTCTAGGTGGCTTACAGATTAAAATGATTATATTATAGTTAAAAACATACAAAAGTCTGATAATTAAAACAAAACTGTCAACAATTTTAAAACAATTTAAAACATATACTTAAAAAGGATAAAAAGCAGTGGTGTAGCGGTTTGAGCATTGGACTACAACCCTGGAGACCAGAATTTGATTCCTGTTTGGCCATGGAAACCCACTGGGTGACCATTGGCACATCACACACTCTCAGCCCCAGAAAACCCCACGATAGGTTTAAATTAGAATTGCCATGAGTTGGAAATGACTTGAAGGCACACAACAATAGCATGGTTGCAACAAACAAGTTGTGGCTTGTTATTTTAATTTATTTTCCATCAGTGTATGTATAGTTACAGTTGCATTAGGATAGTACATTAACAAGAGACAACATCAATCCTTTTGTATGGCATCTGTAACTTTATAGCTACTTCTATAGTTATGGGGGTGTGAATTCATCTAAATGGAGGATTATCTCATGATTCAAGTGTTTGCTCATTCTGGTAGATGAATATCTCATGGTTCAGGGTTTGGTATAGAGTTTCTTTTCAAAAAACTCAAACTATAATGGGAATTAACTAATATTTAGGTTCCAGAATTATAATTTTAACTATTTTTTTTAAAGTAACTTTCCATGCTCTGGTATAACTAAGCTGATTCTTAAACAACTGGAACAACTTCATTGAAAAGCACAGAATAGAATTCATCAGAGTTTGTGTAAAATGATTACAGCCCACACATAACTATTTTGATCCTGATGGGTTGGATAACTCCCCAGGAGTGAAAATCCCTAGTTTTTTGCTTTTGTAAAAAACTGACTACTTACAGTGTATGTGCCAGGTGAGGCAGCTGTCTTTTCTTTGGACACGGAGATGCCATTGTGAAGACAAACATATTGAAGAATGTGAAGTGCTTTTATTAATTAAATGCCACATATAATTACTAGAGACATATAGATCTGCAGGTTGCCCTCTTACTCTCTATTTTTCTCAAAACATGGGTCTGAACTTAATGCGTTCTCTCCCACCAACACACACACTGGCACAATACAGCATGGAAAAACAGCTCCGTTTCATCCTATTAATGGATGACACAGGTTTTTGGCACAAACACAGCTCTGATAAGGCTGTTCTGACACCATTAACTTTGCAGCTCTTACATGTCAAGCTAAACCAAAGCTTAACAGTTTTGCTTTTGAATTGGTGAATTAGATTGGTTGGGTAAATTAGTCAATCCCTCCTCCTCTGAAGTAAAAGGAGATGCTCCAAGAAGCATCATCCTAATGAATGGTTGTTTAATCCTATCACTCCCTGCTATTACCCTATTGCTAACTGGCAGTTCTCCAAAAGATGAAGAATAGTGGATGTTCTGTAGAATATTGGCTTTGCTCATTTGCTTTCTATTCCAACCCCTTCTTCTTCCTCTTCCTGTCCTTCTTCTTCCTCTTCTTCTTCTTCTTTGATTCTTCAGTTTTCATCCTTCAGTCCTGCTGAAATTTTTATTCTCTAGCCATTTTCCTTGCCTCTAGGTAAAGAGAAAGCCAAAGTGGATTGTGTTGAAGTTCCTAGCACAAACTCACAGAAAAAGAATAAAGCAAAAGGAAAGATAAACATGGACTCAAAATGTGTCATTCTTTTGAGATCTTTTTGTCCCCTTCATCAGAACCATGACAAATAAATGCTTAGGTTTCCACTCTTAAAGTCCAACAGCCAGAAGTCTGATCCTTGTCTATAACATAGATCAAAGATTGGCTTGTCCATACCCAGATGTACCAGGAGGAAACACAGCTCTCTTAGCACAGTTAGAGAAATGTATGCGTTACAGAGACATACCAGGAATAGTAGAGAGAATTGGAGTATCTTATAGTTGCAAACTCCCAGTTAATAATTAGTCAATACCTCTTGGATCATAACAAAAAGGTTCTTATTTATTTTGTTTGTGCAAGTGGAGAGCAGCTGTGCTCATGCCCCCGAAACAAACCACTCCAACGAAATGACTGCACGCACGATTACAGAATCAAAAAATGCTGGTTAATTGGCTAATCCAAATACATACATATAGGAACTATGTCATGAATAAGTGTTATGTTAGCATTCCAGCATTACACAGGTCCATATAGGTAGTCCCAAATTATAATACCAGATCTCACCTTGGGGGTGTGCAAGTTAATATTATGGCCCTTTTCGCACCGGGGTATTAAAACAGTGCAGAGCAACCTCTGATGGATGTCTTCTGCACCATGGAGGGGATTGGGGCGGACTATTTTTCGTAGTTCCGCACCTCAATCCGCTCCGAAGCGACCAGAACTGGTGGTGTGGCATGTTTTTTCAAAACCTCTTTTCAGAGGTTTTTAAAAAGCACAGAGCGTGCAGCCCCGTGCAGCTCCGTCAACGAACTTCGGTGCAGATTTGCAGGAGCGCACTAGTGCGTGCCTGCAGATCTGCCGGGGGCGGGCTTTAGGCTGGCGAGCTTCTCCGGTTGGTGGAGAGCCTCCACTAGCCAGAAGCTGCCATTTTGGACGCCGAGGCCACCATTTTGGATGCCGGAGGACTGCGGAACAGCGAGATCGCGCTACTCCACATGGCGACGGACTTACCCAGCTGCCGGTAAGCTCTGTTTTAAGTGTTTCCCCCGTTTTCCCCTCCATGTGCGGAAAGGGCCTATAATGAAGCATAATTTGCTAGAGGTAACTGTAAGTCATGGATATCTGCTTCTCCCTCCCAACAATCCAGTTTAGGCTGACTGTATTAACTACAATATTTCAAGATGACCAGACACAGATGGTTTCTTACACCTAATTCTATTTTCAGTTAGTTTCTACAGACTCTCATTGTTCCAGTTTCAAAATGTAAGTTTTATCAATGTCAATGCCTGTCTGCATTCCAAAGAGAATGGCACACTCCCCAGGACTAGAATAAACAATAATGCCCTCTCAAGCTGGATTTAGCTTAAGTTTTCAAAGAGTATTTATTGCATTGCCCATCCTGTTTTAGCTACAACTAAACAGATTTCCCATCACAAAATTCATATTTTTATTTCACACCATCCATTTCACAGGGAGAAAAATTGAGCTTTTTTTTTCATGGAGAAAGACTAGCCAGCTACAATATGTGTAGGAGGTACAAGTCAGTGCAGTACATAAATCCAAAGTTCCATGCTCCAGACCTGGCTCAAGATGTTTTGCTGCCTTGCCAACATGAAAGTTAACTCCTGCCCCCACTCTCCTCCATTCTGCATAGAGATTCTATCATCGGCTCACCCTAGTTCGGCATTATCAATGGTATAGCATTTTCCACTACATCTGGGTGCAGCAAAATGCCTTTGGAGGGCCAGAACGTGCTGTATGGAAACAGGCAGCTCTCCCCTCCAACAAAAGTAACAGAAACTCAGAAGAAACAGGCAGGATATTGCTGCCTCTCACCCAGCAGCCACTGCCTGAAGCAATTGCTTTGTTTAATGACAGAGCCAGCCCTGGACCAACCACCTCTGTTCTATATATCTAATTTGTCCAACACTGTATACAGTTTTCCTCTTTCTGCTTCTCATTCCTATACATTGCGCCCCCCCCATTACCATAGGAGATCCTTTCTTTTGAGTGTCTGCAATGGATTTCTTGTGAAATGTTTATAATCCTGTCCTAGGAGTCTTTCATAACATTCTTATAGGCTGTTCAAGTGAGTGTAAATCTACCAAATTCAAAGTGAGCACTTGGATCCAAAAAAGCACTAGCATAAGGGGGCAAAATTATAAATTCATGAAGCTAATTATAGTTCTCTTCTGGACTGACAATGCAATGCAATGAATATTGGATTTTTCCACTGGAACAGCTGGTACCCACTATTATTTGGAACCAAATTCAGGCTTGTTTGTGGGAGACAGTGTACAAGCCACATGAGAGAATGTTTGAGTTGTTGTAAGATGTTAGTGCAGCTATTACAAATAAGGTTTTCTAGGAATGCTTTTAATTCTGTTTTCAGCCTGCCCCAGAGTTCTTTTATGTCACCAAAGCTTAACCACTGAAAAAAACATAGGAAGGTTCAGGGTCACCTTAATGAAGCTCGGATTAGCACCCCCATTTTTATCTCAAGACAGCAGCTGGAACGAAAGAGGTGCATTGTGGATCCTCTTTAAATATTGATCATGGCATCATTAAAACCAAAGCCCATATACTCAGCTGTGGCCTCTATAGTTTGCCGAATGCTTTGCTGTAGACAAGGGAAAGCTCCTTGAGTTATGGTGTTAATAAGAGCAGCACAGGAGGAATCCTTGATGTTCAAACACAAAGCTAAAGAAGCATTTTCCACTAGTAGGGCTCTCAGGATACCAGGCATTTTTTAAATGTCTCCATCAATTGAGCCAATGACCTTATTGGAGAGTGGCAGGGGATGTGTGTGTTAAATTGAGTGGGTCGTGGTGTTTTTCCCTGGAGATCATTTCTGTTCAAACTTCAGTACTGTCACTATTAGAAATTGTGCTTCTGTATTTGTTTAGGTGGGGATGTAATGTGCTTAAGGAACGATTCAGACTTGAAAGATTCAAAAATTCAGGATGCAATTTTTTTAAAATGCTGGTACCAATTAGTCTGGCAAAAGAAGCCTTGAAGAGAAAACTGAGTATCCTTCTTACTTACTTACTTATTTACTTACTTATTTATTTGGGAGGACTTTTGTGGATATTTTTATGGCAGAAAAATTTCCCTGTTGGGGGTGGGGGAAGCAAACATGGTCTGTATTTTATTTTCTGTTATTATAAAAATGCATTCACATATCAGCAACAGACAAGATATATTACTCTGATTCCTGAAATAAATAGTAAGGTCATAGTGAGGGCTTCTGTCCACTTTCAGGTACTGACCCCAGAACAGAACAATAATTTTAAACAATAGTAATTTTAAAGAGCTAAACGAGATTGTTTTGCTTTGTTTTGTTTTGTACTTCCCTTTCCCCATCTCTCTCTTTTTGCTTTTTTTCAAAAATAGCTTCAGGCTATTTAATAAAGCCAAAATGTCTGGTAATTTTTCAGGACTAGCTGCCAATCCACAGAGACTGTTTCAACATGCAGTTTTGTTTTTTTGCTAGTTTCAGTTTCTCCAGGCTAAAACCAATTTTCCTTCAATTTTTTTACCTGGAACAGTGTGAATATTTTATTTTATTTATTTGAAACATTTATATACCTCAAATTACTTGTACCACAGAGCATATTAACACAATTTAGCTTGCCCATTGGTGTGGTTAGGATGATGTTCTTTTTATATTACCTGGAAGAAACCAGGCATTTGTGGGATGGTCCATCCCTTCCAGCAGAATTTGCAATTTCCCTTAAAAGTCATGGTAAAGAGATAGACCTCATACATTAGCAGTACAAATAGAAGTGGGAGAATGGTGTGTGTGTTTGAAATGGGAGAAAGAAAGGTGAAGATTCAGTGGAAAAAAAATCCCTTCTCTCTATCTTCAACTACTAAATTATCCTCTACTTTTTTGAACACAGAGTTTTAAATGTAGGAGAGATAATGACAGAGTAAAACATTTCCATTTGACTTCACAAGAGCACTTCCCTCTATTCAGCATTAAAGTATAAACAAATATTGTCATCAAAACAACCTGTCCAAAAATGCAGCATGAAGAAAACAAACAGAAGGTTGTTGTTTTTTTTAATTCTGAAGGAAGAAAATGTTCTAGGAAGGACACTTAACATTGGCACCACAAATTTTATTAAAGTATGACATGGGTGACTGGAATGTGGAACAAACATAATTTACTTATGTCCAACACCACCAAGAAAAACAATTGAGATGGCTGCTGCCCTAGGTTTCAATGTTCTGTTGGTGTTTACTTTGAAAACTGTTTGTTTCCTTCTACCTACCCACACTTCAGTCTCAATAATGAAAAAAACAACTATGATAGTAGAAAACCAGGAGAGCTGTGGGAGTTTTTGAGTATTATATGTATAACTATCTGCTTACTAAAATAACTCATGAATGTGTAACTGATGCTATAATTCTTTGTTTTCATGGAACAAGTGTGTTCTCCTGAGGTCGAGATAACTAGCTTGGAGAGGTGTAGAGGGATGATGCTGGTGAACCATGTTTTCATATCTGTGCGCCACTATCAGCATGATAGCACTGCTCCTGCGCTATCATTGAGCTTGAAGGGGCTTTGAAATGGAAACCCTTCCTCCCTCTGAGGAAAAGATAAATTGTTTTTCAGAAAGGACTAGGGATGGGACGAATCCAGAATTTTCTGAATCCGAATCCGGATCTGAATCCCTGGAAGGTTCTGGGAATCCATGAATCTTATGAATCTCGAATCTTTCAGATCCTTTATTTAAAAAGTGTTTAAAAAGCAAGGAAAAGAAGGATAATCTTGGGCAAGACACACTTTCTATCTTAGCAAAAACCTGGGCAACCTCCCTCTGAAGAAATTTGGCCAGGACAATTGTCATAATTTTGCCTCAGGATCTCCCCAGACTGAAAATGACATGGCCCTTTGTTCACAAGCAGGAAAATGTGGATTAATCCCACATTTTCTTTCCTGTGTAAAGAGGGCCCCATACTACAGTATAGAGATAATCCAGGTCAAAACTGGATTTTCTTTGCATAACTCCTTATGGCATCCTGAGGTTTGTAGTTTGATGATACACCAGCACACTTTGGCAGAGAAGGCTATGACACCTTGTAAAACTCCAAACCCCAGAATTGTGTCTGAAAGAGGTTTGCAAGGGAGCTATGCAAAGGAATGTTTCAGCTGTCCTTGAAATCTCAAGCCTGTACCTTCCAGTCAAGTGCTGAACTTAAATATTAAATGTTCAATTTAAATATGTTGTAATAGAAGCCGAGATGTAATTTCTGAAATTGTTAGCAAAGGTTATTATTACTTCAAGGGAAAAACTCACCTACTTACTATCTCCCCTTGTATGTCTGGCCTCCAGGTTTTCAGGCATCCCGGTCTCCAACAATCTATTTCGTTGAGGGATTTGAAAGATTCGGTTTGCCTATTTTGGCACAGCGATTTGGATTCCCGAATCCCAGTATTCGAGCATTCGGTTGGCCCATCCCTAGAAAGGACAAGTTTTTTGAGAAGGTGGATATTCTCAGTGAGAATATAGACCTAGGTGAAAAGCATTTCATGTGTAAAAACCATTCAGTCATTGGAGTCAGTTGTGATGAAAGTGCAGAACACATGTTGAATTTCCTGCTTAATGTGAAGAATGCTGACAGCCTTGACCATCTAGCCAAGAATAATGCCAGCAGCTGCAGTGTACACCCATGAGAAAACATAGTCCTGAAGTCCTGAAAGGCAAACAAAGGTTGCTAGGTACAAAGTTGAAATCTGGAACATTTAATACATCTCCCTCTGAAATGCTATCCATTTCACATGCAGGGTGAGCATGACTGGAAAAACAGAGGAATTTCAATGTGTAGATGTCAGTGGAATTGGAAATTAGATTAATTATGCCCTGGGAAATATTCTTACACCTGCAGGTCTGGGTGCAGAATGAAACTAGGCAGAACCAGTTTCTAAACCTGTGGGAAAACTGAAAGGATCTAGGAAGTGTCCTGGTCTGGTCTGAATCAACTTTAGAAGAGAAGAGGATGGAGGGAAGTTTATTGATTACCCAATTGGAGGAATGTAGAAATAGGCTACAGTCATACAGTAGAACATGATAAGCAGTGAAAGAGGTTAAAGGGCCACTAGGAAAATGCACGTGCCAGAAACATTGGGAGAAGGAAGCCTTCATGTGCTGCAGTAATAACAATAAAACCTCTAAACCAAGATCAAAGATGGGTGAGAAAACCCACTAGGTCACCTTTTGGTGCAGACTTTCCAACTTCATGCCTGTTGAGCCTGAACACAGATGTCCACAAAAATGGATACTTCTTTTTTAAAATGTGTACAAAAATGTGTATATTTTAGAAAGTGGGTCTCTCCCTCCCCCACCTTTCCTTGCCTGGCTATAAAACAAAATCAGAATCCAATACAGAACTGTAGTGTGGCAGACATGGCAATGGAAAAAGAAGAAAATGAATTAAATTTAGCCTCACAAACAGGGAAACTGAAGTACTTTATTTTAGAGGAAAACACAGATGTCAGTTATAAAAGAGATCTGAATGGAACAGAAAGAATCACTGGATAAGTCCATTTCTGGAAACAAACTCTATAGGAAGCGCAATGAAGGGTGTGTTGGGTGTTAATCTGAGCAAGCGGACACACTAGAAATCTCAGAGTTTTGACAGAACCACAGTGCATTAACAATATCAGGTCTGAGAAGTATTTTTATACTTGGACCATGCATTGCCGCAGATTGAAAACAGTAACCAGACTGCCAGTATGTTGACTGCTGTTGGCACTTGCAGGGACAAGAAAACATAAAAGCAAGCAAACTGTTAGAAAACAGAGGGAGGGAGGGTAGCTGCATTACTTCCTGTGCTAACTGTGAATCCCAGGCCCAAGAAAATGTCGCAGAATTTCTCATTTCCTTAGGGGAAAAAAATTAGAGAAGTGGTTCTTCCAATATCTCTACCTACTACTTACCTATTACACTGGAGATTTTCAAGAAATTTTACTTTTAGCAGCAATAAAATAAAAGTAGAAGAGATACTGAAAGAGAATGGGAGAAAACTGAGGGAAAACTGGAGGTTCACCTTAAACGAAAAGCAAATTTACAGTAACTTCCTAACTGAGAAATGTCTAAGTTGCTGTTGTTATCTAGGAGGGTGGATTGTGAATTAACTTCTCTAAGAAACTGAACTGCAAGGAACTAAAAAAGTTGTCCAGTATGTATTATGTAGTTTATTATGGAGGAGTGGACATGATTGCCTCTGCACTGAATGGTTTCCTACTTCACTGGAGTTATTAGTCATACAAGCATATTTCCACAATGAACCCACCCCTCTGGCTGTGATGCACAGTGATCTGCACAGCAGTGGGTAAACAGATCTGAGAAGATGGTGGTACATACATGGTCCTGCCTCAGAAATGAATAGGAAATTGAAGGTGAACAAGGTGTTAACCATAATTTCAAACATTATGTCTGGAGTGCAGTGAACTATCAACAGTGCCACAGCAACAGGTGATCTAAACTAGATTTATGACAAGAATGGTGGCAGTAGCAGAAATGCCCTTTTCCTCATTGTAAAATTTTTTGAAAACTTAATATTTTGGAGTTGTCAACTGAATGTGTTGGCATAGTATTAGTTGTAGCAGCAAAGTAGCATCAATAATAATAATAACAACAACAACAGCAAGAGTATGATTAGTAATAGTATCATTCTGCCTTGCAGCCGCTGGTCCAAGTGCTAGCCCTTGTCCAATTTTTGTGAGTATGCATAGACTTTGCAGAACTGTAAATCACAGTTATTCAGACTCCCCAGCTATGCAGATAGATCAAACGTGTAAAAAATACAGAGTGTATCTACATTACAGTTATGTCATGGCTCCCTCCTTCGGAATTCTGGGATCTGTAGTTTAGTGAAGTATTTAGAATTCTCTGAATTGCTTCTGGAGAGCTCTACTGTACCTCCCCAACTTACAGTTTTCAAATTTATTCCCAGGGCAAAAGGGTTACAGATCAGGGGAGGACAGGAGAGCTCATTTCTGAGATCTCCACTGTAAAAAGGTGAAACGCTTGTCATAGCTGGTGGCTCTACGATTAGTCCAATTTTATAGGAAACAATCCAGGTGTTGAATCTATTTTGGGAAATCAAATAAGATCAACACCTTGGATTTGTTGTTTGTTTGTTTGTTGTTATTTGCTATCTAGTGAACTTTGATATAGGGCAGCCCTCTGAATGAGAGCGCTTCAAGAACCCTGGCCAACAATTGTTCTGCTCAGGTCTTGCAAACTCAGGGACTTGGCTTCCCAGATTAAATCAATCCACCTGTCATGTGGCTTCCTTTTTTCCTACTGCCTTCCGCTTTAATGAGCAGTTAATATCTTTTCAAATTAGTCATGTCCTCTCATGCTATGTTCAAAACATGACTACCTCAGTTTAGTCATCTTCACTTCTAGTGAGATTTCAGGCTTGATTTGTTCTTGGACCCATTCATTTGTCTTTTTAGCAACGCGTGGTATCTGTAGAATTCTCCTCCAGCACCAGATTTCAAATAAGATGATTTTCCCTTTCACAACTATAGATACGATGTACACTGGAAGTAAGATGCCCCAGATGAGTCTAACTGGTATTTAATGATATGTTGTTACACTTGGATTGCTCTGGTAAAGTCTGGACAAATACCTGTCACATATTCACACTCCATGGATACTGAATGTACCAGCTGCAACTGCAAAGCCCTTCTACTGATTTTTTTTTTAAAAGGATTAGCAAATGATGGTAGTTGTACCGTTTCACTATACTGTGGTTCTGCTTTTTTGATAGATGTACAAGTCAGGGAAGGACTGCAAACCATTTGTGCATACCACATAAATATCTTTTCAGTCTAGTATGTCAGAAAATCTTGTTAAAACTTGGCTAGTGGTTTGAAACCATCATCACTTTTTTTTTTTTTGAACCCAGAAAACAACCTGGTGAGGACAATGTTTCTAGCTCTTTTTCCCCATTGTCAATTTCTGTAACATACCCTCCATTTACACTTTTCCATTTTACATGGGGGAAAAAATCCAAAAACAAAAACAGCCACACAGTGCACACTTGGGAGGCACAAAGAACATCCATGTCCCTTCAACAAGAATTATCATTCAAGCCATGATGAATCTGCATCCTGTTTGTTTACTTTACAAGGAGACTCAGGAGGAACCATATTGCTGATGCGAAGGTTTTATAAAACACATTTCCTGAGGGCTGTGCCTTGGAATATCATTCTTGCTGGGGGAAAATGAGTTACTTATTTGCCTAGGAGATGGCTGGTTCTATAAAGCTGGGGGAGAATTGCACAGGGGTGAAATCATACATTCAAAAGAGTTTTAAAAAAGGAAGAAGAAAAAGAAAAAAACTATAAATGTTTCCCCTCCCTCTCACCCTCTCTCTATCTCTCTCTCCTGTGTCTTGTGTGTGATTGTGTATACTTAAATTCAGAGCTGTTTTTGATAGCTGATTTCTTCAAAAAGAAACTGTGGTATACTTCCATCTTTTCACCCCTGAGTCTGCTACACAACCCAAGCAATTTTTGTTCTTTTCAGTCATTCTACTTGTATTGGACACACATGGCTGTGGCATCATAACAACAGGTTCAATCTCTAATTTATGCTCCAAAACTGAGTTTCTTTTTCCAGCTTGCTAGAAGCTGTTCTCCCACTAAATCAAGGGGGATCATAACATTAGGATCAAGGGTTGTCCAATGAAGCTGAACATGGGGAGACCCATGATGGGAAAAAGTAAGTGCTTCTTAATATAGCACATAGTTAAAATGCTGGAATTTACTGCCAGAAAATACAATACTGCTGATGACTGCCAATTTGGACAGCATGAAAAGGGAATTAAACAAATTGTCAGAGAATGAGACCATTAGTAGTCTAGTCATGTTGTTGTTGTCTGGTGTCAAATAGACTTCAACTTATGGTGACTCTATGAATGAGATATCTAGCTAGCTAGCTAGCTGTCCTCCACATTCAGAGATGTTTCTGAACAGCAGTTTTTGTTTTTTTTAAAAAAATGCAAAAGTAAAAACATGGAGGATGGTACTTCATGTGCCTTTCCTATATGCATCTTGTTGGACCCAACAGACACAGAATGCTGGACTAGATAGACCTTTGGTCTGAATCAGTGCAGCACTGAACCTAGAAATTGCATACATGGGTGGTCTCACCAGGCATCCTAATGAATGCATGTAGACTGAGACAAAGCCTGATTCTGTGATGCCCCGATTGTACATATACTATGTAGACAGCTATAGGACAGGGCAGAGTGAAGAGAATTTATGTCCTGATAGCCAACATACTATGGCAATGTCATCCTCTGGGATCAATGGGATCTCTGGAGGACTTTTGGGAGGTTTTAGAGGATTTCTGCTTGCATCCTGTTGTGGACAGGCAGACAGTAAATTTTCCTTATGCATATATCCTTTTTGGGGTGCTGTGGGGGCTGGAAATTACTTTCTGCCTCTGCACTGTTCAGAGCCCCTGACTAGTACTGTACTGTACTTACTGTAAATTCTTCATTTCATGGGAACATGAGGGATTGCAGAGCATCTGGCTATATCCTCATTCAAGAAATGATAATATCAATGCTGAGATATGCTGGTGTCTTCCAGAGATTTCAGGGCTGCTGTAATTACTTTGCAGCTGGCTAGGGGACATGGCCAAATGCTTTTGCAAACTTGTGTACACCCCATGAAGAAGACAGTGAATATGTCAAGGAGGGAGAGCTTCAGAAACTTCTCAGTAGGTCAAGGGTGGTATATGGCTTAGGTGGACCTACTACATTACACTGAGACATGTAGGGTTGTGGTTACAGCAGCTGACAATGACCTTAGTCACTCAGGATTCCCACTGGCTATTATACAGCCAGGCCCAGCAGTATATCTAAATAAGGACTGAGGGAAGTGGCAGGTGAGCAAGAGCTGCCCTTGCCACCTAAGTAGAGAAACACTGGTGGCAGTGGTTTTCCTTTCTCATCTTTCACCAACCCATTGTCCACTAGCTGACTGAATGTGGGGAGGAGGGCAGAAAAATGTTGAATTTGGTGACTTTCCCTTTCTTGCAAGAACATATTATAACGTTTCTGAAGATATAACCTCAGCGTAGAAAATTGATTAAATTATTATTGTCTCTTGTGGGAATGAATAATTTATAGATCTACTTCCCTAGGAAACAATGATGAACCCTTATGCTATACATCAGGCCACCCTTACCCCTCTCTCTGATTTTATACAGGGAATGGGCAGCAGGGTGTACTCTTTGTGATATATGCTGAAACAATATCATTACCAATGTATATTCTCTTAGGTATCTGGGCTGGAAAGAGGGAAGTCATGCATAGATGCAATTCTTTGCTCATTTAATTCTCAAAGGAAGTAACAAGTAATATTAGCGATTTTCCTCCCACTCCAAGAAAACTTTTGAAAACTGCATTTTCTGAAGACTATTTGCATTTCAGGACTCAGTCTCCACAAAATTCACACATAGATTTTTTTTCACAGAAAACAGCACTTTCTGTGCAGAAAACAACTCTTTATTTCTTCAAAAATTGTTGTTTTCTGTGCAGAAAATGCTGTGGAAATTTATTCTGTACAAAATTTGCTTTTTTTTTGAGAGAGAAAACAACATTTTTTGCTGTTTCCTGTGCAGAAAGTACTGGTTTCAGGGGGCGGGGGGAGGATTTTGTGAAAAATAAATCCTAAACTGTAAAAAATTTCAGTTGTCCAGGTTTTTCATTGCCAGGGTTTCCAACAGTAAAAACCCCCACATTTTTCAAATATTTTCAAATATTCTTTCAACCTCTATGAATGAAACATTGGGAAACCAACAATTTACTATAATTGTATAATTGCACTACCTTACATAATACCCTATATCCAATCTGGATACATGAAGAAGATAAATCTGCAAAATTACAAACAGATCACTTCAGATATTTTTGTAGTAGGCACCTTTAAAATTTGATTTTAAACAAGCATATACATTCAGTTGAGTGCTTTGTCTTTCCAAAGCATACTGCTTTTATCCTCACGCTGTTCCACTAATAGTGGGAACATCTCCCTAGAGATCTTCAAGCATCCTCAAACTTTGCAGTTGAAGAATTGTACCAAAGAAGTGAGAGTTAAAGACTTATAGGTAGGATGGAATAAACTGCTGAAAGCACAGTGAGCACCAGTGTTGGGGAGGCAGGCAGGCAGGCAGGCAGGCAGGCAGGCAGGCAGGCAGGCAGCTGTGCTTGGTAGATGTGGGCAGGGTGAAGCAGAGAGAAGCAGCAGAATGATAAATGAAAAAATTTGCAGGTAGACTTGTACCCTTATTTGGGTGCACATTGCTCCAGTCCCAAAGAGCCTCTCAAAAGTTCAGAGTTGAAATAATGTTGCACTGACTAGTGCAACAAAGTCCCAAAGTAAAGGCCCAACTCAATGTCTTTGTCTGAAAATACCTCCATGGGCACCAAAAGGACAATGAATGCAGAACTGAATGAACTGCTAAATGTAAACCCCATAGATTCATTGTCAACATAATGTAAATCACATTGATTCAATGAAACTTCTGTATAATGAGACAACTTTCTATGGTTAAATCTGCTAAAAGCACCCTCAAGTTTCAGAGTTAAAGAGTTTCCTTGTTATGCATTCAAGAACATAGCAAAGAGGACCATCTAGTGATCCAATACTATCATCTAGCTAAAGTATTTGAAGATCTGGGCTGGCACTGACTACTTCCAGTTCTTGGTCCCATATTTTCCCCACACCATCTTGTATATAGTCTCCTACTTGATCCTCTTGTGCAAGGATGAGAGACTGAGAATTATCACAGGGAAATTTAGCTCTCCTGGTTCCTGCTGAATGGGTCTTGACCCCTTCTGTCTGGCTGTTGTAGACTCTTGTATCTCCATTAACAACAAGACCACATGATGTTTTTTCTTGAGATGTCAGAGGACAATGCCAGTACAATAATGCCTTGGCAATTCATCCCTGCTCATTTGCTGACAACAATGAAGCTCTGATTTGGAGCTGGCATAAACAAGTCTGATTTATTTTCAGATTTAGCTGAAGCAGTTGCATGGCCCTCATATATGCCTGTGTGCATTTGTGTGTCATGTAAGTTTTCTGTTCCCTTTCTTTTGGGGATTGGAGTTTAGACGATCCATAGTGCAACCTCTTAGAAGTTGTTGTTGTTGTTGTTGTTGCATACCTTCAAGTTGTTTTCAACTCATGGTGACCCTATCACAGTGTTTTCTTGTCAACATTTGTTCAGAGGGTGTTGCCATTGCCTTCCTCTGAGGCTAAGGCTATTTCCACACTACATTGTTATACTACTATTATTACACTTTCAACATCTTATGGAATTCTGAGTTTTGCATTTTAGGCAGGGACGTTCAGAATTCTTAGCCAGAGAGCTCTTTGGCCTTAAAAATCATTACATTTCTTATTATGTTTTGGAATGTTTAAATTATTTCTGAACTGATTTTAATGTAAGCTGACCAGAGATGTTATGACATAGGAAATGATATGAATACGTTATGTATAGTAACAGCAGCAGCAACAACTCACATGTGCCATCTTAGCGAGGAAAGCCTTCATTTGAAACATGAAGTCTACTGCAGAATTGTTGTCATCAGTGCTGTTATTTACTTCTACTCCAAAGTGCTTGAAGAAGAACTTCCCTATTTTACTTGATTCTTACAAGAACTATGTGGGATAAAGTAGGCTGAGAGATGGTACCTGGCCCAGTGCTACTAACTGAACTTCATGCCTTAGTGG
Source organism: Iguana delicatissima (assembly GCA_948472985.1). Classification (NCBI taxonomy): domain Eukaryota; kingdom Metazoa; phylum Chordata; class Lepidosauria; order Squamata; family Iguanidae; genus Iguana; species Iguana delicatissima. The sequence goes on from CAOKZL010000647.1 coordinate 239,564, forward strand.
AGATTGGAATCGCCATAGGGGTGATAATTTTATGTTTTGCAAGTGCCTACAGGCCAGTGTGGAGACTAGGGTTTGAATGCCCACTCAGCCATGGAAACCCAATGAGTGCTCTTGGGCAAGTCACACTCTCTCTGCCTCAGAGGAAGGCATAAGCAAAGCCAAGAAAACCCTGTGACACATTCACCTCAGGGTTGCCATACATTAGAAATGACTTAAAGGCACACAACAGCAGCAGCAGCAACAACAGTGGCCATTAAAGCCCCAGTGTGGGCTGCTTTCAGATGAGATTTGATTATGGCTGGTCTAGAATCAGATCAACTATAGACCAGCTTTCAGCAAATTCCAGAGATTTGGGCATTTTGATGGCATATGTGGTAAACTATTAGAAGCTCAGCAACTAGCAAAATTCTATTATATTTTTTCACCGTAAGAACAAAATATATTGTCTCATTGGGGAGAAAAACGTCTTTTAAAATCTTTATAGATGATAAAGATTCCTGCTTCCTTCTGAGCTGTATAGTCAGGTAAAGAATAAAAAGACTGAATAACACCTAAGCCTTACAGTGTACAGAGCTATTTAGACAAGTATACATCAATACTTGCTTTAAGCTTCCAATCTTCTAAAGCTCATTTCTCAAATGTCACTGAGCAACTACCACCAACCAATTGTCTATCGCGTCATGAATACTTTATTCTCTTAAAGATATATACAAATCACTCGTACTTTTAAAAAAGCTTTTTTTAAAAAGAAATAATACACAGCCACTCCAAGGTGTTTCCACAAAGTGATGTTAAAAAAAATTATTTCCTCCTGTTTTACCAGTTTCATCACATCTGGCAGTGCAATGCCTTCGAGGCCCCTCCCTAAATTGCAAAGCCCAGAATTCCATAGGATGTTGAAAGTGGAATAATAGCACTATAACAGGCTAGTACAGAAATGGCCTAGGATGGAAGCTTCAAGAAGAAATGGTTACTTAAAATTAATCTCTTTAAGAGGAATGATTGTATAGGGCTATAATTTATACTGCAATTCCCTGCATTCCTCTCCATTGGATATGCTGGCTAGGGGTAAAGAAAGCCTCAATAACGGGAGGGTCACACTTTTCCCCCCGATGTATTATTAAAATGTAATTGTGCCTTGCCTGCATGAAAAATGAACCTTTGATATTTTTCATGTCACTTCTTTTCCCTTTGCTGTACTATTGTGCCGTAGGGAACTATGACTGACTACACAGTATGTACACAAGATCTGCAATATTTCTTTTAAAAACTGTAATAGATCTGATTATCTTGGTTTGGAAAGATCATTTCTACAAGGGCATACCTTGTTGCTTTCTGTAGTCTAATTTCAATTTTCAAACTAGCTTTACATCCTGGTATGGCATCAATTCAATTAATGGGACAATATTATTTAGTCTGCGGCTTGCATTTTAGGTACTCTTCTTTATATTTTATATCCCACCTTTCACCTGACATGGGACTCAAGACAGCTTACAACAAGGCAAACAAGATAAAGCTAAAAATCTGTTGCTAAAAAAGTTAAAACACAATTAGGCTATCACACTAAAATGACATTAATTGTAAAAAGCGTAAAATCATTTTGAAAACATAACATTGAAGATGGAAACACAGCATATCCATGCATCAATAAAAAAAAAAAGAACTTCCCACAACCACTTAACCATCAGTTGGTTGCTTAAATGAAAACTGCTTTGCTCCAGATAGAGACTGAATTGCTGCATTAGTTTTTTCAACCGTTTAGCTAGGTAAATATTTACAAGGAATTTGGCAAAGTGAGACTTTTTCCCCACTTTTTGAACTTGGCCCATTAAATCAAAATGGTTTAAGGCAGTGGTTCTCAACCTGTGGGTCCCCAGATGTTCGTGGACTTCAGCTCCCAGAAGCCCCAGCCACTATGGTCAATGCTCAGGGCTTCTGGGAGCTGAAGTCCACGAACATCTGGGGACCCACAGGTTGAGAACCACTGGTTTAAGGAATATTACAAGTTTAGCAATGAACTGCCATTTCAGTCTTAAATTCAGGAAAATTCTAGTACTTTAAGCTTTAATTTTAGTGAAAGCATTTTGAAGAAAAAAAGTATTATGCATTTTTACTCCATTTGGGATTTTTTTTCCCTACATGTCATTACAAACTCAAGTCTATTTTTTTTTTTTTTTTTTTTGGCCAGTCTAGTTTCATTTTGGTCCATGATTGATAACATGGATTAAATGAAAAATCACACCCTGGTTTCAGAGAAGTTATAAAAGTGACAGTTTGCCTCACACCCCTTAAATATTGTTAAGAAGCACCGTGTGTTTGTCTTTATGTGCGAAAATCAACATAGCAGGACGATCTTTTTCTGCATATCTCCTTCTGTAATGCAAACCCTCATGAAGCTGCAGTGATGCTTCTTGCTTTGACAGTCCTTTAAATGAACAGCCAAGCTTTAACAAGCCAATTCTTTGTTTATGGGAATTACATATGTAGTTCCATAGGCACTCACTGGCCATTATAGTGCAGTTATGGGAGATAATATTCTTTGAGTGTAATGTCTTATCTCTGTTTTAACATGCTGACACACAACCACCTCGTATTACCACTTCAATCAAGTCATTAAGCAACTAAAAGCTTCCAGTAGCTAGATACATAAGCAATAAATGAAGCAATTTTTGCTATGGTTGATCCAGCAAATGTCTTTAAAAAAGAAAGAAAGACAGAAAACAATCATAATGTCTGTTATGACACAAGGTACATTATTTATTGCTGGTCCATGTGATGTGGCTGAATAACAGACACCTTGGGTGCTCTGGTCTAATAGTAATATATTCTAGGGATAGAAAAAAAATCAATGGTGCTGGGATTCTCATCAAATTATTAATTTCACACCTCCTGAGATTCATTTCAACAGAATGTGCACCTTGCCTGAGAAATCTGGACATTTGTTAGCTTTGTGGTGCAATTTGTATGAACAATTTTTTTGTGTGCATCTTAAAAAAAATATGTAAAGTGTGTACATTTTAAAAATATGGGTGGACACAATTTAGTAAATGGGAAAATGTATACAAAATGCAAATGTGTTTCAATAAATGTGCTAATTATGAGAAATGTGTTCATAAATTGCATGGATAAAAAGCCTTTGCAACCTGATATAAAGGGTAGAAAGAATATTTGAAAAATATTAATATATTTGAAGAAATTGTCAGAAAATGTCCTTCTCATGTATGAGGAAGCACTGATGAGTAGAATCTTGGACTGAGAATTTTCACAGTTTAGGACTTATTCTGCGCAAAATGTACTTTTTTTTCCACAGAAAACAGGTTTTTCTATTATGTACTGAAATAATCTGTGTAGAAAATGCTGTTTCATGAATAGAAAATGTCATTTTCTTTGCAAAAATGAAAAAAAAAGGAAAAAGAAAAAATCCACATACAAATTATGCACAAAATAAGTCACAATGTGCAGCATTTTTCTATGCAAAGCTGTATGAATTTTGCAAAGAATAAGTCCCCAATGGCACATTTTCTTTAAAAAAAAAAAAGACTTTCTCATAGCAAAGAGAAACGTGCTAAAATCATTCATTGCTTCTTTCAAGAGCAAAAGTAGCAAAAGTACACTCTTACTGATACCCACAAAGGATGGAATGGAATCTCAGATAGCGTTTGCAAAAACACAATTAACTTGAGACTCAGAATTTGTCACATACCCGACACACTACTTTTATTATAGACTACCAAGCATCTCTTTAGCATAAGGTGGACAACTTCCAGCCCTCCAGATGTTATTGGACTACACTCCCCATTATCCACAGCCAAACAGTCTATGATGAGGAACAGTAGGTACAAAACTGGAGGACATCCTTGTTGTAGCATGTGGCAACAGTGGGGCTAAAAAGCTTTCAGATAGTGAATCTCAGCCACATGAAACAATTTTAGACATCCTATCAATATGCACAACAATTCAACTCAGTTCAGAGACAATGTGCTATAGTGGCCAGAGTGTTAGACTGGGATTTAGTAGATCCCATTTTAAATCCCTGCTGAGTCATGAAAAAAAGCCATTTGGTGACCTTTGACAGCTTGATCTATCTCTGAGGGTTTGGTGGGAATAGTTAGGGAAGAAAGGACCCAGGTATGTCACCTTAAGTTTACTGCAGAGAAAGCAGGATAAAAATATAATTAACAAATAAAATAGTAATGTGACATTACATATGTGCCCACAATTATGGGGTTGAAGAAATCCCAGGATGACTTCTAAGCTTGTTAATAATTAGAATAGGCTCATTGAATCAAAGGGATTTATATAAATATTGACTTGCTATTTTCAGCTGTTGATTTATTGGGTCTACACTAATTGCTCTGCTAATTGTCACCCCTCCCTTCATCTTATGTTTTAGCCTTGAAATCTCAGAAAATATGATGCTGCTGAGTTGGCCTATTGCGAGGCCTATTAGACACTGCAGGACTTAATAAACAGGCAGAAGATGGTACTGTAAGTGATGGATCAGCAGTAAGAACATTCCTGTGATGGTCATTCAGAAGTCATTTTGCTAATACAGAGGTAATGCAACTTCTGACTGATATAGTGGAACTCCTCCTCCCCTTTCAACCTATTAACGTACTCTTTGGATTGCAGCATAAATGCTAAGGCCATTTCCACACTAGACTATTATAGTGCTATTATTCCACTTTCAACATCCTATGGAATCCTGGGGTTTGCCGTTTAGGCCCCTTCCTAAACGGCAAACCCCTGGATTTCATATTATGTTGAAAGTGGAATATTAGCACTATGACAGTCTAGTGAGGAAATGCCCTATGACTGAGGAAATGGGTAATGGATCTGAGTAATACTGGAAGAGTGTGAATTTGAAAGAGCAAAATAACAGATAGGTACATACAGTAGTGTTTCTGCTTATAAAACAAAACAAAGCAAAAAAAGGGTGCACAAAAATCTCTTTATAAAACATCTCTTTATACAACTCAAGTATTTACAAAATCTCCAGAACCATTCTCCTTTATTTATTTTATTCTTTCTTCAATTTACAGTCTGCCTTTCTCCCAACATAGGATCAAAAACAGTGTACAACATTTTAAAATCACAATACAATTAAAAAACTGATAGTACAAAAGGTAAAATACAATTAAAGTAAATCTCTCTTTAAAAAACAACAACCAAGAAGTTAGAAACAATTAAAAACAGCATTAAAAGCAAGTTAAAAGAACATAATAAAATAAAATAATAAAATCAAAACAATACTTCTTTCCATCACATGAATTTTATAAGATTTTTTTTCAGGTATGATTAATTACTGCAGATGTCCCTTTTCACTAAGCACACTTTCCTAGCAATGCTTTTCTGCAAATCAAGGCCTAACAAGACATGATGTTGCTCTTAATATGTGCATTCAGTAAAACCTTAACAAATACCAGTCACTGAGGGAATGGGAAGAACAGAGTGGCAATTACCAGAACCGCAGCAGGTGAAAGGGGCTGTTTAACCCTTGCTTTCCACTAAGGAATAACTAAAAATGATATTAGATACTGTTAATGTCATTTTATTCTCTTTAAAGGAGAGTCAATTAAAGAGTATATGAACATAAATTTTGTTGGTCATGACAGTCTCCACAAAAGTAGCATTCCTGTACTTCCTGAGACTAATTTTGAGAATAACCTAAAAGAAGGAGATCTTCTACTCTTGGAAGTTAAACAGGATCAGTATTTGGATGCGACACTTCCAATGAATATAAGTTCCTGTAGACCATATTTCAGAGGAAGGAACTGGCAAAACTACCTCTGAGTATCCTTGCCTAAGAAAACTCTGTGAAACATGAGGGGTTGCCATAAGCCAACTGGTGACTTGAAGGGACATACACACAGTGATGTTTGCATTAGTGAGGCATTTTGGAGAAATAAACTATACACAAAGTGATGCAAATATTTAAAAAACATGAATTGCTAGAATGTGCATAATTGAAAAAAAATATAGAGAAATATTCTTCAGTGGGGGGGTTATAAAATAGATACAGATAAATGTTCAAATAAGGAAAATGTGTAAAAATGTGTGAATTTTGGTAGTAAGTAGAAAACACGAAGTCTCATAATATATGAAGAAAGGATAGGAACAAAACGCAGGTAGCATTTGCAGAAACTTACTAAAACTGAGGCTGATAGATTTTCACATCCCTAAAATTCATGGAGGTTAAGACCTAGTAATCATGATTACTATATATCACCACCAGTATCAGAGGCAGTATTCTCTGTGTATCAGTTGCTGGGAATGTGAGATATAGAATGGAGTTGTACTCTTTTCCGGCTGGAGTCTACTGTTTTCTTTGCTTTTGTTTTAAATTTTACTTTTATTTCACAATCAACATAAGATACATCAACAGTGTTGTGGCTGCAGAGGATACAGGTAGGTATAACCAAATGACATCAACATGCTGTCATAATATTTATGCTCCATATTTTTGATACATTTCCCCCTATTTTCTCTATGTACAGGGAAATGAGTCCATGGAAAAAACTTTCAGCCTAAGTCAGATCATCATAGAATCTCGCTATGGGCTCCAGATAGCATGTATATGTTGTGTTCCAACACATACATTAAACTTATACCAAGCTCTAACAAAATTGTCAGTGTGTTTTTCATCTCATTAAGCTCTCATTTCATAACAATTTTTCAAGCAGGACTAATGTTCATACTGCATCCAGCCAAGATCCTAAGGATAATTTGTTAATCGATTTCCAGTTTTTTATAGTCTCAATTCTTGTGGCAGTCAAGAATGAAGACATAAAAGTTTTTATGCTGTGGTGTAGCATGAGGTGTTTTATCTCATAGGTAACTCTTTGGCCATTGTGGGAATAGTATAGAAATAGATAGGTCTTTCTTATGATACAGTGTGACTTTTTTAAAAAAAAATATTTTAAGGAACATCTGTTCTCTGAATAATTTATCCGCGTTGGAAAGAAATATCCAATAGGCACCAATAGTGATTTACTTCCAGTTCAAATAGGGTCTTCAGGGAAATAGTTCATGACAACATTGGCAATGGACCATCTACATAGGTTGTTATCCTAAAAGCATAATGCAGTTACACATTCAGCTGAAATCAAAGTTACAATAATGTGATGGTTCTGATGAACTCATCTCGACAGAGAAACTAACTTTCCTATTTTTCTGTATATTGTTACACTACATATGTAATGGGAAATGCAGCTAAAGACACTCTCTGTATATAAGAAGCTTCAAATACAAGAGCCTTATAGGGCTGTGGCCTGCATTTAGACTACTGTGCTGAAATATAGTACAGCCGATTATTATTATTATTGTTGTTGTTGATGACGATGATGATTATATGAAAGATGGTTGTACTCAGTTGCATTGACACTTCAGCAAATGGCTGTTATACTGACTGATACATTAACAGACATCAGGATGTTCTGGGTCCAATAGGCAACCAGAAGACAAACAGCATTTCTGTTGCTCCTCAACCCTCTACAATCATATAAATTGAAACCGACAGAATTACCATTGATACAAATTAAAAACAAATAAAAAGGGTACACAGAACTGATTCCTTGAGCTCAAACTCCATTACCAACTGATTTACTGTGCAGTGACCTGTGATTGTTTGCACTGGGAAAGTGCTGCATGCGGATCCTATCAGCCTCATGGCCACGTCTCACACCAGTCAATAAGCTATTTAACTTAATGGGAAATGGTATTGACGGGAGTTGGAATGCAGCTTAAAAGGGGTGAGGAGAGAAAGAAAGATGCAGCTGCAAAAAGCAGATAAAGTCCTCAACATTGAGGAGGGTGGAATAGCTCATTGGATGCTTCCCTTTTGTTATCTCATTAATTAAAGTCCAGAGAAAGCCTTACTGGGCTTGGGAGCATCAAAGCACTGAAGAAAGGTGCTGGAGGGATGATTATTCTAGAGCACTTGCAAGTAATCATGGATTAAATAGTGAACCAATAATGCAAAATATGGTGTTTTTCCTGCTCTTACAAAGATAGTCCACGTATGAGCTAAGGTTGCAAAAAGAAGGATATCACATCATCAGTCCTGTTAGCCTGCATGTGACCTTCTTGTTACCTCACACTTTTTAAAGGAATCTATTCCTGTCCTAATTGTTCCCAACAGTATATTTTGAAATACTGGCATGCAGCCCTTTTACCCTCTATGTAAAACATGGCTTTTCAACCTCTTAAGGTGTAACCTTAACACATTACCTGAAGATGCAAATTCCAGTCACAAGACTACATTGCAAATATTAAGAGATGTCCTTCCTTTAACTTTTACTGGTAGCCTTTCAAAAGACCTGGGACCAAATCTACTCATCAGAATACTTGGTTACTTGTGCATGTTAGCATGAATGTCAAGACAAATGCTTTTAGCTACTTATCTTTTTTTTAAAAAAAAAAACAGTACAGGAAATAATGACAAAAAGATCAAAGCTGACTACCTGGCAATTGTAAGAGTAACCCAGTTTTGGAAGGTATCAACCCATAACTTGGAATCAGATAGTCTGCACTCTTGTCCCCTCACAACAATACTCCTTGGGTGCTTGGTGTCTTTTGCCTCCTGTTCTTAAATAATCCCAAAGTTAACTTGTTTTCTGTGGAGGCATGTTGTTAGTTATGCATATACAGGTCTATTAAGAAGGAAATAATACTATCAGATCAGCAAACAGAATGCAGCAAAAAGACACTGATTGCCCTTTTAAGAGAACAGTGTTCATCTCTTTCTTGCAGGAGATTATACTGATTCTGCTTATATTCTATCATCTTTAAGGTGCTCCTTACAACCAGTTCTTTAAAAGGTAGCAGCAATATTCAAAGCTGGCCTAAGTAATACCAGTACTCCCAGCTGCAGACAAAGCCACATTATAAAGTACTGTAAAAAATAAATTAAGATCTTAACAGTATTGTCCTACCATTTCCTGGATTTCTAGGCAAAACATAATGGAGTAGCAGTTCTTGACTTTGCGGGTATTGTATCTTCTCCATACAAGCATAACTACATGGGAAGGAGATGGTGGAGCAAGTCAAAATGAATTGTTTAAGTGGTAGTCAATGTTGCTGAGCAGGTCTCACATTAGTGGAGTGCTGAATCTGCTCTGGCTTTCAGTATTAACTTAAAAGAGCCATCCAAAGTTCTGAAAAGTAAACCCAAAATAGGACAAGCACTTTGGATCATTTGTTTGAAGCTTGTACTAGAGCAGTGATTCTCAACCTGTGGGTCCCCAGATGTTCGTGGACTTCAGGTCCCAGAAGCCCTGAGCATTGACCATAGTGGCTGAGGCTTCTGGGAGCTGAAGTCCACGAACATCTGGGGACCCACAGGTTGAGAACCACTGTACTAGAGGATGAAGATGAAGAAGAAAGAAGAAGAATATTATCATCATCATCATCCAGAGCAAATTCACCAGTCTACTGACATGGAAGCCACCAGGCAGAACTTGCAACAACTTCCTTAAGATAGAAGGGAAAGAAAGTATCTGTGGCTCTGTAAGTAATTCATGATATACTGCAAAATCAAAATCAAAACTTTTTCTCCTTTAAACCTTTTTGAAAAAATTAAGCTCACCAAACACAGGTGAATTTGTATTTGATTAATTTCAAGTTTGCCACTGCTGCTGCCGCTGCCCCTCCTCCTCCTTCCTCTTCTTCTTCCTCTTCTTCATCTGGGGTGGAGGGAGTTGCCCCTTGCTCCATCCAAGAACTGCCATTGCTACAACCACATCCTAAAATGAGTTGAACAGAGTTTTAATTCTCTGAATATGCTAACCTTTGGCCACACAGGGATAATTTCCACTGCCAGTTTTGTTGTGTATAACTTTATATATGTAGGTAGGTTAAGATTTATTCCATCCTGATTATGCAAGCATACAGCACAAGATGAGTCCTCAGGGTAGGGCAATTTTGTCAAAACATTCCCACTTGCTTATCCAGTAAATTATGTTCTATGAGCTCACCCCACACTCTCCCATTTCCAACAGTTTGTAGAAGTTGCTTCTGGACTACAAAGCCCCAAAATCTCCCAGCCAAAAAATAACTTTCCCAAGCCCTGCTATTTTCCTCATTGAAAAGGGCCAGGAAGGGCCTTTTCCTTACAGAAAAAGTCAAAGTTTCCCCAAATACTGATGGTTGCTTTCCTTGTCCTCCCAACATTCTACACTTGAACTTAGCCAAAAGGTTGAGAAGCCTTTTTGATGATATTCCTTGTGTTCACATGAGTCCACAGAACTCTACATACATAGCTATCTAGGGCTGAGACAAAAAAAGAGAGAGAGGGCCCTTTGATAAACCCCAGATTCTGCATGTTGTTTGTGTATGTGTGCATGTACCCATGCCCCAACACACCACATTTTGTTCGTTTTTCAGTGAGTTTCTGGTGGAATAAAGATATGCATGGCATGACAGGCAGCTATGTTCTGCTCTCCTATGACCATACCTCCTCACACCTGACAAAACTGTACAGGCAATGACAGAGAAAATTTGCTAAGTACCAGCTGTTACTTGGGAAAGAAAAGCTCTTGAGGACTGGATTGATGTACTAAGTCCTAGTGTTCTGAAAGGAATTTGTTGACCACTTCTGTAGATTTGCCACTTTTCTTTTTCTCTTTCCCATCCTCCATTCTGAGTAAGAACAATAGTATGAAGAAAATCGCCTTTGTTTCCACATGTATGTGTCATTGTATAGGCTGAGGATTATTAGCTGCATGTATAGGATAATGACAATGACATCACACTCACCATGTGATCTCTGATTGTCTGGATTACCCCAATGACAGAGAAGATCTGCGAAGAAGTAAAACATGGATGAGAACAGCCAGAAATCACCTGATAAATTGACTAAGATGAAAAATAAAATGAAATACAATGAAAGAAAATAAAAGGAAACTTGCACAGACCAACATGATTTAATGGGTTACTGTAAAGCTGAAGAGAACTTGGATTGGATCATGGTCATTCATCTACTAGCGTAAGGACACTGCTTATAGGAGATCTCTCATTGGCCATTTCCGCACTAGCCTGTTATAGCGCTATGATTTCACTTTCAACATCCTATGGAATCCTGGGGTTTGTGGTTTCTGGCCCCTCCCGAAACTGCAAACCCCAGGATTCCATAGGATGTTGAAAGTGAAATCATAGTGCTATAACAGGCTAGTGCGGAAATGGCCATCATCATCCAATTTTTTTTTAATCCCAGCTATTTTAAACATGGTTTATGATGGTAGTGTCCTCACACATATATTTCTACATTTTCCTTTTCACTGTGCCTGCTGTGTTTAGATAACCCTTTTCTCAGATCTGCAAAGTTGGCTGTTGCTCTGTGTGTGACTTGAACCTGGCAGGCTAGTCTCCCAAAGTAAATGGCAGGGAGCTTGGCAAACATCAAGCAACAAGGCCTCAGAACATTTTAAATCCCCAGGGCCATAAGTGAACAACCCAGAGACTCCCTTGCTTCAATTTCTATGGCAACAGCATGAGTTTGAGATGAAAGTTGCATTCGGAATGTCACATGCTTCTCACAGACAGGAGAGGAAAGAGCACTCTGTGGAGATTTTTAATTAGGTGGCACAGCAGTGTGGCTCTGTCAAGTTGTTAATATATTTCTAAATGATCAAATGCTATATGGCCAAAAGGCAACTAAATGCAAAATAAAAAGGTGTAGTAGGGTTGCACTGGCCAACTAGGTAGCATGGGATTGCTTCCTTCTATGTGTTTGTGTGCTGCTCTACAGTCCTGCCTCTATAACTGTTTCTCCTGCCTCTTTGCTCTTTTTGACCATTCCAAATAATCATATATACCAGAGGAGGGACACCTTTGATCCTCCACATGTTTTGGATTGTATCTCACAGAACCACTTACCATCAGCAATTACAGGATGGACTGTCAGAAGACCAAAACATCTGAAACTTTAGAAATCCCCCACCTTTGATATACACAGACCATCATTTGAGAGAAAAATATCCCAAAAGACAAGGAGTTGCTCACTCATTCACTGTTGACTTCCATTCACAACAACTTAAAATACCTTCCAGGGAATTGCTCAGAAGAAGAATGTACACACACACACACACACACAAACAAATACACACACACACACACACACACACACACACACATATACGTCAGCCACGTATTTACTATAGCAGATATATCTATAAAATTCAGATATAAATATCTGAACTCAGGTTCAGGAAATTCTGTGTTAGATTCAGAACACAAGTGACATCTATGTCACTGAGGAAGTAGATCTGGTCTGGGTTTTAGTCCAAACTATCCCCCAAATAAGTTCAGCACCTTGAGTAGCTTCTTTAAAGTTCATACTAAAACCCAGAATAAATTTGCCATCCCAGGGATTCTGAATCTGAAATTTATTTCAGTTGTCAAAGATGGCACATATTCAGTAGCAGGGAGATGGAAAATGTTTTTGGTCAATTAGAAAAACAGCATTGTCGTTAGCATCAGCTTTCCCAGGAGGCAGCTGCATATTGAATGATTCCTTTCAGATAGGCATAACTCATTCTCACTCATCAATCAGCAGGCAGGAGCTACTGTTCTGAATAACTGATAAGAGCTGAATATGGACACTGGGCCCAGTCTGGGTGGGAGAGATCTTCAGTATGATCTGCCTGACTAGTACACATACCATGTGCCTGTCCATCTGTCTTCTGTCCCTATTTTTACCCCTGAAAGCCATAGACTCTCTCTCAACCACATCTGTAAGTATCCATCACATCTGGCCTGCAAGGAATTTTTTGGTGACATTTAAATTGGACAATTGGGAGCTGGAACAAAAACGTTGCACTGTGGAGATATCCTGTTCTGGGTGCCAAACAGCCTGCTATGCCTCTCTTCTGGAATACTATATACCTACTCCTCCTGTGGTCATCCACAATTTCTTTGACCACTGAACATGAACTGTCTTCATTATTCTGTTCTAGGGATTTACTATTCATAGTGACCCCACTCCATTAACAGTATTTCAGCAGTGGGACCTTATTGATGCTGCCTCCTTGTTATAGGGTAAGGTTCTTTTGGCTAACTAAAGATTCACATTCAGAGAATGAGTTTTCTAGTGGTATGATGACCTGCTTTTCTTGCAGAGTTCTTCTGATCTCTTATCTCTTGCCAAGACAATCTGATCCTTGATGACCATCAGGCTATTAATCCCAATGGTTTGAAAATCACACCTTCTCCTTTGCCAAGATAGTCCCAGCTGCATGCTTTCTAGCTGTACCAGAGAGCCCTCCTATGCCCCTACAACCATTACAGAAAGTCTTGATGGACACTTTCTTACTGTTGCAATTGCAAGAAAGCAGCTAAGACAGCAGACTATAGGAGAGCACTGGAAATTTCTGAAGAGGTGCTGGAGGTGGGGGCTTGCAGGCTTAAATTGCCTTTATGTGGAGTGCCTGAGTGCCAGAACACTACCACACAACCATTCAGGGGATAAGTGAGAACAGAGGTTACCCAGTCAGAAAAGAATGGATATCACCCTTTGGATCTTCAGCTTATACAACTATACCTATTGGAGATGTAAAGAAGCAACATCTGTCTGCTCCTGGTTGCAGAATTGTAGCTGGATGCTCACCAGGTTGCCACTCTGTGGTTCTGGTAGCATGCTACAGTGCTGGGGACCTGTTCTGTGGGTGGAATGGATGGCCCAACATAACTGTGGTGACAGAGCTTTATGCTCCACCAACAGAATGTAGGCTTTCAGATCATGTATCATCCTGCTTCAAGCAAGGGGAGATCTTGTGTCACCCCATATCCTAGATGCTTTTGCATCTTTCCATCATGGCAAGCATACCTGGATGCTCTCTAAAGTTCTTTCAAGTTCCTCTACACCTCACATACACTTTTTGTAGTTTCTCTATGTGAAATATGAACCCCAGAAAATGTGCAAAATGAGACGTTCTTAAAATACATAGTAGGAATATATAAAATTATTCATAGCACTCAGAATGCTTTGGAGTAATTCCACAGATTTTGTGGGGTATAGTTTTAGATGCACATTGTACTGATCTTTTAATGAGAAGATATTCTTTAACCAAAGAAAATAACATCTTCTTTTGTTTATACTTGTTCTTGAAGTACTTCTAAGAGATATTAGAAATCAGCAACATATTTCAGGAATTACAACTGGGAAAGATGTGTCAAGGTTATATGCCAGGCAGGCATGGTTTCCTCTGAGTGGACGACAGAGGAAGAGGTGATGTGGCCAGACTAGCAGGTGCAAGGTCAGCAGGATTGTTTTGGCTATGACTTGTATACTGGAGAAGGCCACACGCCAGAACGCTGATTGGGTCACCCTACTTGTTCAAGGTGACAGGGAGACATAAAAAGGCTGGTGTTTGCCTTTACCAGTTGCCAGTCAGGATTGCCTAGCTGGACTTGTCATGCTGCTGACAGTTTACATTTTGTAAAGGGAGATGCTGCCCATGTATCCTCCATTATTCTTAGTTGTTTAATTGCTGCTGGAATGTATTGCCAAGAGCCTTTATCTTAGAGTGCGGCAATCAATTCTGCCTCTCATGAGCCTCTGGAATTTTTTCTGCTTCACTGGGAACCTCTACTGCAGTGAAGCCTTGCTTCACTGTTCAAACTCTGCTCATGCTCAGAGGAGCCAGATCCTGCTAAACCTGACAAGATGTTTATAAAGTCAGAGCCTTTGCTGACAATGTCATATTATTTATGGAAGATCCTTTATGGCAGATCACCAAGTTAAATAATATTATTATTTATATGATGATTTATGTGATGATTTGAAATGTATATGATCAAATGGCTGTATTTAGAATTAACAGAGCTAAAACTAAAATCCTTACAAAAAATATCAAGGTACAAGAGAAGAAGCAACTTGAAGTAGCTTCAGAACTTCAGTGTGTAGATAAATATTTAGATATTCAAATTATGGGTAATAACAATCAGCTATTTCAAAACAATTATGTACCTACGTGCAAACAGGTTCAGAATAAGTTTGAAAACTGGAAAAGATTAGATCTGTCTTTATTGGGTAAAGTGTCGCTGATTAAAATGAGTGTTCTTCCTAGATTACTATTTTTATATTAGATGATCCCAATTGTAATTCCAAATAAGTGGTTTGAAAGTTGTAAGAAATCTCTTCAAAAAATTTTATGGAGTGAAAAGAGACGAAGAGTGAGAGTTAGAGAGTAATGACAGTTTCCCAAAATAGAGGAGGGTTTGCAGTACCTGATATGAAGATTTATCATGCAGCATCACGTTTAGTTTGGATCAGGCTATGGGCATTATTGGATAACCGTAAGCTCTTAATGTTAGAGGGACATGAGTTATACTTCAGCTGGCATGCCTATTTATGGCATGGTAAGGTTGAAGTACAAAAGGCCTTTCTTAATCATATAATATGGAAATCTCTATATAAAATATGGTACAAATATAAATATTTCTTGTGCCCCAAATTACCAACCGGGGTCTCTCCAGCCAAAGCAATGTCAATAAGAACCTTAAGAAGGGAGGGTGAATGGGTGACCTATAAAGAATTACTGTATCAAGAAGGGTCACAAGTATTATTGAAAGATCAGCAGCAATTGAAACAAGAAGGTATCAATATACATTGTTTTCCTTATTTACAGATTAAAGAAAGATATAAGAAAGATTTAGAAGCAGGAGGTATGGAACTAGAAATGAAAGATTTTGAAAAATTGTTACTTAAAGGAGATAAACAATTGCTATCCAGATTGTACAACCTGTTAAGATATGAGCTTATGGCTGAATCAAAAGATTACATGATAAAATGGTCTAAAGATATTGGGTGTGTAATTAAGTTGGATAAATGGGAGACAATATGGAAAAACTATAGAAAATTTAACAGATCATATATGCTCCAAGAAATGTACTAAAAATGTTGTTCAGATGGCATCTTTCACCAATGAGAATTGCTAATATGTTTTAAAATGCCAAGAATTACTGTTGGAAATGTGAAAAGGAAATGGGTTCTTATATACATCAGTGGTGCAGGTGCAATCAAGCAAAGAAGTTTTGGTATATGATTTGATCGAAAATGCAGAAGGTGCTGCATATAAGAATTGAGTTAAACCTGAAATTTTTCTACTTGGCATTTTCAACTTGGATAGAAACTTGGAAGAAAGGTTAGGTAGACTTATGTGACATATGATAACATCAGCCAGAATGGTCTACACTAGGTATTGGAAAAGAAGCATGATTCCAACAGAAGAAGAATGGTGGGTAAAATCACTAAAAGTTGCAGAAATGGATAGATTAACACATATGTTGGACAATAAATTTGATGACCAATGGTCAAGGATATGGCACCTATTACAAGACTGTCTTAAAAGCAGAGTTTAGGATATCAAGAGTAGCAAAGGAATTACTGAAAAACTATAGAAGAAGTATAAAACTTTGAGAACAAAAAATGTGTGCTAGCCTGATCTTAATCACAAAAATGAAAATTTCCATTGAGTTATGAGTGGAAAGATTTATAGTATTACTTTTTGATTTCAAAAAAATACATAGTAGAAGATTTTGATTGACTAAAAGTTTGGTTGTTATACATGCTATGTTTGTTATTTACAGGCTTCTCTCATTTTATATATGAGGGTGTGGAAGTAATAATATTAAGAAAAAACCACATCCTCCCCATGGGGGAGTCCTTGTTTGGGTGTGATTTGTTTTTGAGGACGTGATATGCTGTATTTGATGGGATATGATGTATGTAGTTTTATAAAAATAAATTAAAAAATAAAATAACATCTTCTCATTGGAAAGAGTCTACTGCATGAGGAAAGAAATTATGGGAAGCACAAAAGAAATATTCTATAACTGCCATCTCACACACCTACGTATGGCTAGTGAATTGATTATAAGTAGGAAAACAGCAAAAACAACACAGCACAGAGATTCTTTATAGTGTCATATATACAGTTATTGATGAAAGAGACTAAAACAATGACAGAAAAGACAAAAATATACATAAACCAAGATTAAAAATTCCAAGCATTTAATGGGGCATTTAAATGTGTTGTTAAAACATTGCAATACTGATGAGGAAGAAATAACAATGAAAGAAGGGAAAAGATAAAGTGAGACTTCATTCCATAAACACTTGATATGAGTGCATTCCGTTGATCTTGGTGGGACTTCTGAGTGGACAAACATCTGAAGAATTGTACTTTTAAACATTCACTGTTTAAGTGATATATTTTAATGTAGTCAGTCAGGCTTACATTGCAGGCAATATTTTGTTTTTTTTTAAAAACTATGACCAGATGGAACAATGAGACAGATGGTAGCAGAGACTGCTGAAAACTAAATTGCGCATTAGTAGAATTATTTACTTATTTATTTGTTTATAGCACTTACATGCCATCGACTACCAAAAGTTTCCAGGGCACTCTGCAATAAAGGAAAAATAATATGCAGAATAACCATAAAATTGCCTATGAAGGTTTAAAATGTGTTATTTTGCAGAGTCCATTAAAAAAAAAGTTAAAGAAATACAGAAGAAAAGTATTAGCTCACTCAGCCACTCCTGCATAAAATTTTGCTCAGAAACTGAGCTATAAGTCCAAATTGTAAGTTAAACTATAAGTTAAAACTATACCTGAGTTAAAGCTAATCAGTCCATAAGATTTTTTTTCTTTTTTGTACATGTGATTGTGTGCGTGATTGGTGTGATGTAAACATGTAAACACAGTTATCCTTCATTGAGGTAGCCTGGGACCTATTTATTTTGCACTCAAAATACAAAGGTCATCCAGAAGTTTCTAAAATGTTTGGCTCAGATACAATATAGATTGCATTAATGGTTGCTAGAAGACCCTTTGACATTATAAAATTGCCCTGTCCTTCTTCACTCTGGCCTGCTCACCATTTCAGTCAAGAAAGAATGTTAAATTGTTGTACCCAAGAACACTAAGTAATTGACCAGCCAACTGTTGAACACCTCATTAAGACACAGTAACTCAGGATTTTTTTTTCCCACAGGAGAACAATACATTTTTTCCTACTGGAAGCCCAGACTACTATCTCTCCTAGCACTTGTTCAGTGTTATGTTTACTGTTATATTACTTTTTTTCCCAGTTAAGCTCAACAATCAAAATGAGAAATGGGCATTGCCTGTTAAGCACTTATTAATGCATAAGCTAGACTTACACTTTTATAACTGTTTGGTATATATGCTAATGATTTTGGAACTATTGCTACAATTGCAAATGGCAGTCCCTCACCAAAAAAATAAAAAATAAAAAATAAAAAAATTACCTTAGGATCCAGCAGTGTCATCAAGTGATGGAGATATCTTCTGCTTGTGATTGGGGCATTGCAGAATAAAGTTTTCAGGGATTGGAAACATCATCCTGTAGCTGTGTAGCACCTCAGTGACCAGCAAAACAGACCACCTTTGCTTAGTGCAGCTGCTGGCTCTTAAGATAGGCTTAGAGAATTGAGTCAGGAGATGAAAGGTACCGTATTTTCCGGCGTATAAGACGACTGGGCGTATAAGACGACCCCCAACTTTTCCAGTTAAAATATAGAGTTTGGGATATACTCGCCGTATAAGACTACCCCTCTTCCAACGCCCTCCTCGGCTCTCGCCCGCTTTCCCTCGTTGGCCTCCTCCGCTGGGGCTGGGAAGGAAACAAAATGTTTGCCCGAGCCACCGCAGCTGCTTCCACCAAGGGAAGCAGAGGAGAAGAGGGAAGAGGGCAGCACCCCGCGCCCGGCTCTTTGGGGCTGGGGGGGCCTGGGGGGTGGGTGCCCAGAGGGGAGGAGAGCGGGGGAGGCCAGCGCTGGCCCTTGCCCTTCACCTGACCCACCGGCCTGGAGGGAAGCCCTCCTTCCCCTCTCTGCCAACTTGGCCGGACTCTTCCCCATCTCCGTCCTCGCCCAAAACGCCGCCGCTCCCCCCGCCTCAGCGCTCCCTGGCCTGGGAGCTGTAGGCGGGGGTGGGGGTGGAAGCAGGGAGGCAGCGCGACCGGCGCTCGCGCGAGGGGGAAGAGCGGCGAGCGCGAGGAGCCTCGCCTCGCCCAAAACGCCGCCGCTCCCCCCGCCTCAGCGCTCCCTGGCCTGGGAGCTGTAGGCGGGGGTGGGGGTGGAAGCGGGGAGGCAGCGCGACCGGCGCTCACGCGAGGAGCCTCGCCTTGCCCAAAACGCCGCCGCTCCCCCGCCTCAGCGCTCCCTGGCCTGGGAGCTGTAGGCGGGGGTGGGGGTGGAAGCGGGGAGGCAGCGCGACCGGCGCTCGCGCGAGGAGCCTCGCCTCGCCCAAAACGCCGCCGCTCCCCCCCGCCTCAGCGCTCCCTGGCCTGGGAGCTGTAGGCGGGGGTGGGGGTGGAAGCGGGGAGACAGCGCGACCGGCGCTCGCGCGAGGGGGAAGAGCGGCGAGCGCGAGGAGCCTCCCCCCCGCATCTTCAGGTAAGTGCACAGCACCACCCTGGGTGGTTTCATACGGTGGCCGCATATGGTGGGGATGCGGCCGCGGCCATTTTTGAGCTGCCCCCACCGTATGCGGCGACCGCAAAGATGACACCCGGCGTATAAGACGACCCCCAACTTTTGAGAAGTTTTTCTTGGGTTAAAAAGTCGTCTTATACGCCGGAAAATACGGTAGTTATATATTTCTAATTACATCTGTGATGTAGGTTTTCAGCTATTTCCCCCCCAGTTTTCTCATGTATGGGGGATTTAATGTCTGTCTGTCTATCTGTCTGTCTGTCTCTGTCTCTCTCTATCATTGTATTAATGAAATGTGTATGTATAGAAATACAGGCCACTCCAAAAACAACATACATTGTTACTGCTTTTAGTACCACATAATAAAAACAGGATTTTTAAAAAGAAAATACCTTGTTCATAAACAACTGATTTCAACGACCAAAATCCAACCGCAAAATCTAAGCAGAACATATCCCACTGAATTAGTGGTTGAGTGATGAGCCAATACATATGCAATCCCCATTGGTGTGATGGTATTTTTTCTAGTTGGAACTAAAGATTTTATTTAGGCAATCACATGATGGACTGAATTCTATTAGTAGTCTCAACTATAGCAGATCCATTGCATCAACAGTTGAATGGTCAGTCAATACTTATGGAAATCCCATTGATTCAATGGGTGTGACCCAGTTAGACCACCAATGGGATTTCAGCCATTATTTCCAAACAGCTAAAAATGTACACTGTTTTTTTTTCCCCCTCAGTGTATTAAACAACAACAATACTATCCCTGTTTCATTTTTCTGGAAAGTGCCCTTCATTTATATTCTCTCCTTGCATTGTTGACTTCTTTTGACTCCACTGATGCCGTAACATAGCCATTCCTGATTGGTGAAGTAACACAGTGATGCCATGCTGATATGTGAGTAACTATGTGATTAACTGGAGGAAGGCCAAAATATAACTGGGAGGGAGGGGGAGAGAGAGATTGGCTAAGGAACCAGAAAAGAGACAAACTTTGCAGAAGCACTGAACAGGAATCAGGAAAGGCTGTATAGCTTCCTACATGAAGCTAGGAGAGCTTAACACTCTGCCAATGTATTTCTGTGTCCTTCCCCTTCCAGTCCAGCACAATTGATCTCTAAATACTGGAGCACACCCCTGTGCTCAATTCACAGCCAAGAGTAAAGTGCATCTGAGCAGTAAGAACAAATACGAATACCGTGGAGATCCAGGAAGATGGCCTTTTCCTTTTTTCCCAAGCCACAGAACTGCAATCAGATGCAGCACAGGTGCCTGCTGTCATGCCTCTGCCTCAGGAGCCAGACAGGACCCTTCCCAACAGCCACAACCTGGAAACATGAGAGGAACATCACTTACAGAAGCCAGTACAGATGGACAAAGGAAGGCCCAGGCTTCTGGCAGTGTTTATGTAAGAGTGGCTTGTTAATTAGACCACAGCTGGGTAGGGCGCTAAGACTACATAACCAGAGTCCAGAAGGGCAGAAAGCTGCTGGAGTCTATTGATTTCATTGGTGGTGATAGCCTTGTTGACTCCTGCATTTCTTGTGCATGTTCCTTGGACCTGTGGCTAGACTACAGATTCTGATCTTGGACTTTGGCCCTTTCCACACGGGGAAAAAAAAACGGCTTAGGGCGACTCATCCGGAGGTCGTCCACACCGTGGAGCGTGCTAGAGCGGTTTGAATAGTGGAGGTTCCACACCTCAAACCGCGCTAGCGCGGCTGCAAGGGGTGGCGCGGTGCGTTTTTTAAAAACCACATTTTATGAGGTTTTTATGAAACGCGAGCGCGCTAACTCATTGCAGCGCCCCGTGTGAAACTGCAGGGACGTGCTAGCGCGTCCCTGCAGAGCTGCCCAGGGGCGGGCTTCCGGCTGGCGCGCTGCCCTGATTGGCGGAGCGCCACCGGAAGTCGCCGGCCACCATTTTGGGCGCTGCCGAACACCGCTGAAACTCGCCAGCGTGTGGAGCAGCGAACGTGCGCTCCCCGCAGGGACGGAGCAACCCGTTTTCAGGTAAGATCCGTCCCTGCGTGCGCTGCCCCGTTCCCCCATCCCCCGTGTGGAAAGGGCCATTCTGTCCATAGACCCTTGCTAAATTTGGGCTCAGTTACTCTTAGCTTGCTACAAATCCATACTTACCAGAAAAACAAATGCTGTTTGGTAGCTCTTGCTATCAGCCTGATTAAACAGCTGGGAAGCCTTGGCAGGCTGCAGCACAGGACAAACTGGGGAATAGTTAACAATATGTATTCTGAATTAAACTTACTTTTCAGTTGCTCTAAGTGAGAAGGAACATGTGGTACCTTGACTAACACAACAGCAGCAGTTCTCTATTGTTCATGTGAGTGGACGCTGTATAGTGTTTACTTCACATATTTAAAATAAAGAAGCTGTTCTGCAGTGGGACTATGCTTTCCAAACACCATAACTGAGTTAATAGATTTTGTGATCATTTCTATCTAATAGCAAACAATCACAGGTCACAAAACCATAAACCAAAGGCTAATGGATTTTCAACAACATGCTTCAGCCCTTTGCACATTTTTTTTAATTTGCTTTTAATTTGTATTGATCTTCTCTGTTCTGTTTCGGTCTTACCAGTGTCAGCAGGTTAGAAATTGCTTTGAAGACAGCGAATGTCTGTGAAAAAGCAGAGAAATGAAAAGCAAACACACTTTTATGTGTGTGCACACTTTTTGAAAAATGATTAGACGAGACTGACAGGAACTCATATAACAGATCATACTAATTAATAGCAGAACCATATGCGTATCTGCTCAGAAATAAATCACATTGTTTTCAATGGTACTTCCAGTTAACCTGTTCAAAATCCTCTAACTTAGGTTGTAGGGATTAGGAATGTAATTCTTCGTTGTTTTTTCCTTAAAAGAAGCCTTGAGCAATTTTAGTAATTTTCTTCTTGGTCTGAAAAAGTCTTTGAAAATTACGTAGTTTTTGAAGGCTATTTACCATTTGAGACTTGTCCTGTGGAAGAAAAAATGCATGAGATTGTTTTACACAGAAAGTATCATTTTTCTACACAAAAATGTTGCATATTGTATGCAGAATCAGCAGAAAAATGCTATTTTCGGCATAGAAAATAATATTGTTGTGCCAAAAAAAAAATGCTGTTTTTTTCCCAAAACAAATATTGTGTGAATTTTGCATAGAATAAGTCTTGATTGGGAAAGTTTCTTGTCAGTCCAGCATTCTTCTCACCAGAGTTTCTTAACACCTGACAAACATGTTTTTTGAATCAGCAGAAGAGAAGGAGACTAGGCTCCACATGCTTAGAAGGACCAAATTTTATTCTTTAAAAAGAAAACCAGTGTGTTTTGGCCTGTTTATAAATTGCTTGGCCTTCTGCAGGGGCTTTATTAAAAACAAATACAAGATTATCAATAGAACATGTTTTTTTTACCATTATCCAAATATTCTTGCAAATTTTCTCTGTCTCTAGGAGGGTTGACTAGGCATTTCACTTCAGTTCATTTTCATAAGAATTGACCAAAATGTGACAACTTCTTCACATTCAGGATAGAACAAATTTAAAAAGAAATAAAATGTGGGAGAAAATGACATTGGTGAATTTGTCAATCCAGCCAGAGTGCTTTAAATGCCCAAACATTTAAAGACTGAGTTGGAATCTGTATGAGTGCTGAATACACACTAGTGTTGAGTACATTTTTTTCCAAGATTCTCCTTACCTTTAATGCTTGTATGGCAAGCAGGAACAGCACATTCTTCATAGCGGAAATAAAAACAAACAAACAAACAAACAAACAAACGTGAAAATAATGAATTAACATATAGTGTAGTTATCAGCAGGTGTATTTAAGTAGAAGGGCAGGGACTACAAAGCTCCAACAAAAGCATATTTCAAAGAAACAAAGCTACTTTAATCCTGTAACAAATAACTTTCCTAGCAACATTAAAAACTTAATTTTAGCGGTATTTTAAGACATTTTAAGAGGCCTGCAACAGGATTTTTTTTTCCAGTTTCATGCCATTGTCTTATTGATCCCAACATATGTATAAGGAAAATAACAAAAGTGAGATGTGTGTAGCAACTTGGATAGAAAGAGCCTGACACCAGTGGTCCACAATCTGGTAATCTGTTTATATTACCCAACTGCACTTTATACAGGACTGCAACTCTAGGAACTTGGTTAGTGCAAAATATGTTTGTGAGAGTTCATGCTGGAGATGGCTTTATTACCATATTATGCTAGCATTACATCACCTTTGCTGCCTCCAAGTATGTTTCTGGGCCCAATAGTAGAATGTACTGGTGGTGATCTTTACAGCTTTCCATGGCTTGGGCCACAATATGGGAAAGAGTGCTTCAATTCAGGCTCAATTAAAAATTTGAAAATTATAAGCTAGCCACATGAAATCCAGTCAAAGCAACTTTGTTTATGGTTCAAGTAATGTAGTTCTGAGGAAGATCTTACCCAGGACATATTCAGAAGGTATGGATAACTGAGAGATGAGTGAAAATGGTGCCAAAAATGTGCTTGCAAGTGGTGAAATTGGATTGGGGAGCTCTGAATACTCCCCAGGTATGGGATGTACTCTTGAATAATTAGATAAACAAGATTTGCTAGGATATTCTCTTCTGTGAATACCTGGCTCAGTTAATGGTGAATCAAACCTATATTGCACTGGCTAAAGAAAGTAATTGGTCACAGGAGAAGAACTGGAAGGAGCAGGGATCAAGGTTTTTTCCACAGTATTAAAGTAATATTACACAATATTAAAACTGGATGCGTAGCTGCATCTGAAATTATTAACTCTAATGAATTCATGAGATAAAGTTTGGTATCCATTTAGCTGAATATTTTTTGAGTAGGGCTGAAGTGCCTCAACAGTTTGATGTCAAAAGTCTCAGAATCTAAACTACCATCACTGCACAAATTCCATTACTATACATTAATCAGTCTGTGTAAAAACAATTCAGCTTATCAACATCTCAGGAGCTCAGGATGTCAAAGAATGAAAGATATTTTTGGTCTGAAGTGTTACTGCAGGTTAGGCCTCCTTGGAGATAGCATGAAGATATCATTTTGATATCAATAATTTGGCTCCCTTCTACCAACCCTCTCCATGTGTTTGAGAGGCCCCTGGACAAGCCCAGCACTAGGCTCGGCCATCAAACGCTGCAATATCCCAAGACAATACAGGCAGGCCAGAAATAGCCAGATCATCGCTTTAGGAGACCTCTCTGCAAACACCCTCATTATGTATGCACGCTGTTTGCAAAGGACTCCCTGCCTCAAGCAGGTAACTTGGCAAGCTAGTAGCTTAAAGGCCAAGCACTGAGTATTTGCATACAGTCTACCTCTTTGTCAATTTGGACTTAATCATGCTAAATTGTGACCTTTCTGAGACATTGTCTCGCACCCAAAAACTCATTGTTGTCCCCAAGTAAGGCAGAGCCTGCAGTCCCAATTCACCCTATAAAAACCCTTGATTCCAAGACCTTCCTTGGATCACTCCGAACTTCCATCAAGCTTTGCTGCTGCTGTGCCTGACAAGCTCCCCTCAGCTAATCGAGCTGAGTTTCTTCTCTGAACCCCCGGATTCTCCCGCAAGGTCCAGGGTGACGAGACAGGTGTCGCATCACCCATTTTCCCTGAAAATCTCTATCCTTAATTCAACCTCTAATTTCTTAGTTAGCTGTGTGAATGTAGAGTCTTCAATATTTGTTTGTATGTAATAAAATATCATTTCTATTACTTTAAACCCATCTGGCTGCTTGACTGACCTGACCCCGTAGATGCTGGGTTGCAAGATCCTGCTGAGTTACTCTGCCTCTCGCTAGCTTAAGTGAGTGCTCCAGCTAATTTTCCCCAAAATTGTGTTTTACTGTTTGGTTATTTAGGTGTCCCTCCCGGGTCCCCCAGTAAACAGGGTAACAGAAGTCTGATGATTAATCTAAACTAGAGATGACCCATTGACTCAAGTGTTGCATGGTGAGTTAATACATACATAGTTCCTAAATTCAGTGGGTCTGCCCCACTTGGGATTAATAATAGACTTCAGGCCTTCATATACAGCTCTCAAATTGTTTGCATTTCACATTTTTGAATTTTAAATTGTGCATGTGTTACACTAAGCTTAACATTGGGTCTATTCTGCTTCCTTCTCTGCACCATCAATGTTCAAGCATGCACATAAGAGAAGTTAACTCTATACTTGTTACTGTTGTTATTGTGTGCCTTCAAGTTGTTTCCAACTTAGGTGGACCTATCATGACGTTTTATTGGCAAGATTTGGTCAGAGGCATTTTCCTTTGCCTTCTTCTGAAGCTGAGAGAGTGTGACTTGCCCAAGGTCACACAGAGAATTCCACGGTCAAGTGGAGATTCTAACCCTGGTCTCCAGAATCATACTCCAAACCTCAAACCACTACACCATGCTTGTCCTGCACACTTACTAAGGTGTAAGTCATATTGAAATTAGTGAGAATTCCCTCCAAATACATGCACATAGAATTGCTGTTCAAGTGGCATGGGTCAAAAATATTCTAGCACTCCAGAACTGCACTTGTCATGTGTTTTCTGGGTGTCTTTATTCTATCCTTTTTAAATACAAGACAGAAGTCTTTTAAGCATTACATTTCCTAAAAGCAATTTCTGATTTTTCTACATGTAACACAATAAAAACTGTTTGAATTGTGGTTCCCAACCTGGGAAGTGCTATATTATGCAGACCAACAAATTAGCATCACATGCAAGCATCTTCTCATTCCAATGGCATGGACCAATTTTGATTTCTGTGCCTTGAAGGTAAAAAGGACTTTCATCCTATTACCAGTTCTCTGAGCCTTTCAGGCATTCTCACCTCAATTCTCCCAAGCTTGCTTTTATCACAAACTAATAGTGCATTCATAAGCAATTGGCTTTGGGCCATTAGATTTCTCAATGCTAACTGCTGCAGATTTGTTTTTAAACCTTTTCACCTGATCTGGTATTTTTTATTCATGACAATCCAAGTTACCCTCCCCTCTCCCATTACTACTGTTTTGGCAGAAGAGTTAAACTTTCCTCAAAACTCCACCGGTACGAATCTGAAATGTATCTATCAAGTTCACCAGATTCAATATAAATACAAATATTGCTCCCTTCCTAAATTTTAAGTCTCCCTTCCATGTCTCATCTTCTTTAATCACTCAAACACATTTCTGTACCAATCAATTTAGAGCTGGTTTGTCAGAAAAGGTGATTTTGCATTGCATTCTGCCAGATGCTTTTTACGGATAGCTAGCCTTTCTGCATAAACCAGTTAGTTTCTTTTTTAAATGGCTCTCTTCTTTTCACACTGCACATGCACATTTACCTCTACTCTATTAAAATGCCAGGAAATGACATTCCATGCTGAGGAAGTTATTCTCCCTCAGTGGCTTCCTTAGTGAATTTACTCAATAAGTCAAGATGAAGCTTTTCTCTCCATGTGAGTGTTTGTATCCCTTTAAAATGAATGTAATGTTGCAGACAGCCCTAGAGACTGAAATGCTTTATTAATCCAAAGAAGAAATACAGCAAGGGCACAAGAAAGGCCAGCTCTTCCCTCAATTTGCTCGGTTTCATTCAGCAAATTCACTTATTTTCCCATCTACTGTTTCTGTTCCACAAAATAACCAATATTCTGCTCTGTATGCTTTCTTTCCTCATTGCACTGTGGGCTTTACTGGAGAGGCTTCAGGGTTCAAGGAGATTTATACTGCTGAGCTGGATTCTTTCCTATTCAGGGCATGAGTTCAAGCCCAGCCCCACGTTAATGGGGAACAGCAGCATGCCCATGAAATACTGGGCTCTCCTTAATTAAACAACAATATCATCACAATAGGGTGATGGTTAGGATTCAATATGAAGTGGATTGCATTCTAAACTGTTGTTGATATTCTACATTGACTACATATGTGATTAAGTATCACATCCTGGCCCATCCCCACTCCCAGCCCACCTTAACAGCCAGCAGACACGGCAAAGAAAGTTGGTTCAGGGGCCGATTGGGACACATGGAGGATGACATTTCTGCCTCTCTCTCACCAGTGAGTAAGATCACAAGAAGGAATTATGATGGGGCTCTGCTTCTGATTGTCACCATCTAGACCACTGGGAAGGTCAGAAATGTCATCCTTTTTGTGTCTCAATTGGGAGCTGAACATACCTCCTCCACCTCTTTTGGCTGCCAATTCATAAGGAGGGCAGTGGGACACTATGTAATCTTACTGAACACAGAGCAGTTGTGTATCTGTAAATGTAGGTTAGCTATCCATAGCTGCAGTACAGAATGCCAGTCTGCCTTCCTAACTTTGACAAAGCAGGCAGTAAGGCTGCTAATCCTAAATCTTTTTGCACTACGCTGTTATAGTTCTATTATTCTACTTTCAGTACCCAATGGAATCCTGGGGTTTGCAGTTTAGGGAGGAGCATTTAGAATTCTCAGCCAGAGAGTTCTTTGGCCTCAGTAAACTACAAACTCCAGAATTCTGCAGCATGTTGAAAGTGGAATAATAACAGTATAACAGTGTAGTGCAGAAATGGCCAAAGTCTTCCTCACTTTGGTAAGATACATTGGTTCACTGTGTGGGGCATATCACCCCACATGTACAGCTCCATGGTAGCTGTGAACCTGGAAAACAGCTTGGAGAAAGAGAACTGAAGTTGTTCTCCACATCTACAGTGACGTCAGTTAATTTCTGTTCCTGTAGCTGCAGAATTTCAGCTGAGATACGTGCTGCCTAATCACCTCTCCCTCCTTTGCCTTCAGCCAATAAAGAGACATTGCAATAGCCCTAATCTTCAAAGCTGCTGGGCATAGGACATTTGGACATTGTTGAAAGTGAGTAGGTCCTTGTACAATACTCAAAAAAGACATGTGCCTACAATCCCAAGTTATGCATAATTTGTACCAGCAGGCTTCCAGCTGTTGAATTCCTATGTATGTTTTAGTAATTATATGCTTGTAATAATTTTATGTATTTAGTAATTATATGTATTTTATGTAGCTATAAAACAGCAAGTGCAAATTATCTGCAATGAATAAGTGTACATCCACACACTGTGTCAGTGGTAAGGACAAAGACAGGAATTCTGGCAACCAGCCCTAAATTCTAATAATGGGAATTCAGGAGCCCTCAAATGTCCAAGTTGTGCTCCTATTCAGTCAAACTTTAAAACTTTTCCTTTTCCTCTAAGGATTCTTAGATCCTTGACATAAAAATAATTTAGATTTATTAGTCAATCATCTTTCACTTAGACCTAATCTCACAAAGTTAATTGCGTCTGACCTATATAACTTCCAGTTCCTGGTAGGGACTTCCATAATTTTACATACCTTTTTATAATATCTAGATCAGGCCTGAAGGAGGAGAAGGAGAACAGCAACAACCCTAGAGGTCCCAGATCCTGTCTGATCTTGTAAACTAAGAAGGGCCAGCCCTGCTTAGTACTTGGATGGGAGACCACCAAGAAATAGCAGCTGCTGTAGCCTATATTTGAGGGGAAGGAACTGGCAAAACCACATCTGAGTATTCCTTGCCTAAGAAAACCCTATGAAAATTCATGGGGTTGCCATAAGTTCAGGTGATGCAAAGGCCTGCATACATGCATACATCTCCATACAGAAAATTAAACTTCAGGGAGAACTGTTATGGCTTAGACTTCTCTAAGAGAAGACACATATGCAAGAGATTTTCTTTATATATAAAGACCTCTATGAAAGAGGAATCAGATTCTTATCTGTGTTCCTGGGCACTAAATATAGACACCATATAGAGTTTTGTTTTAAGTGTTCCTTGGGAATTTGTTTCGGTTTGCTTTGTGCATGTCTTTTCTCTCATGCATCCCATAGGCAGCTTTAAGCTTTAGTATTCATATTGCTTCTTTAAGAAAAGTCTTCTACGTCAGTGATGGATTTTTTCCTGAAACACATTTAGTTGTGACATGCTTACATCTTTGTTTGTATACAATAAAATATAAACATGCCTGTCATGCTTGGTTGTATATTAGGAATGTTTGTGTTGTGTGCATATATATTTATAGTACACATTTCTAAAAGTATTAGCTTGGGGATTTGAGAGCTTCTGAGTTAAACTTATTAGTATTCAGGGTAAGCTGACAAAATTCCTCTCTGTTATCTAAAACCTAACACACAAGTCAGTGAACTGCCCACTTACACACCACTAAACGAACAAAAGAGGTTTCAGATTTACATATAATATGCACATAAATTTCTGTATTGGAATACAATTTTTTATGTATTTTGGATTCCCCATTCTTTTCTTCAGTTGTTCAGTAAGCTATGACCTCTCACCTACAGCTAGAAAAATATTCGCAAATTTCAGGCATTGTGCTCCCACTCCACAGAGCTGACTATATAGCTAATAAGTAGCTGATATTTCTTAAAAATGCATTCTTACATTCTCATCTTACATTCTCATCCAGTGTTTTCCAGGACCACCCCTACTTATTCACCCTCCCTTCTCTGAGTCACCCTTCCAGTATGCAATTAAAAAGTATGACAAAGAAAACTGGATACCTGCTGAACATATATACACCTCCTTGTAAAACCATTTCCTGTGTGTTAATATATGAGTGTTTCACTGGTGCTAATTATCATTGTATTTTATCAGTATGTTAGCAAAAATATTAAAATTAATCCTGACTATATTGCTAGAATAAATTCTGAATTTGTTTCCCCTCAGTTTCTTTCTGTCCTTTCCATAATTTATTATGCAAGACAGACATTCCATGTTTAAACTGTATTCTAATTCTTAATGTGAGACTATAAAAACTGGACCTAAAAACACAAATTTATGTCAAGATTGGATAGCATCCTGAACTCTGGCAACGTGTTGAGTTCTTCCAGCCCAGAAGAGACAAAATAAAAACAATGTTGATTGTGTTCATGTTTCCACTTTGCATGAAGGGCAAGTTTGTTATGGAGAACCTCAATATCCCACTGTTTGAAAGACTTTGTTTTTCTTCTCCTCTGCCCACATAAACTTCTGATGCAGATCTGCTTTTAAAGGTTGTATATATATTTCATTCAATCTGTCCAATGAAGATGAAAATGTGTAGTGTCCTGATAACCTCTGTGAAATGGCTTTATTGGCTAGGACATTGCAGTTGAAAGATTTATTAATCACCACCATAGAGGATGAACTTTTATCGACACAGGAATCTAGACTACTTTTTCCTTATCAGTCTTGTCCTGAGAAGAGGATAACCATCTCAGGTCCTGGTAAATTAATTAAAAACTCTGATATGTAATTAAAAAATAAATAAACAGGGAAACAGTGAGACAGTTTTATTGATGGCAAAGCTGAAAAATCATTGGAAACAACCCACTGTTTCCCCTTCGTTGACTACTGCCTTGAGGAATAAAGAGCCACTGGCATTTAGCTGCCCAGTGATAAACTTTCAGGATGTGATAGGAATCACACATGCTTGACACCATGCACTGGAGATTTCAGGGAAGAAATGTAATAGAAAAGGAATGAAACCATGGAAAACATTTGTGAAAACTCAAACCATTATCCTTTGAGCAATAAGGAAGAGACAGTTTGGAGTCTGGTGACTTTTGTCTATTTTCCTTCTCTCAGAGAAGCCTTTTGAGAACTTGCGATTATAACTGAATAGCAATTCTTTGGTTTTCTTTTCATAGTACACACTATGGAGTCTGCAGCTAAGTACACGAACATCATTGACTTGGTCTGGAGATCGATGCGTGCTTTGGTATGTCAGTAATACTTTTCAAATCAGTAATGCAACATTTTGTTAGACTGAAGTAGTTACCTGAGTGGCAGAGTGACAAAAGAAGTCACTTTTCTGTCACCTTGTGGTTATCAGCCAAGGACACCCGGTTGGCTTAGCTGAAAGCTTCCAGATTGGGATAGCTGCAAAGCTAGCGGTTTTCACAGTGATTGTTGATAATTGCTCCAGAGCAATGGGTAACTATGCAAATACAGCAACACAGGCAAACTATATTAGCCACCCTGCATGGTAGCTAGCACCACTTCCCTCTTGATAAGTGGCACTGAAACTGCTTCTTTTTGTCAGCTCCTTTATTGCTAGGGATAACATCTGTGTTATTATAAACTGACAAAGAAAAGCAGCTGCAGTATGAATCAGGTAACATTTAACCTAAGCATGCCTGTGAGGAGAAAAATATTTACATGAAGTGAAGAGTCAGTTTCTCAAAGAAACACAGAGCTATCCTCATCTGCCACCAGGTGACAAGTTTACATAAATGAGGAGGAAGAAAGATAAACTCTCAAAAAGACAAGCCATTTGGTATGTTTACCAACAGAAGTATAGCTCCACAAAGCCACATTTACAAATGTAGATGCACAGTGAAATTGTATTCTAAACAAAATCAAGCAATCTTCCCTTGACTAGAAGTTGTGAATGCAACCTATCCAGTGCACACAAAGGAAATCGCAGTTGACCCTCCAAAGTTGAGGGTTTAACTTTCATGGATCTAATCATCTATGATTTTCTTTTCCAGAGGAAAAGTGCCTGCTAAGTAAAAAAATCACCCCTATAGCTAAACAAAGAGTAAATTGTCTTTCTTCCCTAACAGAAGAGAGTGCTGATACATCAGCAAAATAACAAGGAAGAGGAAGACATCCTCTCTCTTACAGCTGCAAAGACCAGAAAGTAATGGGATGAATGAACAACCCGTTTCTGAGAATATGCAGTGCCACAGGGGAGCTGTGGCCTGGAGCTACCTTTCCCCTTTCCTGTAGAAGCACTGAGGAAAAGGAAGTGGTGGATACAAGGCCTTTCCACGCTATACTGTTATAGTGCTATTATTCTACTTTCAACATTCTGTGGAATTCTGGGGTTTGTAGTTTACTGAGGTCAAAGAGCTCTCTGCCTGAGAATTCTAATGCTTCTGCCTTAACTGTAAACTCCAGGATTCCATAGGATGTTGAAAGTGGAATAATAGCACCAGAACAGTGTAGTGCAGAACAGCTCACCGTGTCATGTTGCTGGAGGCTTGCCAGGCATTTTTATATAAACTAGGCCACAATGCTCACTTTCTTCCTTGGTGTTTCACTCTATTCTGCCCATCTTCCACTTGATTCCCATGGCTGAATTTGAGCTTTGTGAATTTTTGCCTACCTTGCACTGGATTGTGTAGAGCAGTGGTTCTCAACCTGTGGGTCCCCAGATGTTTCTAGACTTCAGCTCCCAGAAGTCCTGAGCATTGACCATAGTGGCTGGGGCTTCTGGGAGCTGAAGTCCACAAACATCTGGGGACCCACAGGTTGAGAACCGCTGGTGTAGAGGATTATTCATTTGTGAATATTAGATATTATGGAATATTTGATTGTATTATTAGATTATAAATTATATAAATAGATAAAAGATTTAGTTAGATTGCAGGGGAAGGCTTGGTCCAAGAGTACCAAAGGGTTATCTTTAGGGCAAAGAATGAATGTCTGATCTACACATTGGGCATAGCCAAGGGAGGAACCTTGGGTTCACCATAGGATGGGGACCATCATTTGACAATCACTCTGCATTGTATTGTCTTCCTGGATAAGCAGCTGGGGGGGCTAACTGGGGTAGCTTTCCTCTGTGGTAAGAGGGGGCTCACTTATGGCAAGAGGGGAGGTCAAGATGACCTGGCTCCTAACAGCGATATAAACAAGACCTCAGCCAGATCCTTTTTTTTTTGGCAAATAATGAATAAATGGACATAGTTATTGAAAATAACTTGTTCTCTGTTTTATTCTTTCAAGCACATGGGGGAAAGGCCTGTATAGACCTTTTCTGAGCCACTTCCTACTGGGGACTCTTTCATACTACAGCACACTTTAAGTGTCATAGGAACCCTAGGGTTTGTATTACAGTGAGACACTAGAAAAACCTGGCAGAGAATTCTAAATGCCCCTCACTAAACCGCAAATCCCAGGATTCTACAATGTGCAGCCTTGGCCAATAAAGTGAAATCATAATGCTTTAACTATGCGGTATGAAAAAAACCCTGATGGCTCATGGTGTCAAACTGTCTTGAGAATCTTCACTGTCCTTGAGGAAGCAAGATTATTGTAGTGCAAAAATGAAACAAACTTAAAATATAAATGTAGAATTAGGTTATTTGCATGGTTTCTTTGATTTATTTTTTAAAAAACCCTACGCTTTCTCTCTGCCATAAAGACACAATTCTTATATGGGTTCATAAAAATTTGGATTTAAGATAACCATGAAATAAGTGAATTAGCTCAGTTTCACAAAAACATTGTTAACTATGCTGATGGATATGTGTGTATATTAAGAATACACACTCACAGAAATGTGTTAATGTACCTTATATGAGTGTGTGTGTGTGTGTATCTATACAGACAGACGTGTGTGTGTGTGTATGTGTATGGGTATACACACATGCACGTGCACACATGCACACACACACATATAGACACACACACACACACACGTCTCCTAGTATATTTATGTCTGTGTTATATAGCCATAGCTACATATATAGAGAGAAGTGTTTGATGGAAAGTGTTCGGACGGAGAGACTTCATTTGAGATTTTAACCTCCAAACCTAAAGTGAAGAGATGTAGTTTTATCACCATGGCAACTGGGTAACAGGCATCTTCTCAGCTGAAATTGTCACTCACATTAAATTGGGCTGAATCATCTGTCTTGGCTTGGTGACGTGTTTAGGGCATGGTTAACACAGTCCATGGAGGAATTGTTTGTATTTATTCATGATTTTAATTTACAGAAGCTAAAACTTTGAATCACCTGCAAAGTAAGGATGCCCAATAGATTATGGAATTTAAGGCAGATAATCAAAAATCACAACTATAAATAAATGTCAGCAATCTACCCTTTAATGATACCCAAACTCTGTCATCCTAAGTGGCAGCATCAGGGTCAACATAAAATATTATCATCCCCTACTCCTGACATTTTCCATCATAGTTGCAATTTTAAAGTAACTCTTTACTTTCTCATCTTCCAAAATGAAGTAGTTACTTTAAATTATTCTGAGAACATCAAAACATTATAAATTGTTTTCTTATGGTAGACAACATACCCAAGTAATGAGGCAACATACACTTGTAACTTTGAAGTAACTAAATAAGTTTCAGTTATAATGCCAAAAGACTGGTATTATCTATTCCTGTTACAATCAGAATGGACTTACTTTTGGGTTATTGCACAATTAATTAATTGTGCAAATTAATTAATTGCAGAAAGGGATTATTTGCAAACTAATAGGCTAATGATGCCCAGCAGGACATGAAACTTCAATGGTCTTTTTTTCCCTTTTTTTTTTTTTAAGCCGTGGGGCTTTCTGCATTACACTCTGATAGTGATGTTATTCCAGTTTCAACATCCTGTGGAATTCTGGAGTTTATAGTTTACTGAGTCCAAAGAGCTCTCTGGCTGAGAATTCTAAATGCTTCTTCCTAAACTGTAAACCCCAGGATTCCATAGGATGTTGAAAGTAGAATAATAGCACTATTAACAATATAGTGCAGAAAGGCCCTAAGAAAAGCCTCTTGTCATTTCAAACTTATATTCTCCAGAATATTTGTATTGGAAATGTCTGATTTACCAATAGGTTGTGAAAAAAATATGTACCAGGGAAAGGACTGGACACAGGGCTAATTTTCTTTTTTTTCTACTGTATATAATATAATATTATAAAGGCCCAATGTATGTAATGTGGCATATGTACAATCTAAATTACATTCACCAATCAGATCATAGTTTTGAACAGTAATTCAAAAATCAAACTGTCAAATTTATAAATTGATTGAAGCAACATGAAAAAATTCATAAAAAGTCAAAATGCCTTCCTTGTGTTTTGCCTTCTGCTTTTCAGACCTCAAATTGTGTAATCAACCTTATATTTTCTGAAACAGAGTTAGGTAGGAAGTGTGAAAGCTAAAATGCTTGCAATTTGTTATAAGCTTTGCAATCTGGTGTCTGCAAAAATCAAAGAGTACTTCAACCTATTCAACAAATTGCTCTGAGATCATCAAGACATCCTGGACTGTAGATAATACAAAGGAGTGAGGTGTTGCAGCTGACCTATTAGGTCTGACTTCCATACCCCGAAGTATCAAGTACAGAGCTTAGAAGAGTTATCTTTTGGAGCTACAACTCCTACCCTACCATGGTCAGCATGCCCCACAGTCACACAGGTGAGGGGATTCTGAGAGCTATACTTCACAAAAATAACTTCACAAAATATCTGATCAGAAATCTTTCTGCAAAGAGATGGGATGGATTTAAACTGCCTATCTGAAAATCAACTATACTCACGTCTAGTATGTTCTGTTTATTTTTTAATCAGTTCTACTAAATCTCATAAAAAATTTCAGCTTCCAGATTTATCAAAAATCAAACATAAGTGGTGTGCTGCTTTGATTCTGAAAAAGCTTACAGTACATTAGATTTTGAAGTCTGAAATGATAATGCTTTAAAATATAATACTACATTGTAATAAAAATATTAGTTGGTGTCAGCAACAGGCTGCTTCTACCATAACCCCCTGCATCTGCTTTTGGTACCACTGAGTCACAAAAGAGATCGACCAAACAGCCTGAAAAGATGCCAGCATCTGAAGGTATGAGCAGAAATGGCCCCACCTTGGCAAAGCATACACCTAACATGTTAGAGATGCCAGGCTCATCAAATGTTAGAGGATTTTGCAAAAGTAGAAGCCTCCTTAATAGGGCCTCCTCAAGAGCAAAAAACCTTGAAAGTTGATCTAAATCAGTGGTTCTCAACCTGTGGGTCCCCAGATGTTTGTGGACTTCAGCTCCCAGAAGCCCCAGCCACTATGGTCAATGCTCAGGGCTTCTGGGAGCTGAAGTCCAAAAACATCTGGGGACCCACAGGTTGAGAACCACTGATCTAAATGGTTACAGCTGGTTTCAGGTGAGAGTCTGGATGATCCAACTGATAGCACGCTCAGTTGTAACCTTTCTGCTCCTGGAGCAACACAGGTCCTTCCTCTGTGTAACCCAGTTGCTCAATGAACTTTGCATGCTCTTGATGTCTGGTTTCCAACACCCTTCTTTTTCCATGTCCACCTCTGCCATTATGACCTTGGCTGTACCCTTGACCATGCCTTTAAATCACTACTCATTCACCAGGCTTGACTTCCAGCAATATTGAATTCAGTCAACTACTCAACAGCAGCCTATAACCTAGAGATGAGCACCATGTAGTTTTGGCCCCATTACTGGAATGCTCATGATCAGACAAATCAGCTAGACACAGTCTTATCTCAGGTAATGTGAGTGCTCAAGAAGGCCATAACACTAGTCCCTTCCAATCTTCCATACTGTTTTTTTTTAATTCCAACTCTTTTCCAGGTGGTAATTGGAAATCTGCAGATCTTTGACTTAAAATCTTGCAAATTTGGAGGTTTTCCTAGGAATGCTCATATCTCCTTCTTGTTTCACAGTGGCTCTGTAATGAGTCTTGCCTTAATGGAAACACCAAAAATCATTTTTTGGAAAAAATGGTAATATGTAATTTATGAAATTGTCTTATCCTTTTGTAAGGAAAAAAAAAAGTCCATCTAAAGTATACTACTCAGTCAGTAGGCCATTTCCGCACGGGCTAATAGAAACGGTGCAGAGCGTCCTCCAGGGAGGACGTTTGCACCTGGGAGCAGACTGGGTTGGACCTACTTAATGTAGATCCACACCTCAGCCCACTCCAGAACGACCCCAAGTGGTTGTCAAGCGTGCTTTTGAAAGATCGCTTAAAACAGGTCTTTCAAAAGCGCAGAGCGCGCCATTCTGTGCCCGCTGTCCGGTGCAGATTTGCAGGCTCACACCAGTGTGAGCCTGCGATCTGCCGGGGGCGGGCTTTAGGCTGGCGAGCTTCAGCGGTTGGTCAAGACCCTCAACCAACCAGAAGCTGCCATTTTTGTCCCTGGAGCATTGCAGAACGATGAGCACGCACTGCTCCAGAGCAGCACGGACCGGACCAGGGAGCCAAGAAGTCCGGTAAGTAGCAGCACGGGGTGATTCCTTCGCCCCGTGCAGAAATGGCCAGTAGCTACACATGATGAAACTGTTGCTTTTCTGTATCATTTTAGATTGACAATATGAGATCAAATGTTGCATAACATATCTTTGTGCAATAAGCAAATAATTCCAAACATATATAAAATTCACATATTAGGTTGCCTTTTTAGAATATTGTTAAAGTATTTAACCCAAAACCAGCTTTTGGAAAGCAAATACAGAATGATAAACCTTGGTTTTCTGAATCAACTCTAAAATTTGATTTCCCAACCACACATAGGGAGAACCATGCTGTTTCAGATTGAAGATGCATCTGGTCAAGCACTCTGTTCATACGTTGTTCAGTTAGTTGCCTATGTGGGTCCCACATTGGAAGAAAGGTCGGATATAAATTGTATAAATAAAAGAAAAATGCATGAAGCCCACAAGCACATCATGAGTGCAGCTGTGACCTCTCAGCCTTGCTTGCCCATAAATTATAAATACTTCCTCTGGTACCAAAGGAAATATATACCCATCATATTAACCCTGTCCTCTAGCAATTTGTCCAGTCCCACTTTAAAACCATCCAAGTTGGTGGTTATCACTATGGCTTGTAGTGGATTGCAAGTTTAATCATGCCCAGTGTGAAAAATTATCTGTTCTGAATCTCCCACCCATTCACCTTTAGGTGAATGATCTTTGGGTGGTAGCACTGAGAGCAAGAAAATGAAAACCATCTCTGTTTACTTATCCATGTGATGTAGGATGTTTAACTATATATACCTATATCATGTCTTGACTTAACTTGCCATTTTTGTAAGTGAAACAGCTTCAAGTGTTGTAGCCCCTCCCCAAAGGGGAGTTGCTTTAATCACTTGATCATTTCTTCTGACCTTTCTACACCCCTTCCAGTTCTATGATATTCTTCCTGAGTTGAATTCTGTGGCCAAACATCTACATCATCCTGGTTGCTCATATGTTTCTGCCATCATACCTACAGGAGGTAGTGGAGGCTGGTTCCTCTACTCACTGACTTCCTCTTGTGCACCACAGCAGCTGTTTAGGCTATCAGGACCAGTTCCATTTCCCCAGTCACTGGTCAGCTGTGGGAATGTGCCTGGGCTACATAAAGGATGGAACAGGGAAGGAACAACATTTATTTTCAGTCTTGGCAGCCTCCACGTTATGTTGTCTGCTTGTGTGGGGGACCTTGATGAAGGAAGTACCTGATATCTCCATCCACAAATTTGAAGCTCTGAGACAGGTATAAAGCTCAATTACACTTGCATATGTCACCAGCCCTCAGCCAGAGAAGAACAGAGTTCTGACTACTTCTGGTGGCCATGTTAAGAAAGGAGGGGTAGAAGCAAAGGAAGCACGTGACCAATCAGCAGCCTTTACATAGCAGTGCAGCCACATAGCAGAGAGGACATGCCTCCAGCAGTGGAAGTGGGGCTTTGTTCACCCAAAAAGAAAAAAAAAACATCCATTTTAAACACAAGGTTGGCATGCCTGGGGTGAGGAATGCAAGGGAATGGGAGGAGGAGAAGTGGGGTTGGGAAATAGACAAGCATATGTCTCACAAATAATCAAGTTTGCAATGCTCAAACCCACAATGTGGAGAGAGGACTGTACTTCTTCCCTTGATGAAACTCTTTTTTTTTTTTTTTTGAAAATCCCGTCATCCAGCTCTTGATTTTTGTGCAGTGTATATCATCTGGAGCTCACAATCTCTTTATAATACTTAATCACAACCTTCCTCCCACTTCTGCATGTATGTCCTTCAAGTGCCATCACCTCATTAAACTTCTGGCTTCCTATCGCCCTACAGTTGCTGGATTCTGCATGAATTATGCAACACTCATTTGGTATCCATTCTGTTAGAGTTCTTCCCCAAGAGAAAAAAATGCTTAAGGACAGCTTAACTTTTCTAATGCCATCTACCTTGAGGTCTTTTCATTCTGGAACTCCATGAACAAGGCAAGAAATTTGGCTTTGCTAAGAAGCTGAATCAGATCTCAGAATCATGATTAAAAATGAAGTCAGTATTTGCATACTTCCAGACAATCTATATATATCTATATGTCTGTAGAAAAGAGAAAACGTTCCTGATCAAAACTAGCATTTGTCCCAGAAACCAAAACTGTAGAATATTCAGTGTAGTTGTAATAAATTTTCTCAAATCTGTTATGTACTAATTAATACATCTCAGAATTGTACCTCAGCATATTTCACTTCAGCAAATTTTGCCTATAGATTTCCAAGCAGCATCTACTCCTACAATTACCAACTCTGGACTTCTTGCCACTCAGGTCAGTGAAGGAGAACTATTTTTAACAATGAATATTTCAAAAACCATAGGTGGCAAAAGCCATCTTAATAGACATGTGTTTGAGTGACTGTGAGCAGAACACAGAATTGGGCCTTTTGAATCATGTGCATAATTCATAGTCCATAGATTGTATCTACCTTATTCATGAAGTTTTAATAGACCTATTATTGCTGTTGACCATTAAAAAGTGATTTTGTGCTGCTTTGTCATATTGGTATTCTCACATTCTTGGGAAAAGGATTTTGATTTCCTGAAGTTATTCAGCTTTACACTTCCAATATGTGTGAAACCTTATCCTTTAAATGTTTACTCAGAAGTGAATTCTACTTAATTTAGCAGGAATTTACTTCTAAGTAAGTGCATACAGAACTTCAGAGTTAACTTTTGGGTGGAGGAGAGGCCAGTTGATCAAGTATAACCTGAACAGTGACTAGATTTTGCAAAAAGTCTAGATTATTTGATAACTGTGGTTAATAATTCAAAGGCATAGTCATGTTCATCTGGATCAGTATGCAAAGGTTTCTTGTAGCTCCTTTGAGACAACTGAGAGAAAGAGATTGGTAATATAAGATTTTGCAGACTTAAGTCTACTTTGTCAGATGCCCGGAGTGAAGTGCATACCTTTATATGTGTGAATAGCAACAGAAATGAAAAACTTATGGATATGGCAATGAGATGACAAGTTCAGTTTTAATGACAGATGTTGGCAGACAAAGGCAGGAGGGAAGATGTTGCCTAAAGCCAAGGTGAGCAGATAACCATGTGAAGAATGAAGGGAGTTGTTGAAATGTAGCTGTGATGTTGGCTGAGAACCAGAAAGGAGATGTGATAAACTGGCCATGAGAGCTCTCATGAGGATGGGGTGTTAACTAGTGTTACAATATGTGTGGTTTGCCAGGAAACCATTCTCTTTGCTCAAGCCGCTGTCAGTGGACCACAGTTTGTGGATATTTTCCAGTTCTGCTGTTTTGCTTCCCAACAAAACAAGTTCACTTTCTGGATACCACCATACTCAGTAGACATGTAAGCACCACATGATATTGCAGACCCACACACCACT
Source organism: Iguana delicatissima (assembly GCA_948472985.1). NCBI lineage: Eukaryota > Metazoa > Chordata > Lepidosauria > Squamata > Iguanidae > Iguana > Iguana delicatissima. The sequence goes on from CAOKZL010000647.1 coordinate 280,434, forward strand.
ACACATACTTTCATGCCCTGAACAAACTGCCAAATCCAAATCTAAACTACAGCACCTAATCACATTTCCTAGAATGTTAGAGGTACTTTCACTCTCTCATCCTCTAATGTGATCTGTATGTCAATAATGCCCTTCATCATTCTATTTTGGCCAGTCTATAAATGGGCATAAATCAGACACTAGGAATAGGAATACATAAAAACCAGTTGCAGAACACTACAGTCCTCCTGGGTATTTCATCTTGGACCTCAGAACAGCAACTCTTGAACAAAACAAAACAAAAGAAAGAAAGATTGTAAAGAGAAATAGCAGAAATGAAATATATCTACAAACTCCTGTCCATTGACAGTGAGTTGAACAAAGGCAATGATTTCCTGGCATGCCATACGTATTATAGGATCATTAACACCCCATCCTCATGAGATCAGTTTGGCTGTAGACAACTCACTGTAGACAACATCTTTTCTCAGTCTCAAAGGTACTACGAGTTCCCTTTGCATATTATTAATATTTGCAATTATATTTTTATTCATTTCACGCACATTTCTCTTTATATGCATTTGGTATGCACTTTTCCTAATAGAGACATTTTTGCAAATGCTTTTGCATAATACAATGTTTTGCTAATAATTTTTCTTATTCTCTACACTTCTTTGATTTACAGATGGCATTGCAAAATTTGGGAAAATGAATCCCATTTCACATGTAGATTTTTTGAGGTACAAGTTTCTCATTCATCCCTTGTTATCATTTGGGCAGTATCTGTATGGTATCAGAACAGGAGAGTGTTTGAACATTTCTTCTTCACCAAACACTTTGGGAAATGGAGAAAATGCAAATATAACAAACAAATACATGATCTAATGAATAACATCTCATGCCTCGTGACATTGGTCAACACTGACATGTGAAAGATATGCAGAATACAAAAGGTTCTGATCTTTCTGCAGTGCAGTTCTAATGACAATCACATCAACCTACGTCTTTCTGTTTCAGAGAAAGGACAGCTTCAGTATCCAAAGTAAATAGTTCACATGATCAGTACTTTGCTGTTTCTGTAAGATAACTTGAAATAACTTCCTGGAAGATACAGACAGTCTTGCCTACAAGACTGGCTTTATTAAAACAATACTGCTTAGGAAAGGGCTCTTTAACAGGGAATGCTTTTCTTCCTTTGTTCTTTTAAATTGCTTTTAATTTTGCTGTTTTAATATGATAAATTGTTTAATTGTGTTTTAATATGATAAAGGTTGTGTTTATCAGGTATGCTTTCAATCACATTTAGAACTACCTTGTGACCCAATAGTAGAATCAAAGTAGGGTACTAGATGAATAAACAGTGTCTTCAGAGTATCTGTTGTGACCAAGCAGTAAGTAAGTAAGTAAATAAATAAATAAATATGGATCTAAATTAGTTTATAACTGTTGAAGTATCTTTACAATTGAAACTGCCATTAAAATTGTAATGTGTTTAAAATAAAGGACATCATGTTGCTCACTGTTTGTTTACCATGAAGTAAAAATGAGTAAAGTGAAATTATCCATGGTGATTGATCACTTTTAATGGTCTCTAGATGTAACTCCTAGGCCCTTTCTGCACCTTACCTTTTTGCAGCGCTGGGGCACAGGGATTGCACGAGCAGCCTCTTCCAAGAGGCTCTCGCGTCCCACTGCTTCACTTCTGCAGCCGCTGTCTTCTGGCGAGCAGGCAGCGTGAGGGCTCCTCCTCTCCCTTCTGCAGTGCAGCCTGGGATGTTCCCAGGGTGCACTGGAGCAGGAAGTGTGAGCGCTGTGACTCTGGAGGCTCTGCACGCACAGTAAGTACACGCAGGGCCCTGGAGCAATGTGCACACACCATTTTTGGCTACAAGCCAAAAATGAAATAGTGCACGATCGGTGCCTGCTGACCCCGGCAGCATCGCACAATTGTGAGGACCAATTGGAGTGGTCATGTGGACCACTCCTCGCAATTGCTCAATGCTCCAGAGGCCCATTCGCATGACGAATGCCGTGCGAAAAGGGCCCTGTTCTCACATGAATAGTGTAACGTGAACTTATCTTTAGACTGAAAGCAGTAACATTATGAACTGGATGGACTTTCATCATTTTACAGGGCAACAGAAGATATGATGTTTAGGAAGCTCTGGGCATGTCTTTACAATGCATGTGAAACTTTCTAATTCCATTTACAACTGTTGGGAAAATGTCATCTGATCATACAAGAGACTGAGAGTATGACAAAAGATGCTGGAACTTTCTCCATAGTTTTCATTCTTCTTGCAAAATAGCTTTATAATGTGTGGACAACCAAAAAAGTAAAAGAAACAGCCGTAATGCTTAGCTCAAAATTATGTTTGGAATGCATTTGAAGATCTATAGCTGAATTACAGTTTTGTCTTATGTAGTTTTGCTTGCACTTATTTCCTGGCTTTGGAGGATGTGGAATCGTTTGTCAATTGACTTTCTTTAGCACTAGCCATCTTGCTTTCCCTTCCCATTCCCATTCTGTATCGTCCTATTAAAATGGTTTTGTTTTACATTTAATATTGTTGTTGTGTGCCTTTAAGTCATTTCCAACATGTGGAAATCTATGGTGAACCTATCATGAGGTTTTCTTGGCAAGATATGTTGAGAAGGGATTTGCCTTTGCCTTCCTCTGAGGCTGAGAGACTGTGACTTGCCCAAGGTCACCCAGTGGGTTTCCATGGCCAAATAGGGATTTGAACCTTGGTCTCCAGAGTCCTAGTCCAATGCTCAAACCACTACACCATGCTGTGAAAATGTGTAAAAGTGAAGAGGCAATGAATAGAAAAGAACTGATAGCTTAAACAAGCACCATTCTATCTTTTCCCTTTTACCTCTTTCCTTATCCCACAGGTAGGAAGATCTGATTCTTTGTACACCTGCTGTTAACATGGAGAGAATCAAGGGCAAATATGAACTGGAAAATGCTGACTGTGTCAGATAAAATGCAAATTATACAGAGAAAACAACTGCTGATAACATGCAAATTTCACATGGGATGTTCAGTTTAGATAATAGGAATTGGGGAGTGTGGGAATATCAAGAGTGGAAAGAAAAATATATTCCTCTCAGCTTTAGTCCCTTGCTACAGGCCTGCTGATTCAAGCATAGCATGGGTCCTCTAAAACATATGTAAAACTGATTGAGAAGCTAACTTCAAGCCATTTGCTCTTCACTTTCCAGCTCTTATTAAAATAATCTGTTCACATTGTCTGTGTGAGCTATTTTTTGCTCTCCTAAATGGTTCAGAAGATTAGAACAGATGAATTGCTAAACCTGAAAGCTTGCTTTCCTTCTGGAAACAGATTCATGTCCATTTGTTGTTATTATGTGCAAGTTGTAGAAGGCTGTAGAAACTTTGGGTGCTAGAAAGAAGGAAAGTATCCAGCATAGGTGATGTAGACTGATTTTATCAGTAGTTATCACACTGGAGAAAATGCAACTGTAACATCTAGGTCCTGTGCTCTTCCAGTAGCACAGTCAAAGCAAAAGAACAACCTTTAAATAACAAAGGCCTGTGAAACAACACTAATAGATGAGTGCACAGCATCTCTTGCAACAAGCTTGCTGCTCAGCAGTTGTAATAAATCTCACAATTCATGATGCCAATTGACGTTGCTAACACTCAATGTTTGATGCTTCCACATTGCTCATACAGTGGGAATGGGAATAGTAGTAAAACCAATGTTAGGCAATGACATTGCAACCACAGCACTCAGAAATGCCATCAAGAAAAATCCATAGAGTCCACATATAATTACAAAGCTCTTTTGAAGACCTTGTAGTCTTCCTATTAGGGGTGTACTTTGGATTCCAATGATTCCTGAAGCCAGAACTGTATTTTACAAATCCAGTCAGATTTGAGAAATGTCCACATCAAAACAGGCTTCTCTGAAGATCCAGATCAGAGCAATCATGAACATTTTTCAGCTGTTTCAGTATGGAGGAAGATAAAAACAGTGATAACACATCAACAAAAACTGATATATTTCTCCCCAGTCTTTCCATATGAGGAAAATGCCAGCATATGAAGAGAAAGTAGGAAGGTGGTAGGGATAGTGACTGGATGGAGCAGGTTTTAACTACAGAGAATTTTTTTCACCAGATATCTCCAGTCCTATTGCTTTCAAGAAGGGAAATTGAAGTAATATGACATGCCTCTGGAGCTCTTTACTAGTTTTCTGACCCCAGAACAGGAGCACTGAACCATTTTGTGGGAACAGGAAATATTTTGCTTTGGTTGCTTGCTTGGGAATTGCTATAACTTCAACCTCTTCTCCCATTGCACAGTCCTCATTCATTCTCCACCATTGTGCCCATGAGCATTCTATAAATGAATTGAGCCATACTTTGTTATTTCATTCCTCCTTCACTCACACTTTTTGCAAGTTTCTTGTCTAGAAACATCTCTGTAAAGTATGCAATTTTCAAAAACAGTACTAGAAGACACTTGGAAATGAGTGTGGCGAAGTAGGTTATTTCCCACACACAAAACATCTGTAAACTCAACTTGTCCTAAACTTCTATACATATCTTTATAAAAATGTATGAGTTAGTTCATTAGAGCCATCTCTATTTTTCATATTGGGTTCAGAACAATTGTCTACAATCCCCCCTTACCTGACTAATATGCTTCAATATTTTACCCATTTGCTCCCAAAACCAAAGTTAAAGCTATTTTTTTTTTTAAAAAAAATGTCCAATGATAGCTAGTGGGAGGCATGATGAGCTGGATTTCTGAATGGGACCCAAGGTTTGGACCTAAGTCAAATCAGGCAGATTCTGAATCCCTTGAAGCCATTTTGGTTTTATTGGAAGACATTGTTCAATGAATTGAACAGAACACATGTGTCATGGCTTTTGTATTTGAACAACTATTTTGTGAGGGATGAGGGACAACCATAAGGTTAAAAAACACACAAACACTTGGGATTTTGGCAAAGCAGCATCCTAAACACAAGAATCACTAAAGAGCTCTTCCAGATTGGTCTAAAGATGTAAGAGGTCTTGTGATATATAGTTCCTTGGACTTTGCCAGGTTTTGTTGCTTTATGACACTACTGAATCCATTCATTCTGTTCTTTTAAGAAGGCTATTTGTAGTGATTTCTTGGATCTGTACCAGGCGTCTTCCAACAGGATTTTTTTTAAACCAGTTTCCTGAGGCATCCTATGTTATGAGGGGCAAATTTACTTTTTTCTGATTTTTTTTTTTAATTTCAAGCTATATTGCTATAGGGCAAAAGTAATACTTCACTGATCCATTGATACATGGATATACTGATGCACTACAAGTCTAAAAAAGTAAGAGGGGCAAAGGATATCTTCTATGCTGGCATGTCTCAGAATTCAAAAGAACTACAGTTAGGGTGGGAATAGAATGTTGTAGCTGGTGCTTGGAATGGCCAGAAATTAGTTCAGGACCACCAAAACATTGGATTTTTTTTTTTTTTTACAAAAGAGAACTGCAGCAACTAAATATCACAACCTGCCTGTCTGAATTGTGGGAGTTAGTTTGTGGTGGATGGGGCTTTACTACATGGTAGTAGTAAAGGTGGTAGACCTGTTTTGAGCCTGAGGGAGAGAGGAAGGGAGAGAGGGAGGGAGAGAGGAGAAAAATAAAAATATTAATTTCACATCATGAGTATAAACATTTTCATTGTAGGAAATATGGTAGTCAGCAACTGGTGGCAGCCAAAAAAGACTGTGGGCTTTATCACATGAGGCTGGTAAATCACCCTTACAGCAGGATAATAGCATCATTGGCTGGGACTTACCACATACCATTGTTCCTCTTCTGTTGTTCTCCTGGTGGGGGCTATTTGGAAAAGTGTTTCCCCTGCCACAGGAGGTAATTAACAGGTTAATTCTGTGTGAGGTGGGAAGACATAGCCATATGGATCAACTTTTCCTGGAAGACATTTTATTTTTTCTTACATCATTTCTTACATCATTAACTATAAACTTTTTGACAAACATTTGCCTGATCCAACCCATTCAGATTAACAGAGAGGTTGACAATATTTCTGTTTAAAAGTTTAAATACATGTGTGTATCTGTATCTACATGTGCACACTCCCAGTTTCCAGGAAGAAAGTTTCTGGTTGGGTGACATTTTAAATTATTGCTTTCTGGTAAAGACTACAGACATGACCGATCCAAGTAACTGAGAACTAGTACAACCGACTGTGTTTATTAATCAAAAAGCTCATCTTGTCGTAAGTTCCTCCCTCCCTACTAGTCTGCTCCCTTCTGGTAAACTGGATGTTCATGATAATCTTTTTGGTAATACCTCAATTTATATGAAAATAATTTCTGAGAAGGCCTAAATGTGTCATCTTAGTAGTCAAAAGAGAAATTTATGATGCTTTGTTCTGACCTTTATTAATAATTTAACAGACTAGGCTCTCTTCGCTTCTCAGCCAATCAGAAGGAAAGGATGTTAGCATGCTAGTCCATTGCTTCCCATCTCACACCCTCCATTGCTCCACTTGCAGAATTGCTCAATATTCATTCTGTACATCTGCCTCTCCATACATGTCCCTATCAGTCACATTTATGAAGCTGATGCAGAATTTTTTAATTCCTACACAGCTTGTCACCACAATTTGGTAAAGGACTGTCTATTAGCATACGTAAAATTTAGTTGCAGAAGATAAAAGACAGTGACAGTGATGGCTTGTTACTTTTCAAGCATGCCCTGACAGCTTACATGTTTCTTCAGAGATGGTTAAAAAAGAAGATTCACTGATCAGAATCATGAAAGGACCATGGGTGCTGTCTTTCTGCATAATTCAAGCCATAGGTCTTGCAGCTATCCATAGGTCATAGGCTTCCCAAATCTGAAGCTTAATGTTTCTGAAACCACTTTTCTCACTGGCTTTCTACATATGATCACAGCAACTGTTTGGGGTCCACTTGATAATAGAGATTCAAGCCTGTTGTCTGACATATGCAACATGTTATTTTGTAGCGTGGCAGTCTGATTAAATAATGTTGGTCTTGATTCTTGATAGACCATGTCAAAGACCATTCCTACCAGAACTGAATAGCACCAAATTAATTTGTCTCAAAACTGAAGAAGCACATTTCATGAGAGAATCTGAAAACTAAAGCAGTGGAGTGAACATTTCCTTTCAGCAGCAATGTCATGTGCTATTACTGTCACCACCTTGAACTGCAGCAAAGCACATCTCTTTGCCAATGGAACTCTTACAAATTAGTAATGTGCCTTATCTACATTATGTGTTGAAAAATAACAGAGTACAGCCCTTCCTAAATTCTGGCATTGACTATACAAATGCAAATGTTTGTTACAGAGCCCAGATGCTTTTCATTTACACAGGGAGAATCAGCTTTGGGAAAGGAATATTTTGAGTACCATTGTAGCTGAAGAGAGAGATTTGTTTGGCCCATGTCTGACATTCTCTGATTCGGAGTGCATTCACAAGTCCCTTTCTCTTGACAACATGGCTCAGAATGCATGGTTATCTTTCCTCAAAGCTATATTCCATAAAGAAAGGTGGGGGGAGACTGGGACAATTGCACAAAACCACTTGTCAACTAAGGCAGGATATTGCCCATTTAAATTTTCCTAAATTTAAATGATTCTATGTGAGCTTGTTGAATATCTTCACAACTCTTCCTTCCTGATTGATGGGGAGGCTAGTATGTCCAGGAGTTGTGTGAATAGTCCTTCTGATTATATAGCTCAGTCTTTGTAAAGCAGGGTTGGAAACCTTTGTCTGTCCAGGTGTTTTGGACTACAGCTCCTACAATCTCCTACCTTGGTTTTTTCATGTGAGGCTGATGGAAGTAGTAGTTCAAAATGGCTGGAGAGCCAAGGGTTTCCCTACTCCTGCTATGAAGGAGTAGGGAAATTTATTTGTTTAAAAACTGGGCTTAAACAAATCCAGTGAATTGGACTGAACTATCCAACAAGTGAGAAATACCGTGAAAAGTGGAAAGTTATCTGTATTAAAACAGGGTCAGGATACTGAGAGAGAGAGAGAGAGAGAATCTCTTTTGTATGTTTGTACATTTCATTTCTGTCTTTCTGTGTATGTATGTATGTGCTTGCTGAAGTATCTCATTCATACATATATTTCATTTCTTTTAGGAATAAGAGTCATTTAATGTTTGCTGGCCATCTGGGTGGTCAGTATCCTCTCTATACCACAGACGGTTGCCACTTCTTGCCTTGTTGTGAGGAGTAATAGTCTTTTAGTGAAATATTTCCATTTTATATCATTAAGGCTCTCCCCATCTAAAACTAACTCAGTTTATGTTCCCTCATCTGTTACCTTCTGTTAGAGTCAATAAAACCTAATAATCTCTTAAGAGCGTCCAGGGCATTTGCAAGCACCAATCACTGGCAACAGTCCCTTTCATTTCTTGAAAGGGATGATACATGAGATTTAATGAGAATAAGATATATTTTAGCTCCTTTATTGGAAGAAGGGGAGAGAAAGAGCAAAAACAGAATCTGCAGCAGCCTTCTCCCCAGAAGTGACATGCATATGCAAAAGCAGCCTAATTGCCCTCTTTAGAAACTAATCATTCTGGATTTTACAAGCTGCCTTATAGAACCTGACATGCTTATTTCTCCCCCTCTTGTTTCTATTATGTTGGTAAGCAGTGATCCTTCTGAAAAGAAAATCAACCCCTATTTTTATCTACTGCAACCATCTCCCCTTTTTCTCTCTGGCTCCCTCCCCACCCCAGCCCTTCTGCTATCAGCCGAATGGCACCACGTTTCTCTGCGTATTAATTGCTCTGTAAAATGCACTCAAAGTCATTACAATTCTCCATTCAAAACTATTATCTTGGGCCATTATGTTTTTGCATTATATTTATTTAAATGTGGCTCTCCTGAATTAGTTCATTTTAAATAGCTAGTCACGCCTGAAATGTTGTTCCACCCTAGGTTGCTCACAAATACACATTGCAAAACGCAAAACTCCTTATAAAAGTTATTGGTGCTGTTCCAGGAAAAATCAAAAGTATGTGTCTGCTCTCTCTCAATCTCAATCTCAATTTCAATCTCAATCTCAATCTTAGGCCCTTTCTGCATGTGGTTATTAAGGCGAGCCACTGCGCCTTGCCACAATGTCTTCTGCACCTTGGAGCGGACTAGGTTCAGTTTATTTACCTTCGCTCCGCATGTAATTCTGACTAAATGCGTCCCCATGTGGTGGTAAAGCATGCTATTTGAAAGAAATTGGTTTTCCAGTTTTCCAGATTGATTCGATTCGTACTTTCACAGTCATGCAGACACGTACATTTGCACCAATGTGAATTGGTGGTCAGGGGAGGGCTCATGAGGGGGTAGTATGGACTTATGCACATACACAATGACGTACTAAACCGTGAAAAAAAAAAGGGTAAATCACAGCCGACGAGGCAGGGTAATGGGAGTAGTGGGACTGGCCATGGCGGAGACAGTGTGGATTCATGAACTCATACTTCTCTGGATCAGAATGGAACATATGCAGTAGCTGTGTGGAATAAAATGAGGGGAAATCCGCCTTGTTTCGAGCCCAGAAAATCCGGTAAGAAACTGCACGAAACGATTCACCAGCCTCATGCAGAAAGGGCCTCAGTCTGTCTCTTTTAGAAATAAATAAATAATTAATTAATCTTGAAACAGCTAATAGGCTTCAAGTCCACTCTAAAATGCATGTCCCTCCTTTAGCTAGATATGTAGGTTCTGAGAAGATAGGAATGTAAACATACTATTTTCCATCATATTCTTTTGAAGTCTGTTGTATCTAAATAGCCTAAGTGCAGAGTTGAAGCCCAAGTGGCTATTTAAAAAAATCAGCTTCTGCAGATTACAGTACTGCACTCCACATTACACTCTTATTTTAAATACTCATGCCCAGATAACTTCAGGGAGTCAGTTTAGAATGCAGTTTACAAAAGCAGCCCCCTCTTCTAGTATTGCCATTCTGGCCATGAAAGAATAAGATATTAAGTTTTTCAGTGCTAGATCCAAAGTTAGACAATTCCTAGTTAACAGATGTGCCTGCTAGTAGAATGGTGGACATAGACTGGGTTGGATCCAGACAAAGTTATACATAGATTAGACTCACTGAGATCAATGAGACTTAATTTGGATCCAGTCCTATGTTGCTAGACAGTAGACTTGTTGAATAAATGTAAGTAACTTCTTTCTAGTTATACTGGTTTGCCACCTTGCCTTTAAATTAATAGGTAACATTTTAAATATTTAGCCAGCACAATTCTCAAGCAAGCAATGATTCCTCATTCCAGTCCATCCTATTTGTTGTTGTTGTGTTCCGTCAAGCCATTTCCAATTTCTGGTGACCGTAAGGTTAACCTATCATGGAGTTTTCTTGGATTGAAAGTGTGTGATGCACCCAAGGTCACCCAGTGAGGCGCTTTCCACACGGGGGACGGGGAAATGGGGCAGCGCACGCAACGGTGGAGCTTACCTGGAAGCGGGTTGCTCTGTCTCTGCGGGGAGCGCGCATTCGCCTCTCCACACGCTGGCGCATTTCGGCGGCGTTTGACGGCGCCCAAAATGGCGGCCGGTGACTTCTGGCGACGCTCCGCCAATCAGGGCAGCGCACCAGCCAGAAGCCCGCCCTTGGGCAGCTCTGCAGGGATGCGCTAGCGTGTCCCTGCAGTTTCAAACAGGGCGCTGCAACGGGTTAGTGTGCTCGCATTTTTAAAAACCACATGAAATGTGGTTTTTAAAAAACGCGCCGCGCCACCCCTTGCGGCCGCGCGAGGGCAGTTTGAGGTGTGGAACCTCCACTTTTCAAACCGCCCTAGCGCACCCCATGGTGTGGACGACCTCCGGGTGAGGTCACCCTAAGCTGTTTTTTTTACCCCGTATGGAAAGGTCCTGAGTTTCCACAGCTGAGCAGGGAATCGAACCCTGATCTCAAGGGTTGTAATCTGTTCTGCAGTGTAATTTAGGTGGAGAAGGAAATAATTTTGTGACTGACACTGCTAAATAATTGAGAATCAGAAATCCTTTTTGACTAACTACAGACCACTGGGAGTCTGCTGCTAGATCCAGTTCTACCTTCTCACCATCCCTGCATTATATGACAATTTGTAATAGATTTGTGGTTATTGGTCCTTTTAATTGTCAAAGTCAGTTTGTGTGAACAGGAACCGCACACTGATTATGAATTGGGATGGATGGACAATACAAAATGGAATTAATGGAGGTAAGGACTTTTCAGTTTCCTGTATATTTGTACTATCTTGTTTTTGCCAACTTGAAGTAAACATAATAGAACTGCCCTCAGAGTTCAGTCACTATGTTACATTATTCTTGTAGAAGTGTGATCTAGCCATTAGGTTACATCCAATGTTGAATGTTCATACTTCCCCTCATGCAGTGGAACATTCTTTCCCACAGCTCTCCTTGTAGCTCCTGTCTGCCAAATCTGTTCTGGAGGGTGGCCTCCCCATTGTGAGCAGACTAAAGAGATACAAAGACTACAGGGGGCAGGGAATCATCCCCTCGCCTTTGTGCTGATAGAAGCATTCCATCCAAAGGTGGACACTTGCTGGACTTCATCCACTGTGCACATGTGCTCTAGTACACCTTGATCGCATATAGATTATAGCTGTACCCTGTAAAATCATTCCCTTGAGCCTTCCATCATACATCAACAAAATTGCATTTCTTCTTTATGTTCCTACACTAAATTCTCTCCTTCCTATCAGCTGTTCCAACTGCTGGCCACTGTAATAACAGAAGGAATATAGCAACTCCTTGAAGTGTTGTACCTACCTTTGTTAAATGAAATGTGTAATTGACAGTCTCACTACAGAATTCCCTGGCTGGTTGGCTAGCTGGCTGGCTGGCTTCAAATATGTGGCCTTCTTTTGCCCCCCTCCATTTTGACTCTCATTATATTTATTTCCTCACAGTATTAATGCCTCTAATTTATCAAGGAGTCATCCCTTCACTAAAACCTACGGCTTCTCACTGGAGCCAAAATGCACCACTATGCCTCCTGTTAATCCATTCTTAAAAGGGTGACATGTATCAGAGAAGCCAGTTGACCCTTCTTCCCACTGAATCACTTATGTAGTTCCCACTGATTCACCAAAGTAGGTTGTGTTAACTGAGAATTTAAATATAGCAGTTTTTAGTCCTTACCTGTCTTAGTGAGTGTGATCCAAGGTCAGTTTTACAAAGAACAGGGTGTATCTTTGAAACTTACTATTGATTCTGAAAAGAGATGGGAGAAAGGCTTCAAAAAGCTCTCTCCTTCTGAAGAGTAAGTCAAAAAATCTGCTTGGGTGATAAAGAGCATACGATAAGGTGGCCATATGTCCCACAAAGGACAATGGTCTGTTCGAAGAATCTCAAGAGATGGTCCTCTGTTTGAAGGTTTACCCAATTCGAAATACCATCCAGTTCAAGACAGGTTTACAAACAGTATGGGATAGTGGTAAATTTTGAAGTGCAGATCCCCACCAGAACAGTGTCTGTATCAACAACTCCAGGAAGAATCCAATAGTGCAGCAGGCTGTCTTGATCTATAACAATTTCCTATTGTTTTCATCTCTTACCAGGTCTTTTGTAAAGCCAGGCCTCACCTCAAAATACTTTGGATTACAACAGTGATAACTCAGAGAAGTACATCATTTCTGGGAAAATCTATTTCTCTTCCATTTACTGTGGGAATTGCTGCTAAACTCAGAGAAAATGAGGAAGTGTAAGGGGGTGGTGGATATCATAGTTCCTGATCATCCTGAAATCCCCCAGTTCCTCAACGCTGCAAACTCTGGCCCTCCTACACCACTGTTTAAAGAAAAACAGGCAGAAAAAAAGTAGATCAGAGGATTAGAACATGCCCACATGAACTAAAGATGAAATAGATACACAGGTTGGGTGGTCAGTCTTCACCACTAGGGAGAGATGCATTGCATTGCTATTTAGTGCAATTTTTAAGTAAATTCATAACCTCCTTTTCTGTCTTGATTATGTATATGTTTATGTGTGTGTAACTCCCACCTTAGTATATATAAGTTCATGAGCAAAGGTAAAGGGACACATCAATTAAATTCTTTATCAAAGAATGATAAATTAATTGAGTCTAATACCTTGAAATTCTTATGTGGATTCAGAATTTTAAATTCTAGACCAATAGTTAAGTGTTGTATAAAACAGCAGCCATTGTAGTAATCATGTTTAATGGGTTTCTTAATTTTAGACACAACAGAATCTTGTGACACTTTTGAGACTAACTTGGAGACAGAAGTTTGTACTATAAGCTTTCATACTCTATTTCATCAAACACTCATGTGGAGCCTCTGTGGATGGATATTTATCCTTAAAAGTGGCCATAGGAGGTTATGTAGTAATGGAAATGCAAAATATGTGGATACGCTGATGGAGTGACAAATTCATTTCTGTTTCAGTGTCCCCTAACTACTCCTTATAACTGTCATGTAAACTGAACTTATGACTATTACCATATGTTTTGCATTTCTATTACTATTCACCCCTCCCTCAATTCTAAAGATGTTCCACTCCAAGCATCTGATGAAATAGTCTGAGTCTAGGAAAGCTTATGCTACAAACTTATTTCTATCAGTTAGTATATAAAAGGGTACTACTATAAGATTCTTTTTCATACTGATACAGACTAACATGTCTGTGCCTTTGATTATTTTAGATGTTTAGCCATCTTTCAAATTCTTTGTCATCCACAAGGAATCCACATCCTACATTTCATTTTTGAAAAAGTAACTGTTACTGTTAGAGTGTATTAATGAATCTGACATCTTGTTGTGGTGTGCCTTTATTTCTGACTTATGACAACTCTATAGCAAACCTGTCAAGGGATTTCCTGGGGCTGAGAATGTGTGACATACCCAAGATCACCCAGTGGGTTTCCATGGCCATGTGTGGAACTGAGCCCTGGTCTCCAAGGTCATAATCCTATGCTCAGTTCATTACATCGCATTGACATCTTGTTACATCATTATATTAATTTTCAATTAGAATAAAAGATTTGCCTAGACTAGGGTGTGATCTATTAGGCCACTCACAGCACTGCAGATCTATTTCTGCAGCTTCCAGACCCCACCCAAACACTTCAGATGTCTTCCTTTAACTTCCCTGATTCCCCTCTCCCCCTAAAATATCACCTCAAAGTTGTGAAGCTTCCAGGAGTAGCAAGTATTTGAAGCAGCATGCAAGGCTTTGTTGAAAATGGGAAGACCTTATTCCACCTCTACCTATCTCCACACCAAAGGTTGCATTACAAAACCATAAATGGAATTCTGGCCTCTTCTAGTTTGTGGGGTGGAGTCTAGTCGGGTGGGTGAAAGCAGCATGCAGCAGTTCCTAGGGCTGCAAAATTGATCCTCAGAATTTGTCATTCTTTGCAAATTGTGTCCAGATGTTGACCTGGGTGTGAATTCCAATATACTTCCACATTTTCTTGCAGCACATATGGTAATTTCTAAAATAATATTGCTAGACACAATCATAACAAATTCTTCATTCAATCAGACTGTGATGGAAATGTGAATTGCCATGAAATTCTGTTGATAAATGAAATGCACCCCTAAGAAAACCTTAAAAGTCCACAAAATAAGCATATTTCTTTTACTTTATAAATACACTGTATGTCAGATATAAAGGAGGCTTCCTTCCACTTAGACCAGTCATTCATTTCACTTTATTATGTGAGGCCATGATATTTGAAAGACATGCCTGCCGTGGTATTTAGGTGTCCCAAGGAGGCCTTGCCTCATTTTTGCTGCCCTTGAAAACATGTATTATGGGAATTAAAGAGAATTAAAGAGAAAGGTTTCTTGGTAGCCATTTCCTGCCTGTGGAACTGTGTGCCAAGAGAAGCTAGGTTGGAACTTTGTATTATTAAATACATCTCACTTTTCATGCCAACAAATAGCATTCAAGGCAGTAAACAGTAGATAAAATCAAATGCAAACAAATACCACGAAAACATAACAAAGAGATTCAAAGAACAATTAAAAAGCATCAGGGAAAATAAAATAATGATATTCAGCCACTCAAAGCCCACTCAGAAAGAATCAGTTTAGATGCCTAAAGTCCTTCCAAATCAAAAGACAGTTGTCTTCACCAGAGCAGGCATGATCCAGAGCCTGGAAGAAGACCTTGCAGAACTTGGAGTTCTGCCTTCGGAGGTCTGAAGGCCCACAACAGCCCATTGAAGGCACCATTTTGATTACCAGAAATGATGTTGCATTGTTGTTGATTGCTGTTTGGGGTGATTTTAAGAGGGCTTTCTGATATACTTTGTACTTTTTATTATTATTATTATTTATTACAGTGTGTGGGGGGAGGGACAGTACTTTGATCTCTAAGTGTCCTTCAGCTGAAAAAAATGGGAGTGCTGAAGGCCTTGGATATTAGTGGAAGGGAAAGAGCTACAGTGTGGCTCAATTGCAGTCTATAGTATACACCAAGTCCCTAAGAATGGCTCTAGGGATTTTCCAGCCCTGTTTGATGATGCCAGTCAGTTAGTTTGGAACTCTGCATGCAAACCCTGTGCTCTGCTACTGACGTATAGATCTCCCTCTATATTTTATTTCCATTCCTTGTTGTTGTTTTTTAATATGTAAGGTGAAAGTACAAATTTTCAGATTTTCAGAAAAATCAGATTTTATGTACCTCTTTCATTTGCTTAATTAAAATGTTTGT
The DNA here is from genome assembly GCA_948472985.1 of Iguana delicatissima. NCBI lineage: Eukaryota > Metazoa > Chordata > Lepidosauria > Squamata > Iguanidae > Iguana > Iguana delicatissima. The sequence goes on from CAOKZL010000647.1 coordinate 296,148, forward strand.
CTGTAGGGGAAATTACCTGGATATGTCCACAAATGGCTCTTTGTGACATAGACAGAACACCTCTCTTATCACTCCCCAATATTCCCTTGTTATTTAGGTAAAGGGGAATTGCGTACGTTTTCCTTAGAAAAAACATATCATTTACTAATCTGTTGTGAATAACCTGTGTATGTTTGGAAACCTTCCAGGGCAAATGTCTCTCCACTCACCCAATCTGAATAGTAATTTCAAAGCAATTTTTTTGTACAAATATGGAAAAGAGAAAGCAAGCAGGTCATTCTGAGTGATCCAGTGAACCTGGTGGTCAAACATAAATGCATATAAAGTAAATAGAAATTCAAAACAATAGCAACATATAGTGAATTTTAACCCAGTAGTCCAAGAATATTACCTAAAACCAAACATCCCAAATTTTATATGGATTTCCAAAAAAAGAAACAGGATTTTCCCTTCCTATTGCCTTTTGGATCATACACTGTAGATATAAATTAGATGTAAGGATGCAGAACTATTTTTCAGGTCAGGGATTGAAGAGTTTTGTGCATTTGGTGAGAATATCCATTAGGAATAAGAAAATTTTCGAGTGTCACTTTCTCTTGCTTTCATTTTTTAAAAAAATGTTGAGTCATTTCCATCATGGATATGAAGGAATTTCTGAATTTTAGGCCAGTTATTTTCAGAAAAAAATAAATTTCACTCACAACTGCACTGACCAAATTGAATAGAAGCTGCTACAGCATGGAGAGGACCTTCTTGTATCTGTTTACCATATATATGTTAAAAAGATAAACAGACTCTTGGAAAAAGTCAGCAACTCTAATGTAGCACTAAGATGCTTGAATACACAAAGCACATTCATAAAAATTGTCTTACTGTACACCTATCCAAAACATCCTATGACAAAGAATTTTTCTGTACTAGAGTATTGAATGGGGACTACCAATACCTCAAGTGTTAAAAATCATGTTGTGTGTGCTATTCCCATCAGGGGAAAAAAGGCCACATGAACTTTCAGTCCTCTGTGAATGGTATGTGTAGAACCATTTTTTTTTCCTGCAGAGGATGTTGAGAATCAGAATTTAGTTCCTTGCTTGAAAAAGATGTTTCATCAGGGATTGGTATGCCAGAAATCACCACACCACATTTGACATTTCCTTGGTGATTGTTGAGGCAGAAGAAGGAAAGATAATAGAAGTTGTTGCAGAATCAAGACAATCAGGAACCTGTCTGCTCCAACTTTATTCTCAAGAACTTAATCAAGGGCACTGATGTTTTCAAGGACCTTTATAAGATGCCCATGACACTTCTAACTGAATGTATTTCCAAACACGTATTCAAATACAGAAACCATTTATCTATACATTAGTTTTGAGGAGATGGATTTGGAGGAGCATTTTAAAGTATATTTGCATCTCCATTTGACACAGCTAGTCATATGTAAATAGTTATAGGAAATGATTAAAGTTGAAGTTGGGCATAGTTGTTTAGAAAGACCTTTTGGCTTCTTTGTTCTACCCACAATCAACTTAGAATGTCTGCTTTGCATCAGGCAGGGCTAGAATGGGTGAATCAGGGACTGGTAATGCATAGTCCTCTCATATTGCTGCACTAACTACTATAGCTGGTGTTGAGAGATGATAAGAGCTGCTGTCCAACAATACGTGGACAACTACCCTGTTTGCCATCCCTGTAGTAGGCAATTCTTGATTCAAGCAATCCTTTTCAACAATATTTATTCTTTCAAGGTTCTAGGGATGATAAGTAAGTTAAGCAGAGCAATGATGACAGCTCCTTCTGCAGGATAACTTCATCACATTCAGGAAGCATGATAGGTATATTTGGAATTCAACCTCACTCAGATCTGTTAAGTAGATTATATCAAGGCCTTGCTTGATTTAAGTTTCATACCAGCCTGTTCCTTTAATTTCTAAAATTCTACACTCACAGTGGTGAATCAGGACCCACTAATCAGGAAGTCCTAATTCTAATCTTGCCTTTGCCATAAAGCTACCAAATCATATCACTGACTTTCAGCTGTGCTCGGCAATATGGAAATAATATTTTCCATCCTTAGCTCTTGTAAAGATTACAACAAGACAATGGATGTGAAATGCCTTGAACACACAAAAGTGCTATACAAGCGTTACATATAATTTATATTGTGTTTTGTAGAGATCTTCTTCTCACTAATGATCTCAAGTGGCACTAGATGGCAGTCTTTTAGAATCTGTTGTATATAGACAAAGTATACAGCGTTCTCAGCTGTTATTAGCAGGGTCTGCTTTGATCTGATTCTTATATCCACACCTTCTGAAATTGCTCTCAGCATTTGCCAGATGACATTTCTTTTTCACTAAGTGATGCTTGTCATCGAAGGATATTTAAACTTTTGTATTCATGCAATGTACAACAATATTTATTTTTTTAAATTATATTCTTTATTCATTTTCCATTACAACAATAAAATAACAATTAACATTTGACATATAACATATAACCACTTATACACTTACATTACCCACAAATCTAAAACCATCCATCTCCCAACCCCATCAACAAATCCTACTCCACAGCATTCATTCTTCCAGAGTTCTTCGTATTATTTCACACTTTTGTTTTCTCATTACTTTCATAATATCTTTGAACCTCTTATTCCAATCATACTACTACTTCCTTGTCATTCACCAGTATTCTTTCCTCATCCGACCTTTATCTACGTTTCTCGTTCACCTTCCCCCTTGGGATAAGTCCTTATTACTCCATTACAAAAAAAATTCTGTAAGTTTCATTCTTCTATTTTTACTCGTCATTTTACATGATCCCTTTGTCCTTTACTTATCTATATTGACATCTCCACCTGTACGTCTTACTTTTCTCTCTCCGATTCCTATACTTCTTATGGGAATCCCTCTATACCTTTGATTATGTCTTATCTACTCTTATATATTCTCCAAATATTTTTTCACCAATCCCCAACTCTCTTCATAGTAACTTTGATCTTTTCCCTGAAGCATCCCCGTTAATCTGTCCATCTCTTCCATATCTAACACTTTCATCAGCCATTCCTCCATTTGTGGTGTCAATCTATTTTTCCATTTCTGTGCATATGTCAACCGTGCCGCAGTAACTAAATATAATATTACTCTCCAGTGTTTTCTTTTTGCCAGCTTCTCTATCTTATAAGTCATATTTAATAAAAATAGTTCTGGTATTAGTGGTAACTTAATTTGAAGTATTGTTGTTATCCTCTCATGAATATCTTTCCAGAACTTTCTTGCCTCCTCACATGTCCACCACAAGTGGAAGAATGTACCTTTCTCCTTACCACATTTCCAACACTTATTCTCTGTAATTTTATAAATCCTACTCAATTTTACGGGGTCTAAATACCACCTGTATAACATTTTCAGGTAATTTTCCTTTAAACTCTGTGCTGCCTAAATTTATTTGTATCTTTCCAACTAGCCTCCCAGTGTTCCAATTCTATTCCACACCCAACATTCTTACTCCATTTTATCATTGTCTCTTTTACTGTTTCACTTTCCAACTCACGTTCTAACAGTAATTTATATATCTTCGATATTGTTTGTTTCTTAGAGTCCCGTATTATATTCATAAATGGGTCTTCCTGTTTTGTTGTTCCAATCCCTTCTGCATTTTTATCCATAATAAATTGTTCTCTTAACTGTCTGTATAAAAACCAGTGGCAATCAAAGCCCTCTTTTTCGATTTCTTCCCTAGGTTTTAATGAACATCCATCCAATTTCTCTATTATCATGTCTTTATATCTTATCCATTTATTTTGTGGGTCTTTCCATCTCCCATACAATGCTTCATGCGGGGATAGCCATTGAGGTTTTCTTATATAATATCTTCTTAAATTGTAACCAAGTCCTTAACAATGCTCTTCTTATATAATGATTTGAGAAATCTTTATCGATTTTATATTTCTCATACCACATATAAGCATGCCAACCCATCCGCTTTCCCTGTCCTTCAAGATTTAATAATTTTTCGTCTTGTAACGTAATCCATTCCTTAAGTCATGAAAGCCCACAGGCATTATAGTACATTTTCAAATCTGGTAAGTCAAAACCTCCTCTTTCCTTCTTCTCTATTAACGATTTCCACTTAATTCTTGATCTTTTCTTTTCCCAAATAAACTTTGTCAAATCTCTTTACCACTCTTTAAAAGGTTTTTCACTATTTATAATTGGAATATTTTGAAATAAAAAGATTAATCTGGGCAGCACATTCATCTTTATAGCTGAGATTCTTCCCAGCAAAGATAATCTTAGAGAAGCCCAACTTTCCAATGATTTTTTTACTTCATTCCAGATTCTTTTGTAATTATTCTCGTATAATTTGTTATTTCTTTTGGCTAACCATATCCCCAGATACTTTATCTTATTCTCAGCTTTAAATCCTGTAACTTGAACCAGCCTTTGCTCTTCCACCTTAGTCAAATTTTTCGTTATGATTTTAGTTTTCTCTTTATTAATCTTCAATCCTGATACATCCCCAAACTCTTCTAATACCTGTATCAAAATTTCAATACTTGATTCAGGATCCTCCAACACAATCATCATTTCATCCATGTACGCTTTTACTTTATGTTCATGCCCTTTAATCTTGCAACCATTTATCTTTGGCTCTCTCCTAATTTCATTCAACAGTACCTCTAACGTTAATATAAATAATAACGACGACAACGGACACCCTTGCCTTGTACCCTTTTCTATCTTAAACTGTATTGTTCTGGCCCCATTAACAATTATTTCCGCTCTCTGTTCCCTATAAATTTCTTTGATCCACTCTAAATAGGTATTACCTATACCCATTCTTTTCATTACCTCCATCATGACAATCCCACCTGATATTATCAAACGCTTTTTCGGCATCAATGAAGATCATTGCTAATTTTTTCTCATTATTTTTCTCATAGTATTCAATAAGATTCAACGCAGCTCTAATATTGTTTTTAATTTGTCTGTTTGGTAGAAAACCATTTTGATCGTCCTGTATTACTACCTATAGTACTCTCTTAAGTCTGTCTGCCAAAATGTTTGTAAAAATCTTATAATCAATATTTAAAAGTGAAATTGGACGATAATTTCCTGGTTCTCTTGGGTCCTTTCCCTCTTTTAAAATCAATGTAATATAAGCTTCTCCCCAAGTATCTGGTTTTCCGTTATCTTTGATATCATTAAACAATTCCACCAATGGGGTTATTATCCATTCTTTCATCTTCTTATAATAGATCACCGAGAATCCGTCTGGTCCTGGCACCTTTGCTAATTCTAATCTGTTAATTACTTCCTCAATTTCCTTGGCTGTTATCTTTGCATCCATCATTTTTGCGTGTTCCTCTTTAATTTGCTGTATTGTCCGATTCTTTAAATATTCCATTGTTTCCATTCTCATCTTGTCCTTACTTTTAGTACTGTAAAGATTCTTATAGTAGTTGTAAAAAACTTTCTTTATTTCTTCTTGTTTTGTAGTTATCACCCCCTCCCTGTTTATTTCCAAAATTAATCTTTTTTCTCTCTCTTTCCTTAATTTGTACGATAACCATTTTCCCGGCTTGTTTGCCTGCTCAAATTGTCTTTGTTTCATTCATTTTAACTTTCTACTGATTTCTGATTGATTTTCTGCATTAAGCTGAACTTGTAAATTTTTCAACTTTAACTGCACCTTTTTATCCTTCGGATTATCTCTTAAATTCTCTTCCTGTATCTTAATTTTTTCCAATAAATCTTGATACTTTTCTTGTCTCTTCTTTTTAATTTCCGCTCCCATTTTAATTAAATGACCACGCACCACCGCTTTACTCGCGTCCCATATCACTCTCTTCTTTACATCTTCTGTACAATTTTCTTTAAAACAATATTTTATTACTTCCTTTATCTTTTCTACGTTTTGTTCATTTTGAAAAAGACTGTCATTCATCCTCCATTTTGCACTTTTCAATGTACAACAATATTTAAATGCACTACACTAGCGATTTGAAATGGCTTAAGTCAGAGGAGTTCAAAAGAAGATGCAGGACTGAAGCAACAATTTCTTTGTGTCCCAGGGGTGTTGTTGAAATTGCACATACATTTTAGGAATCACAGCTGAAATTTAAAGGCTGAAAATTACATTTGCTCATGTCCCAGCTTTCTTGACTAAACAGTACTTATCTGGTCTGGACTATATTTGACTTCAGAGAAGTAAAATACCTTCAGCAGTGATGTAACTTACTTGTAAGACGCTATTGATACTCCAAGTGATAATGGAAGAATCACTGGAAATTATTTAATAAACAAAGTCCAACACTGCTGTTGAGTTTGCTTCAATTTGTTTCCTCTAGACATAGGGCATCCTTTTAATACAAGATGTACTGATGTTGCTGCAAGCTTATTTTATCTGATATAAATGGTAGGCATTAGTCATGTCACTAATGACAAATGACGAGCACATTTTTTGCCATGAGTGTTAGTCACCTAATTGTTTTATGAATAGCCATGACTAATTTCAGGAAATGGATGCTTTTTAGCTCTCCTCTGAGAGCTTAAAGGACAATTTTAAGCACTCCAAAATTCTACTGATCAAGAAAAAAATAGTTCAAAATGCATTCGAGTTCATTAGATTTTTTTTTCTGTTTAAATCATTGCTTCCCACTAAATTACTTTGCACAATGCTACATTTTTGTTAAGATGCTCTTTTCATTCATGGCTCCTGTTTGTTGCATTTCTCTGAGAAGGAATTCTAAATACCCTTCCCTAAACTGTAGATCCCAGGATTTAATAGGATGGAACAATGACAATTTAAATGGTACCAAAGTACTATAACTGGGTTGTGTGAAGTGGACCTCTTCCGAATGTTGTGGCATAGCCATTTTTTGTTTACATGCAGATACAGAGATTATGAGGGAAGAGAGAAAGATACTTTTGCAGCTATCCACAAATTGATTTGATTTGATTTATTATTTAGCCATGCATTTAATTTCTCAGCCACCACTCCTACACTATAATACATATGCAGAAAGGGGGCCCAGCTTTTGAAAATGCCGAAGGTATAATGTTTGCCTTAATTTGGGCCCAAGTTAAAATTGAGGGGCCCAATGATTGTAGTTTGATTTGTCAGCGATCCCCTTGACCAGCACAACTATGCTGGCATAAGCAGAAGCATAAATGATACAACGCAAACAGACACTGCAACAGTGACAGACAGCAGCAAAAGCCATGTCTATCAAGAGAAAAAGTAGCCCTCACAGCTCCTTAGCAGATCAGGAAAACAACCAGTTTTCTCTGTTAATTGGAGAAGACTTTCTAGGATGTCCACCCCACCATCAACCATAATGGGCTATTACAGCTGTATAAAGTACCAACAGTATACTTCCCTTAATTCTGGATTTCTATTTTGGTGTATTTTTCACACACAACTTTAAATGGTTTTAACCATTTTAAATTGTTTAATATTGTTTATTGTGCCTATATGACCCTGAGATCTTTGAATACAAGTGTTGTTAATTGCTGTCAAGCAGACTTTGACTTATGGCAACCCTATGAACAAGACCGCCCCAAGTCACCTTGTTATCAAAAGCCCAGCTCAGATCTTAGAAATCAGAACTATGGCTTCCTTGATTGATTCTGTCCACCTGTCAAGTGTTCCTGTCTTGTGGTCTTCTTTTTCCTACTTCCTTCTGTCTTACCAAGCATTATTGTCGTTTCTGAGTTAAGTCTTCTCATTTTGTGCCCAAAGTTCAACTGTTTCAGTTTAGTTTATTGGTTTTTAAGGGAGAGAGGCAATACATGGATGAAACAGGTCCTGAAAGATAGGATATTAATATTTTAATATATAAAATTGTATGAATATAAATATAAATAATATAAAGCTCATCCTACAACACACATTTTTCTATTGACTATTTGACTGAAGAAGGGCACCACAGAATTTGGAAAAGTGCACATGATAGAATTGGAAGGGACCACAAGAAACACTGGAAGAAACTTTTTCATTAATTATCTGCATTCTGTGTGTGTGTGTGTGTGTGTGTGTGTGTATCTGTTTCAGACCTGGGTATTGGACAGACACAGCTTTGGTTGCCTTGGTGGATGACCTACACAGGGAACTGAATAGTGGGAGTGTATTTCTGTTGGTTCTGTTGGACGTCTCAGTGGCTTTTGATACCATCAACTATGGTATCCTTCTGAATCACCTGGGATGGGGCTTCAAGGTACTGTTCTATAATAGCTTCATTCTTTCTTGGAGGGGTGTTCTCAGAGGGTGGTGCTGTGGAATTCCTGCTTGGCTTGTTGGCCACTGGCCTGTGGAGTTCCTCAGGGTTCAATCTTGTCCACTATGCTATTTAACATCTACATGAAACCATTGGGAGAGGTTGTCCAGAGTTTTGGGGTCAGGTGCAATCTGTACACTGATGATATTCAGATCTATTACTCCTTTTCACCTAATTCCAAGGAGGCTATTCCTATACTAAGCTGGTGTCTGGCAGCTGTAATGGACTGGATGAGGGCAAACAAATTGAAGCTTAATCCAGATAAGACAGAGGTGCTTCAGCTTAGTCAAAAGATAGATCTGGGAATAGAAACTCAGCTTGTGTTAGATGGAATTACACTGCCTCTGAAACACAAGTTTGCCGTTTGGGGGTACTCTTGAATTGATCTCTGAACCTGGAGACCTAGGTTTCAATAATGAACAGGAGTGCTTTTGCACAGCTAAGGCTAGTGTGCCAACTGGACCCATTCCTGAAGAGAAATCAGATCTGGCCATAGTGGTATGTGCTTTTGTTGTATCTCATTTGAGCTACTGTTATGCACTCTACATGGGGCTGCCTTTGAAAAGTGCCCAGAAACTACAGTTGGCCCAAAGAGCTGCAGCCAGATTGTTATCTGGGGCTGGCTACAGTAAACACACAACTTTCTTTGCCATTTCGGCACCTTTCCTGTCTCTGTCATCATCCCATCATGATCCCACCAGGGCCACTTCTGGGATGGAAGCATGACGCAAATGCTTCCCTCCTCACCTGACTGGCTGCCTGTGGAAGGGTAGTGCAAGTGACACTCACCTTCTTTCTGCAGTGCAGCCAGCCACTTCCCATGCTACACTGAGGAAGGAAGCACCTAAATCATGCTTCCTCCCTTTCCACACAGTAGCCAGCAACGGGAACATCATGCAATCAAGAGCCATTACCAGATTTTTTTCTGGTAAGGGAATATCCCATGATCATGACAGGTTGGGATGCATTGGCTGCAGGACCACAATCCCCAGCAACACATCCCCATCACAGGACAGTGACGTTGTGTGGAAATGGCCCTTGTTGCAACAACTCCATTGGCTGCTGGTTAGTTTCCAGGAACAATTCAAAGTGCTGGTTTTGATCTATAAAACTTGATATGGCTTAGTTCCAGGCTATTTGAAGGACCATATCTCCCTTTATGAGCCATTTGAACTCTAAGATCACCTGGAGAGGCCCTTCTGTCTGTCCTTCCACCCTCTCAGATGTGTTTGGTTGGAAAGCGGGAGAGTGCCTCCTTGGTAGATGCTGCCAGACTTTGAAATTCTCTCCCTAGAGAGGCCAGGATAGCCCCATCCTTGCTTTTCTTCTGATGGCAAGTTAGGACATTGTTGTGCTATCAAGTTTTTATAAATCGACTGGGTTTGAGCTCCTGATACTGTGCAGGTTTATGTTAAGGTTGGCATCGTTTTAAATGTATTTAATATTTTTAATATGCAATGTTTTAACTTCATATTTTTTTAAAAAAAAGATTATATTCATACTTTCAAAGATGTTTTAGTTTGCAGTGTTAGTTAGTCACCCTGAGTCCTAACTTCAGGAGAAAGGGATGATAGGTAGATAGATAGATAGATAGATAGATAGATAGATAGATAGATATGAATATAGATAGATATCTATAGAAAGATATAAATAATAGGATTATTCCTTCTCACTTGCTTAAGAAAACAGAATAGGGAACATTTAATTTAGTGTACTTGCTTCTAGTCAGAAGTTGGATGCACAGCAGACTTGAAGGTGAGTCCTGGCACAACAACAAGTTGGAGGGAAGGAGGAAGCTAAGTAAGTAAGTGCAAATAATGTCTGGAGAGTCTTTGCAAGTTGCAGCAACCAATCAATGAAGCCTTACAAATCATAGCAAGCTGTGGCTCTGCTAGCTTAGCTGGAGATCTGCCCATAGCCTTTTCCTTTTTTCCTAGAGTTGAGTTTCTCAGAAAAAGGGGAAATTTGCACCCTAATCGCCTATCTGGAGATGACCCATGAAACTCTGGGCCAGATCCTGTTGCCTGGATTCCATAAACAACAAAAACCTGTATCAATATTTACATGCGTCCTTAGTCATGCTTTTCATTTCACTATTGTGAATGCTGTCAATCTAGCTATTCCTTATATTTTCATGCCCACTTTTCCCCATGGAAATTAAATTGGCATGCCTGAGTTTCCTAGACAGTGTCCCATCCAGGTACTGGTCTGCTTAGCTTTGGAGACTATTTCTGAGGTTAACCATCTGTCCTGCGTCTGTTAGGAGTTGAAGAACAGAATCTACCCCCTAGTGTCGACATATCCAGGGTGGCTGCAGCACTGGAGCAGGCCATGCTGAACTAAGAACAGATGTGGCTAGGCCCCTAGGGTTAAATGCAGTCAAATGAACATTCCAACAGCAAATGGGTTAAAAATAAAGGTAAGAAAGCATTCATGCAGAGATGAGTTCAGATGTGCTTCAACCTGCCATTTTGCATAGGAATTAGTTCCAGAAACACGACATTTAGTCTGAAATTTACACAAAATCATAAACATAATCCGAGTTGGAAAAAGATATCGATCCACAGGATTTCACTGACATTTACAAATAAATGCTGCATTGGTCTTTTCATTTTGCTGGCTGGGCTGACCCAAATGGCCTTTACATAATTTACTTTTGATTAAAGAAGTGCTTCAACACAGAGAACTCAAAAATAAAATCAATACATTTATGACACCATTTTTTGAAAGAAGAAAAAAGATTTGCCAGTGAAAAATGCCTATGAAGGTACTGAAATAAAGAAACAAGCATTTTTCTTTCCACGATAGATGTCATACATGAGCACTGGATATAACGTAAAAGACCAAACACGAATTTCATATTTGTGCACATCAAGCGGTACAAGTTATGATGAAAAGTTAATTAAGAATCCAATCTTTTCGAATTTCAATATGTACTGAGCAGATTCACAGCTGCTAGACTAACATGAGAATCAGTTCTCTTGTAGTCAACATGCCGTCACAATTCCTGATTGTTCCAAAACAGTTCTCAGCTCAAAAAAAGCACAAAATGTGTTTTAAAATGCATATTAAAATACATTTAAAAGCAAAAATTGAACACAGTTCTTCACGAGACTTTGAAAAAGAAAATAACTATTAATAGAGAAACTGGATGATACCAACATGACTGAAAACATATAAACATAGCACAGACAAGAAATGGATTGTTCAAAAATATTAATCCACTAGCATATGTACCAGGCATTGCCTGGGGTTTTTATTTTCCTCTTAAGAACTTACCAAACTGTCTTCTCCATTTCCTGTAACTCTGTTTCATATTTCCCAAAGCAACCTATATTCAGAGTTATTTACATACACAGTTTGGGTTCCTGAGGGAGTACACTGTCCTCCTCCTTGCCTTGTTGTTCATAGCAATGGGCCTATTTCTGTACCTGTAATTTCCCCGATATCCCCCAATCCAATCTTTTATTCATAGTTGTTAACATACAGATGTTGGGTTCCTGCAGGAATATACTGTCCCCCTCTTTGCTGCTAGGGATTGTCTCCATAGCATCCAGCCTATTCCAGTACCTGTAACTTTTCCCCATAGTCCCCAATCCAATCTGTGTTGTTTGGTGATGTGGATGTACTCCCCCCCCCCCCCCGCTGAATTTGTGCAATGGCTTTATGTTTTTCTGGAACCATTTTTTTGTTTTGAATTTCAATTTTAAGTTGCATATGGAACCCATACAACCTACTGGGTGAGGCGAGAAGACCTTGTAACTATGGCGATTTCTGCACTACACTGTTATAGTGCTATTATTCCACTTTCAACATCTTGTGGAATTCTGAGGTTTGTAGTTTACTGAGGCCAAAGAGCTCTCTGGCTGAGAATTCTTAAATGCCCCTCCTTAAACTACACATCCCAGGATTCCGTAGGATGTTGAAAGTGGAATACAGCACTATGGCAGTGTAGTGTGGAAATGGGCTATGTTGTGTATGTCACTTTAATTTTTTTCACATATGCCTCCCAAAAGTTTTCTGGCATCCTTACTGATGGTAGGTCCCATCTCCATAGCAACTGGCCTGAGGCCCAAGAGCTCCCTGACTGAGAATTCTAAATGGCCCTCCCTAAACTGCCAACCCCAGGATTCCATAGAATCTTCACAGCCAGCCAATCATAGGAGGTCTTCTCACCTCATGCAGCCAATCATACGCTGATGCAGACAGACAAACAACCAGTCAAACATTGACTTTTATATAGTAGAAGGTATGACTCCCCTACAGCAACAGTAGCAGCTTCCTTATAGCAATAGACTTGTTATTCACTTTGAATTTTGCCTCAGCTTCTAGTGAGCCTATGGATGAGAGATCTCCCTCAACTAGTCATCAACATCTTGCAGATGTTGTTGGAAACCCAGGGCTCTGGCTGCTGCAACTCACTCTATGGAATCTAAGGAGTCTGACAGAGAAGAGCTCAATTGTAATGTGTTTCTGTTTCCAGATGACTATTCCATCCCTGAATCTGAGAAGTTGGCCACTGAAGCAGCTAAACGGAGTCCCTCCTCAGCAGAATTTGATGTACATTGAAGATCTACCACCATCATTTGAAATCTAGGAGAAGAGAAAAAAAAACACCATAGGAGTCAACATCTGTTAAACAGGACACACTGTTTAATCAAGCACCTAGCATCCAGGATAAGCCATCTATAAATCTTCTAGCAACTGTTGGGATTTCTCATTGCTCACAATCATTCAGTCACCCTGTCTGGTAGTGTTCCCAGTGCTTGTGCATTTCTTAGGGTTCTTGAACTCAGGACTGGCTACATTTTATGGCTTCTTGCTTAACCCTTTTTGGATTAGATTATCTCGACAATTGGATTCATGTAACAACTTGTGGACTGACTAAGAACTCGCCCTTGCCCTTTTCTTCATCTTCTGCAAACTTCCTGGATTACCTGTATATGACCTAGAATGGCTTGACTTGTCTGAAATTACTAGGGATGGGACAAATTCAGAATTTTCTGAGTCCAAATCCAGATCGAGATCCCTGGAAGGTTCTGGGAATCCACGAATCTCATGAATCTCAAATCTTTTGAATCCTTTTTTTAAAAAGAGTTTAAAAAGCAAGGGAAAGAAGGATAATCTTAGGCCTTTTCCACACTTTACTTTAGCTATGGGGCAAAGCGCCCTCCAGGGAGGACGTCTGCTCTTGGGGGCGAACTGGATCCGGACTACTTGCTGTTTGTCCAGACCTCAGTCCGCTCCCAAATGTCCAGAACTGGGGCTTCGCCGTGCTATTGAAAGACCGATAAAAAAGGTCTTTCAATAGCACAGCGCACACCAGTCTATCGCCGTACTAAAGTACAGATCTGCAGGCTCGCACCAGTGCGAGCCTGCAGATCTTCCAGGGGCAAGCTTCCAGCTGACGAGGTTCTCCGGTTGGTGGAGAGCCTCCGCCAACCGGAAGCCTCCATTTTCATTCCCGGAGAGTGCGTACAGTGGGCACACGCTGCTCTGGAGCAACGTGAATCGTCGGGGGAGAGCGAGCCAGTCCCGTGAGTAATGGACTGCCCCGTTTCCCCTGCAAAGTGCGGAAAAGCCCTTAGGCAAGACACACTTTCTTAGCCTTAGCAAAAGCCTAGGCAAAGGCAAACCTCCCTCTGAAGAAATCTGGCCAAGACAATTGTTATAGTTTTGCCGCAGGATCTCCCCAGATTGAAAATGACATGAAGGCCCTTTCTGCACAGGTAGGAAAATGTGGATTATTCCCACATTTTCCTGCTTGTGTAAACAGGGCCACATATTACAGTAGAGAGATTATTCAGGTCAGACCTGGCTTTTCTTTGCATAGCTCCTTCTGGCATCCTGGGGTTTGTAGTTTGGTGATGCACCAGTACGCCTTGGCAGAGAAGGCTGTGACACCTTGTAAAACTCCAGACGCCAGAATTGTGTCTGAAAAAGGTTTGCAAGGAAGCTAGGCAAAGGAATCTTTCAGCTATCCTTGAAATCTCAAGCCTGTAGCTTCCAGCCAAGTACTGAACTGAAATATGAAATGTTCAATTTAAATATCTTAGAATACAAGCCCAGATGTAATTTCTAAAATTGTTAGCAAAGGCCATTATTACTCCAAGGGAAACCCTCACCTACGTACTGTCTCCCCTAGTATGTATGGTCTTGCAGGTTTTCAGGCATCCCTATCTCCCAGGTTTTCAGGCGTCCCCGTCTCCCTGGTTTTCAGGCATCTCAGTTTTCAACAATCTATTTAGTTGGCGGATTCGAAAGATTTGGTTTGCCTATTTTGGCACAGGGATTCAGATTCAAGAATCTCGAATCCTTACCCAGGATTCGAGGATTTGGTTGGCCCATCCCTAGAAATTAAATTTCTTTACAATAGCCTGTCTTTCTGGGCACTTCCCAAATCCAGGCATTGGACAGTGCCTTTCCTGATTAAATCTGATACAGAGTGTATGCAGTCATTAGAGATCCTGATTAAGGAGCAAATACACCAATGACTTCGAGAAACAAACCAAAGGTTTTATTATAAGAACTCCATTCTAAAATAAGAATATTACTCAGGGTGCTAATCTAATCTAGCTTCATTCTAGGGAAGAGATGATGACTGATGAGAAAATAAGAGGTAGAGGAAACATCCCTAAGAGTATGAGTTTACATCACAGAGGGGTCAGGATAGGTAGAAAAGAAGTGAGGACATTTTGGGTCACTCAGACTATCTAACTCTATTATTACTGTCCTCTTTCAGGCATTCCTCAGTACTAAGCATTATTCTAAAAGAATCAAGCCATCTGTAACATCACCTTTGTTTTTTCTCACTGTTTTCTACTTCTCCCTGTCTTTTCCAGTGGCAACGTCCTCTCAAAGTGCAATAGCCTCAGATTAGTCATTTTGGTTTCTAGTGAAAGTTCATTAGTTGATTTGATCTACAATGAATTAACATTTCCTTTTGGCTGTCCATGATACCCACAAAACTCTCCTATAGACTCTTATTTCAAATTGTGATAGCAGCTTCCCTACAGCAAGTAATTATGTGTTTTATTATTCAAAGGTTAATAGACTTTTTGGTCAACAAGCACTTATTTATAAGAACATGAAAGTTCAGAGGTTGCTTACAAGATAATCCATAAGGGGAAGATATGTCAGTCTTTGGCAACGTACAGGATAATACCCTTATGGCACTAAGCAGTTTATTATGGCATTCTTTTTGATGATGTAAAGATGCTAACCTGGGGAGGGGGCAACTATGACTGGCCTGGATGACAATTTCCTACCTCTAGGACCATCCAGGATCCACATTGATTGCCAAAAAAAATGCAATCTTCCCACAAACCTTGTTCCAGGCTTTCATGAGAGGCAATTTCTTTTGGGGGGTTGAAAAAGTCTGATGCAGACGAATTTGTGTGAAGTCAGTGCCTCAAAACAACCTTTAGGTGTCATATCTGTTCCTATGGACAGAGTTGCCCCTACATACCAAGTGTCTTGATGACCTCCATATAAAGCAATCGGCTATGTAGTCCAGTATAAGTAACAGCCTGCTTGTAACTAGAGAGGCCTAGGTACCAGGGACTGTTACATTAACAGTTGCTAGGAATGTGCTGCTAAGTGCTGCTTGGCTCTCATGGTTTCAAGGTCTCTTGGCAAAGGGGAGGGAATGCTGGGGAATCTTAAGCTCTTGTATTTCCTTTTGAACAGTAGTCTTCTCACTAACATCTTGTACAATACACCTCACTCCTAATAGTGTTTATGCACTTTACTATTTGCATGTGTGGATTCAGTTCCTGACACCAAGTCTAACACTATTTATGTGAGACTTGTGAGAGCAAAACTGGTACAAAGGAGCTGCAGGCCTGAGGGATAATTTCTATCACAGGGAACCATCTCAGTTTATGGGAAAGGTCCTTATGAAATTCAAGAGTCCTTTCCCACTATACCATTATTGGACTATTCCACTTTAACTGTTGTGACAAAATCCTATGAAATGCTGGAGTTTGTAGTTTGAGGAGACACTAGAGCTCTCTGTGGAAAATGCCAAATACCCCTCTGCAAACTGCAGCATCCAGGATTCCATAAGATGGAACCATAGCAATTAAAGTATAAACATACTCCTATAATTGTCTAATGTGGGGGAAAAAAAAACAGAACCCAAATTTTCCAAGATTCTAAATATTGTGGGGAGACTACACAACTATAGAAAGCTTGCTGCTTCAGATATTACTCTTCAAGAGAAGAAGAATTGGGAGGAGTCTGATGAGAAATCAGGATAAGCCTGACAACATTTGGACCAGAGCTAAATATTGCCCTCAAATATGGAAATTTTGCCTGGTGAGCTATGGAGAGCCACACAGTAACTATTTCTCTGTGATGGCATTGCCACAGCAAGGATACATTTCATATGGCTTTCCAGAATCCATCAGTGGTCCACTCTGAAGAGCTGGCTCAGCTTTGCTGCAGCTGGAAAGCAGCTAAAGAGGCTCCCAGGACCAGTCACAGCCTCTATCCAGCAAAGTATTCTGTAGTTCACTGTACCTCATGTTTTATTGTCTAACACAGGCACCTCGCCCTGCTTAATGGGAAGGTTGGCTCTGACTGGTGAGGACAGGAAGCAAGTGACTATTGGACCCAAGATTTCTGTTGCTGTATAAAAGAGATATTTTGGCCTAAGAGATCAAGACTTGATTCTGACAAACACTCATTTACCTCAGTCCCACATTTGTCATGGAACTGAATCAATAAAATGGGAATAACAGGAACTGCTATATTAAAAGGAGCTGTTTGAAAAAGAAGCAAAACAATAATTTTAAAACAGTTTGCAAAGCATGTGTGCCCTGTACATCATAAATTGTTGATGTAATTGTCATTTCCAAATGAAAAGATTCAAAACCTGTTAGAGAAGACACTGAACAACTACACAGGCTCATAAATGAAGATGATGGAAAATTTATCATCCTGTTACACAAAATTGGTTTTCCCATTAGCTGCCTTATTCCTGTATGCTAAAAACTGAAAATGTAGCAATGAGAAAAGTGGTGGTGACACTAAAATAAAGTGATACAACTTGGCTAATGATATCCAAAAACATTCATTTCTGCTTTTCAACTGCGTACAACATGCATAAATGATGCAGATTCTGGAAACCTGGTATACACACATACGTCTCCTGTTTCAAAGGAATATAACATAATTTGAAAAACTTTCATGCACTTTTTTCTATGAGGCTGTATCCATATCCAATTATTTTGGAAATCAGAGGTATGGTGTGTTTTCTAGAAAAAAGCTAGAGGTTCAGAAATAGATGACTGCAGCTTCAACCATATAGTATTACAATGAGGACACAGCTCTGTACTACGGTTAGAGTGGGCAATATCAATATCCTCTTTAGCCATGATGGTTGGTGGTTTGCATGTCATTGGTGAGGTGAATCTGTTTCAAGTTTTAGCAGGAATTTTAAAGGAGCTAACCATGGTGCTGAATCTGATGCTCAGCATTTTGGAACATTCCTTTATAGCTCATATTAAACCCAGATCAAATTAACTCCCCTCACTCCAGCTGATCCTTGTCAACAAGGGAGTAATCAGTTGTCGCTTGTTTTTGGAAATATCACCTCATCTCATGCCATGGATAGGCAAGCTCTTTGTGTTGGGAAGTGAGAACGCTGTAGAAACTGAGGTCAAAACATGATGAAATACAATGATGATGGATAAAAATATACTGATATGGTGGAAGTCTGCAATCTGGATTTTGGATAATATCTTTAGGGGAGATGATTCAAGCAACATGGTCAAAGGGATTATGCTGTTCAGCTGCAACATAGTTACACAAAATGAAAAAGTAACTATGTTATCAAGATGATTTGGGGAAATGAAAATAGCTCTATAATAAATAAATGTATCCTGAGCTACATACTTTTGATTTTCAGACATACTTCTCAGATCTGTTGAAGCAGATGCTAGAACTACTGGGATTTGTGGACAACTGTACACATAAAGAAAGAAAACAACATTAGCTGTATATTTAATAATTCATTTATTCCTTTGAATTACATCTTAGTTTTCTTCCAGGACTAGGATTCAAGGTGTATCACAAGAACATTAAAAGATATAGAAATAAAAGCAGATGAAAGCATGCCCAGAAAAAACAGGACTAGAGATTATGCAATTTAAATACAGTAAAATATGAAACATTCTTGAATTACAAAATAATTAAAAACATACTTTAAAACATACAATGTAGTATCACTCTTTTAAAAGCTCTGAAATGACTACCATACCTTGCGCCAAGTATGGCTGTCATACCACCAGGATGGCCAGGGTTCATGTGGTTTTTATACATGCTATCCAGTGGTCCATATTCCAAAACAAAAACAAAAACAAAAAAGCAAGACTTTAACCGTTGAAGGAGTTCAGTTTCAGGTCTAAATGTGCATTCATTATTCTGTCCCATTGTTTTGCAAGAAGCAAGCCTGTCTCTGCTTTTTTGTGTTTAGTCAGTCTGTGAAGACTCACACCTATTACTGACATTTCTACAAGGCCCTTTATAGGGTACTGTCTTCTGTGTTACCCTGCTTGCTTGGGGCTCCCTTAGGGGATTCCCAAAATCTGTCAAAATTGTGGGGAAAATCAGCTCAGAGCACTGCTTTAGCTTTACAAGAGGCAGGATAACTTTTGCAGGACCTTGTGACCCAAAGTTTACAGAGTCAGACCACGCCAAGAAGTAGGCAAGTTGTTCAGTTTAAATATTTTATTAAACTCTCAGTAATTAAAGTAAACAACAACACACACTCTCACGCATTCATTCAAGAGCTAATGAAGAAGAAAGTAAGGAAAATTAATAGGGATTTTGTTCTGGGGTGTTCTGGGCAATACTCTACCTTGATCTGATGCCCAGAAAGCCAAAGTTGAAAACTGGAGATTGAGGGCGATGAAACTCAGAATGGGGGAAGGGGGGGTTGAGGCAAGACAGACTGACAGGGATTCAGGAGGAAAATGTCAACGAACCCACGAACAGATAAAAACATGGGGTTTTTATAGAAAAAATATATCTGGAGGGCTAGTTCTCTCCCTGGGAAAACATTAGCATGGGAGGTTAGATCAAAAGGCTTCAACAACAGACATCTCTGGCTGAATGTTTTCTCAGTCCTTTATGAATGTGAGACAAAAGGCACAGGTAGAGTGGAAATTGCCCACATTTGGCAGGCTGATTGTGATTCTATTGAGCTGCCATACCAGTGCAAAAGGCCCTTTGTCTGTTTGATGGTCAGAATGTCTTCCAGGGATCCCTGGTTACCTGACAGATTGAGTCGCTTTGGCTTGACCAAAGTTTTCCTAGCTTCCACCTTTCAGCTTTCCTGCCTGCGTGCCTTTACGGTGACCCTGTCAGACACATGGAATGATTTTTAATATTAGCCACATGGAGATATCAATTTAATGTGGTAAATTAATAAATTGTAGACCCTGGCAGAAAGCTGTTAGCCATAGTTACATCTGTTAATTTCAGTTTACAGTTCCTTGGGTCAATATCACAGTCATGCAGGAGAATTTTCTCTTTGGAGGAGAGTCTAACTGCAATCTGTTTTGCAGAGCTCCTTGCAGAGAGTACACAGAGAAATATTGGAGTGAAGGAGGAGGGATGCAACAAAACAGAGTATAAGCTGCAAGACCTTGATTTGTAATAAATATTCCATTAAATCTGTTATTTTTCACAACTTGATTGATAGAGCAATATTATGCATTTTCCATTCTCCACTATCCAGAAAAAAAGCAAGTTCATTGTATAAGGGGTAGTTAGATTTTTCCTACTGCTTGATGTGGGAAGGAAACAGCTATTCCTGTTATTACCATCTCGTCTTCACCCCACTTTGGGTCTTCACACATTGCTATGTTACTACCTCCCCCCACACTTGTGATATCTCTGTCCCCCACTGCTTACGGTCTTACAGAAACTTTCACCTGACTGTTTACCTGCCCTCTGCTTAGAGCATCTTTGACAGCTCAGAACTGCTGGTGGTTCATTAAGGGCAGGCAAACAGCATTACAAAGTAAAGGAACAGGTGAGGAAGAGAGGCTTGTAGGTGCAGCTCTAGTGTTGCATTGCAGAAAGGCCAAGCAAGCTGCAGGGAGGTGAAACAAGGTAGGAAGTGCTGCAGAAGAGTGCAAGACATAAGAGAAGGGAGGTATGACAATATGAAGTGAGGAGAAAGGGAGAGGACGAGAGAAAGGAAGCTGAAAATTTCAAGCAGTGGAGGACAAGAAGCATAAGAGGGATGCATGGTAAAGTTGTGAGGTTAGGCAAAGGGGAAAAGGAGGGAAGGGAGGGTGACAGGTGTAGTGGGAGTGTGCAAGAAGCAAGAAGAGTATCACTAGCTGAAGCAAATTGCAGAAGAAGTGGGTAAAATTTGTAAGTTTGACATTTTTCCTTCATTTCCACCTGTGAATAACTGCAAAATCAAGGCAGACAGAGGTGATTTAAAGATTGCATACACTTCTTATGATATATCCATGGATCTGTAACTTTTACCATCATTAGAGAAATCTGATGATCAAAAATGCTATAAGGGATGTGAATGCAGTAGCATTGGAAATGTCAGTGTATAACAAAATGTTGCAATAGTAGAAGTAGTTGTTCTTTATTGTCATGCATATACCGCTTTGCATGTTTCCTATCTTATGAGGTAGATTTGCTGAGAGGTGCAAACTCCCTCTGAACAAGTTTTGCCAAGAAAACTCATGATAGATTTGCCTTAGGATAGCCATAAATCAGAAACAACCTGAAGGCACACAGCAGCAGCAGCAGCAGCAACAATAACAACAACAAAGTGACAGCCCAAGGTCTCTTGATAAATTCCATAACCAATAATGGTTTGAACTCAGGTCTCTTTGCTCTAATATGATACTTTAAATATTACCATTTTATTAGCAACTATTTCTCTGAAATAGTCAGTGTAGAGCATTTGCTATAGAAATGGTACAAAAGCAGAAACAGAGATACAAAAAAATGCAACTGTTTATGTACTGAATTTGGGCATTGGGATGCAAATTAATAATTACAATAAATATCATGGTAGACAAGTTAGATGTACAGATTTAAGAAATTTGTTGTGAAGAAGAGCTCATGAAACTTGCTAAAATGCTAAATTCTGGTCTGGTTAACCAAAGTGCATGCATTCAACCAGCTGATCCCTTGTAGTAAGCTGAAATAATACATACTCTGTTTTAGCTGGTCAGTCTATTTAGTGCTGTTTTACAAGTTACATAGAATAAGCTGGCATGCTACAATGGGTAACTTCTGGCCTGTGCTTTGGGGTGGAGAGAACCAATAGGTAGAATGAGAACAAGGATATCTACTTTCTCCTCATAAGAAAATATTTGGATAATGTTGGCATCTATAAAGCCAGTGAAGTTTTGTTGCCAGCTATATTTCCTGTAAAACAGAAAATAGCACTAAACTGACTTTATAAGATAAAGTGGGACTGAACATTTTTCTTCCATTTTATGTCAGCTAACCTGCACATGGTTCATATCATCAAAATCCCCAAAGATCTCAGTTAAAAGAACAGATTAATGCAATAGCCTAAGCCTTGGGACAATCCTGTGGTTCTGACATCAGCAAGCCACTTGTTTTATTGCAATTCCAGATGACAGTTTCTTTTCGGATATTCCTACATACCATTCGACTATCACTTCCCTGTTCTATTTCAGAGACAGGAGCCAGTGTGGAAGAACTACAGAATCAAGGTAGATAGAGATGATTTAAAGATGCACACACAAGTGTTGTTTGAACCACACCACTGGACACATCTGTTTATGTTTTCAGGTTTTGAGAACCTCATTAAAATTTTAATGAAGAAACAGTTGTGTAGAAAGTAGCTATAAATTCCAGCTTGCTTGAAAGAGTAAGAAAATACCAGTATACTCACAGATCTTTTAACTAAGGCTATCCAGAGGGCCCCTGAGTTATTTCAGGTAGCTGATTCAGATCTGGGCCCAGTTTGGACTAGACTGATCCAGACCCAACCCACTCCAAAATCAAACCAATATTCAGGAATCCAGATTGTGAATCTTTACCCACTGATTTGTACTGGAAAACAAAAAGTGGCTATATCATTTTGATTTGTTTCACATGTTGCCTAAGCCTTGGGAATGTGGTAGACCCTAATGAAAGGATTAATACAACCTGATTTCAGACAGATAATGCTGGAGATTTTGTACTAGAAACTTAGAAAATTTGCTTCCCTCCCTCCTCAAAAAAGAAAAGTTTTTATAAGTGGTGTTGATTGCATGATTTGTCTGGAACATCAGTCAACTAACGCTTTCAGATTTAACTAAGCTGTACGGTAATAACAATGGTGGCAACGTAGTTGAAGAGGCAACACTTTTTACTTTATTCTATGAGACAACCAACTAGTGAGATTCAATGGCACAGAAAAAGGAAATAGAGGGGCTGATAACAGCATGTTTCATCTAGAATCATCAGCATTCCATGTGGCAACAATTCTTCAGCTACTTCTTAAAACATTTACTAATCTGAGTTGGTGATGAAAACAATCTTATTGGAACTCTGTTATAACCATCTTTTTCTTCACCTTCCATCAGCTGGTAAATACTTTTTTAAAAAAACATTCTGACATGTTTTTTGAGAACTGAAAGGTTTTTTTAATGGGCTTTTAAGCAAGTTCTCTGTTATTTAATTGTACTATTTTTAAACTCCTTTTTACTCTTTTTAACTATATGCTTTAAATTGATTTAAAGTGATGTTGACAGGTTAATTCAATTTTAAACTACCAACAATATTTTAAAACTATTTAAAACATGCAATTGAAAATACATCTTTTGTATGGGTACATTTAAATATAATTCTTTTGAATGTGTTTGTATTACATTTTAATTTTTAAGCTACCTTGAGTCCCTTCTAGCAAAGCTGACGATAATATCTTAAATTTTTCCAAAGTGAATACTTTTCTGAGCAAACCACTTGCCTAATTTAACCATTCCAAAATTCAGAAAAGCATTCACTTTGGCAAAATTTAATATATTAACCTCAGTTTTGCTAGAAGGGAGATATAATAAAATACCACGCCTTGAGTCCCTTTTCTTGGGAAAGGTCTGAGTATAAATAAAGTTAGTGAAGAAGTAGTAGTACTAAGGAAAAAAATTATACTAGGCTATTCTACAAGCCAAAAGAAAAAAAAAATAGGCAGCAGAATCAACAACCACCCATTTTTGCCACAGATCTTCATGATCTGCCACTAACAGAATAAGAAATATCAGAAGCTATTGGCTGTTTACAAGTTTAATCACTTCACATAGTCCCTCCCTATAAACACTGGGATTGGAACATTTTGGTGAGATTCATGCCCCAGATTTCACCTTACAATTGTCAATGAGTACAATAAAACTCCCCTTGATACCCTCTGTGTCACACCACATTGTTGGTGTCACCCATCCTAGATTTTGAACATCCAGATCACTGGATCAAATCAAAATGCTATAGATTGTGCCCTTCAGTACCAGAACAAAATTGGGCTAATTCACATACTCCAGAACTCTCTCCTTCCCTCTCTCTCATTCTCTGGGCCTTTAAAGTAGCCTGTCAACTTATCGCTATCCCATGAATCTCATAGAGCCATGAATCTTCTTAGGCAAGGAATACTCAAAGGTAGTTTTCTTGGTTCTTTCCTCAGAAATATAGCCTACACCACTTGGTATCTGTTGGCAGTTCCTCATCCATGTACTAGAGTTCACTCTGCTTAGGTTCCAAGGTCAGACAAGATCTGGTGCCTTTAGGATATTTAGGCCATCCAGAGCTGTGCACTGCAGTCCATTTTCTTTGCTATTCAGGACTTGACCTGACTGCCTTCACAGCCTTAACCAGTCTTTATGATATGGAATAAGAGTGACCACAAAAGATACTGCATGGCATCTGTACTATATTTGAAGAAGTGGGTTTATATCCATGAAAGCTCATGCTAAAATAAAAACCAGTTAGACTTAAAGTTGCTGCTATAGTCCTTTCCCCCTTCTGCTTCCTCCTTTTTATGCCACAAGAGACACTCACATTCTACATATATTTCCACAAAGTTTTCCATCTGTCCACTATTTCTGCAAAAATGTTCAAACTACGTGCTCCATAGAAATGGAAGTTGTTGTGTGGAGGCCAAGTGTTCCACGAAACAAACATAAGACAAGTTTACTCTGTGTATTGGATGTATACCACATAGACTGGATGAGTCTTCTGAGCCACCAGAACCATTTTGCCACAGCCACATGCCACATTGTAGAAAATATAATAATCTAATTCACACAATGAATTGCAACACGCTGAGAGCCTCTATATGGTACAATTCAAATTGATTTATATATTTCTACCAACTCAGGTTTCAGAGGTTCTTATTTCTGTACTATTGGGGCCAATCACATGAACAGAAATGAATTCCAGGACTGCAATCATGAACATCTTACTGCTCTTTTGGAACAACATGTTATTCTATGGAGGTGTCAAATATACTGGGTAAGACTAAACTTCTTTATATGATTTCTTACAGATAGAAGTGGATCAGGAGCTCTCAACCTTTCTTGAGAGTCAGTTCATTTCATCTCTTGAATCTAAAAGCTCATGGAAGGATAAAGTGGAGAAAAATAATAATTCATTGTTAGTCAAGATACCTTCATGGCAATTATTTGTATTTATTTTATTAATAATATTTTTTTCAAAACCTCCAAGAAGGTTAAATTAAAATAACACTGGCCTAAAGCCAACCTTTTACTGGCCCTTTAACCACCATTATGACTGAACATTCAGCCATCCTGCCTGATAGTTGTTGTATCATTGAAATTACCACTTTGGATTCTGGCCAATAAATATCAAATATAATTTAGTTACTTTACTTACTTACCAGGAAAAAAAAGATACTTAGAAATCAACAAACGTCTAGCATCAAACCATACAAATATTCAGCCATCCTGCCAGTTCTGCTGATGGTAGTTGTGTCATTAGAATTACCACTTTGTATTCTGCCCAATAAATATCAAATATTACTTACTTACTCACTTACTTATTTAAAAACAGAGGTTATTAGAAATCAACCGACACTCAGCCTCAGACCACACAATGAGTACAATAAAACTCCCCTTTGGTTACAACCAAATATTATCGCAGTCTAATAAAACACATTTCATGAGAAATTAATCAACACTGAATAGTTGTTTCTAAAGACCAAACGTGATGGAGGCCAAAAAATCCTCTCTACAGTGAGCCCACCAACTCCATTGTCCCTAGAGGCGGGTATGTTTTACAGATTTTTACTGTAAAAAAAAGTTAATATGCACAAAAAGACAGTTCCAAGAAACTTAATCTGAAACCATTTGATGTTTTAAAGTTAACACATTATGTCTGGTTCAGAAATGCACTTGAAGCCAGTGTAGCTGGCATAGTAAAGTACTGCATGAACCAAGCCAGATTTATATGTTGAAAGTCTTTTATGCTACATTCCAAAATAGTGTAAGTACTAGAAGCTGTCCAGCAATTGAAGGAGCCCTAAAAGGATGTTGTAATAGCAACTCTTCTTTTAAAGAGATGATAATATAAGAAACAAAATTTGAAAAAGTAAATCAATGGAGCTTTGCCCTCATCTTTATGCCATCTGGGAGCATCTGGCTTAAGCCAATATCGTAAATGCTCTCTGCCTTTAATTCAATGGTGTTGTCAATGTGATATCTCAAGATCATTATTTATAGCTAGAATAAAATTAATGCAAGAAACCGATAAAATGAAGATGTTATTTTGCACAATGGGCCTGTCTTGAATTAGATTTATCCACGATGGGAAGACTATTTAAATTTACTGTCTAAATGTCTCTTTTTTCTTTAATGATGGTGGGGGAAGGATATAAACAGCTGCTGGTGGTTTGATTTTTGTACTAGTTATTTACATTGTGAACTAGCCTATTGGAAAGAAATAAAACCATCTAGCTGCTGGCAATCTTGCCTATCCATATATCACCATACCCTTTCCAAGAGTCCTCTGTAAGTAACATTTTTAAGGTGTGTCCAAAACCTAAACTCATTGAAAAGCTAAAATCAGCAACTTACAACTTTGGGCAAAGCTGCTATGGCCCTGGTATCTTGGTAGAGCCCATTGACGACAACTAACTTTCAATCCCTCTTGATTGTTCTCACGTATCAGTGAGAAGCTATGAGTAGCCTTCATTTTAATTTTCCATGAAGTCTCAGTGTAGTGTATGTGCCTGGAGTTGGTCACACTGTTACCTTGACTTCTGGTGGTCCCCTGGGGGGCGCCTTGATTTGCTGCAAAAAAGCAAAGATTGGGGGAATTAGCAGAGCACTGGCTATAGCAGAACGAGGGGCAGGGTAACCAAGTGAGACCATCAACCCAATTTTTACAGGGTCAGACCAAGCAATAGCCAGCCAATCGTATCAATAAATGAATTTTATTAACAAACATGTTCTCACGCACAAACACAGTCACTCACTCACACACACGAGGTCTATTGAGAAGGAAAGGAAGTGAAAACTTATAGGGGATAATACTGCACCTGTCCAGAAGTCTTCAGTCCGAGAAGTGGTGAGAAAGAAGGAGCTCAGCGAGAGGGGAAGCTGAGGGGAGCACTCGACTAACAGAATGCCAGTCTGCTAGCGTGGGGGGGAGTTCTCTTGAGAGGGTCTTGAAAATGGGGACTACGCAGGCCCTCTCCCGGAAAGAACAATGGCCAAAATAGAAGGAGAATACTGCCCAATAGTAACTTTATGGTTTGCATGATTGATTCATGTAAAGGGACCTCGCCTTTGTAGGATTCATCAAAGTAAGCTTTGCTCAATAGGGGGAAAACTGAGTAATCCCCTCAAGTTGGCTTTGTGGCCGAGGACCCTTTTGTTGGTGCAGACGTGCCTTGACTGAGGTCTCCTTGGGAAACATGACTGGGGATTTTCCTGACCTTAACCTATGTCCGGTTGCTTGACCTATTTGTCTACGCACCCACCCGGACAACATTTCTGGCATATCTGATATATTTGATATTAATGTTATATCCCCCAAGCATGGGGTCTGCCAAGGGGGTAAAAACATTGATTCTATTGTTGCTTTTGACTATCTTATATTGAGTTAGTCTATCTAGGCCAGTATTGTTGACAACTTACTGGCATAACTCTTTAGGACTTCAGAAAGTCTTAAACCCAAGACCTTTGGTACGTGCTTGGCAACCAACCTTTGCCCTGATCAGTGGATTCTTTGTCCAAAGACACCTCAAAGCCAGAGCCAGCCTTGTTTCTGATACTTGGGAATCAATTGTTTTATGTCTAGATTAAGACTGGATGTAAACCCCCACCTCCACCCCAACCTAAAAGAATGATCTGACAACCACAGGATATCTGATTTAGAACAGTCCTACCAGCAATATAAGTAACTATATAATGTCAGAATGATGTAGGATCAATATTGCACTGAGCCTTCCCATTCTGAGAGGCAGAATAGTGGATACATCAATATGGTGACTTCATTTTGAGGGCACACTTCCAACCTCTCTTGTATTGTGCTAATGTGCTTTGGCATACAGTCTGGGAATCAGTGGTTTAATTTAGGTAGTTGCTATAAAACTAACAATTCTCTTCCTCCTTTTAGATTAAAATTTGAAAAGTGTTTAAATACTCAGCAGAAAAAAACTCTGAACCTCTCCTATTAAGCAGAACACAGCTGCATTTGAGGCAGATATTAGAAGAAGTGCAACTGCCTCTCAGTGCAATAGTTGTGATGCCCCAATATTCATATCAAACCACTATAGAAGATGACTCAGCAGAAGACAAAAGGTGTTCCTGTGCATTTCTGACAGTGATCAATGCTTTGATGTCCATTCACCTATTTTATCATTCTTTTTAAAAAAAATAGAATTTGGAAAAATATTAGTAAACATTTTAAGGTTTTGATTGTTTACATATGAGACAGAGATAGAGATGGATAAGGAGAGAGATTTTCACTGAGCTAAAGACCACTGATGTAATGGAATTGGTAGAAGATATGATATTCAGTCAGTAAAATATGCTTGGAAGTAGTCTGAATAATCCACTTTTGAAAGCCTCCAAGGACAAATGTTCCCCCAGATTCTCAAGATAGTTTAGCAAAATATCTCCTACAATCATCCAGGAAGTAAAAATAACATTAACCAAGGTGAATAAGCCCCTAGCTGTATAGTTCTTGTTTCCAAAGCCTTCTATATGTAAATTATCAGCTATGTTGACCTATGGCATAAGCTTTGATAGTCTCAGCATCCATAGTTGTCTGTCTTTGACTGAAGGTCATCTGGTAACTATGATGTGTGCTTAAGACAACTTAACAAAAAGTATTTTGTAGTGAAAATACAAAAAGGAATTCCTCAGATTTAGAAAGATAACATTTACAGTTATATAACAAGTATAATGGCATCATTAAACAACAAATTTACTTAAATGTTCTGGATTTGCATCTCAGTGGAGATGAAATATGGCTACTTGTGACACAAGAAACAACAATAAAGGGAGAACAAGTGCTCCCTAAGTGCTTCCAGAAACATGACAACCTGATATGGATCCTGACTACTAGTGTAATTTCTAGGCCTCTAGCACTGAGCACGAACAGATGGAATTTTCTTTTCCTACACTCTCTTTGGTGACAATATAAATGATTTCCCCAAGGGGAAAAGCAAAAGGAAATGTTGATTTGGCAGGCTCAGTGCCAAACAGCTGGCTACATAAGAATAGTAGGTATTGCTAGGCAAAATAGAAACAGAAGGATATGTGCTTAAATAAGGAATAATTGGAATAGGTCATACTTAAGGGCCAATAGATTCTGAACATCTCCAAATTATGCCATGAGGCAGACATGTGGTGATGAAAAATGACCAGAATCCACACTAATTCCTTCATTCTGACCATCATTGTTTAGATGTCAAGGAGCTCTTAGTGGCTAAAAAGCCCAAAACAAAGAAAGCATGAGCCAACTTAAAATTGTCACGAACCAAGAAGTCCATGATTTAAATCTCATCTTAGCCATATCTCTAGAGTGGCCTTGGCCAAGATATTGCTCTATTCTGTTCCTTTACTTACACTTTTCCGCACATCTGACACCCAAGGTGGCTTAAAAGAAAAGACCTAATCTGTTTAAGTTGCACCGGCCTGGAAATGAAGCAAGATGGGGGAACACTCTGATGTGAGTCCAACTGATGCCCAGGCATCAACTTGTTGACAACCTCCCCAGCCTTCCCTTAGGCAAGACATCTCAGCCCTGAGAACAATCCAAAATACTATTCTTTGCTCTCCAGCCATCTGTAATTAGAAGATAATCCAGGGGACTCTTACCAAAATCCCTGAACTCTATTGCCCTTTTTGTATCTTACCTGGTGCCACTGGCGTTGTGAGAGGATAATGCGAGAAGCCTCTTCTGAGAGGTACTTGCATCCCCTCTGCTTCCCCTCTGCATCAGCCCCTTGCTGGCTGGAAGGAAGCGTGAGCGCTCCGCCCCTTCCTACTGCAGGGCAGCCGGATACTTTCCCAGGCTGTGCTGGGGGAGGAAGCACAATGGCCATGTGTCCGGAGCCTCCGCAAGCAAGGTAAGTGCATGTGGGGCCTGGGAGGGATGTGCAATCACGCATCATTTTCAGCAATGAACCAAAAATGTTATAATGCATGATCGTAGCCTACTGTCCTCAGGAGCATCGTGTAATTGCGAGGACATTATGTGAACCAGTCTTCGCAGTCGTGCTAAGCTCCAGAGGCCATTTCACTACAGGATTAGTGTGTAAAAAGGGCCTATAAGTGAGAGCCTGAATACCAGGTTAACCTCAATGGGTAGCCTTCTTCCCCAACTTCCATGCTTCAGGATCCTATAAAGTGACATTTCAGAGTCCTAGACTATACCAAAAAAGATGCCAAAGGTGATTGCCAAAGACTTATATAGTGGGACTCCCCCCACTATGTGGCACAGACAAGGGACAAGGATCCCCCACCAGGCCAGCCAATTTGGCCCTCACCTTAAGTTGCAACTCCTCTGGCAACTGCATGTTTCTCTCTTCTGACAAATGAACCTCATTAGCCCTGTATTGCTCAGGCTGTCAGAAAACTATGGGCATGAGGTAGGGCAAAATGACCCAACCTCATGCCTATGGCATTATGAAGCTCCCTGTTGACATTTCTTCAAGAAAGGCTTAAGTGCTTCGGTTTAACTTCCCCACACCAAACCTGGTAAGGCAAAATGACAGGAAAAAAAATCAAAAGAAACTCCAGGCTAATGATTTTTGTAAGGTGAAAATCCACTAAGGCTTGTAAAGCCAGGGACTTGCCCTTCAGCAAACTCAAGGCATTCCCACTGAGATGAATACTAAAATGTCAGGAGAAGGCCTAGTGCATCCCTCAAACAAAAAAGACAACAAACTACTCCACCAGAGGCCTCTTCTTCCAAGCCACTTCACAGTGACAATACTGCTTAACCTTAGTTGAGCCCCAAAATGGCCATTTTTGGCACACCACCCAGGCCTGTCACACCACCCAGAACACCATGCTATGGCCACATCAGGACCTGCTGTTGTGCCACATAGCACCTAGAAAACAGGGACTAAGTCAGCTAACCAAAACAGTCTCAAAATGTAAAAAAACACACATACATCTTTGCAGCAGACAAGTTCCAATAGCCAATGCACTGGTTGTCTTGTGGGCTGAAGGTTATCACAGAAATAGTGGAGGCAGTCCCAGTCCTAAGTGAATGGGTGCCAATCTTAACCCAGTGCAGGTCCAAGTACAGGAAGGCCTTTGAGGTAACTGTCCAAAACTGATACCTGGTGAGGGATGAAAAATCAATATGACGAAACAACAAACCCGGTCTGTCACTTCAGTTGGCAAATAACACTGCAAAGCACAAACAGGCATAGATCCAGATCAGAACAGAATCCCAACTGCACTTTACCTTTACCTCCACTCCTTTCTGATCAGTTTTGGAATGCCTAATGCATAGAACCTTGCCTTGATTAACAAATTCTAAGTCTGCAAAGGCAAGAGCTCTGCCAGAAACATTCCTTTTAGCTGACGCAGCTAGTGTGTAACATCCTCCAAAATGCAGTTAATACTGCTGCATGAAATAGGGTCATTTCATAATCATTACTGAATATAACAGGCCAAACATTCCCTAAACCCTTAAAAACCTCTGGAGAAAGAGGCTCATGACAGTCAGCCACCTGACCATATTCCCTAGTCCAATCCTCCAAAACCCTATAGACTCTAAGGTCAGATATCAAATCCTTGAAACCTTGAGCCTTAGCGGTAAAAGCCAAAGCAAACAGCCTGGATGGAATAGACTGAGGTGCCAATCCCCTATCTTTTAGGTACATAAGGTATTTCAGGACATGTTTTACAGGAACAGGTCAAGAAGCCTGCAACCTAGAAACACTTCTAAAATGTTCAAACTCTTTTCCAGCCTTCTGATAACCACATCTGGAACTAGGGAGTAAGGAGAGACTAGTGGCTCACGCACTCTCACCCCTCCAAGGCTCCATAGGTCTATCAGCCTAGGAACAGGTCTTGAGTCTGCTTCCAGAGTTAGTTGTCTGAAGCACTCCATCTATAGGCAGGAAAAGCATCAGCTATACCATTACCCACAGCAGCAACATGGAGCACTGTGAACAAAATATAAAAATTCAAACACTGCAGGACAAAAGTCCTAACTGAGCACATGATCCTGAGGCATAGTGTTGATAACATGGACAGCTGCCATATTAGCACTCTAAAGTGCACTGAGGAGTTAACTCCTTGACCCAGATCCTAACAGCTACTGTCAGAGTCCAACTCCCTGCCTGTGCCTCACTGTCAGCATAGGGGAAGAGGTGAGAATACTTGCTGTGAGGAGGAGGCAGAGAGGAATGTCCAATACAACAACTATTAAGGAAACCACAGAGCTGAGCCAGGTTGAGGTCCAGTCCAACAGCCCAGAAAGCAAATGTCCATCCAGAGGGGTCAAGGGAGCTGAAACACAAAGGTTTTGAGGCTTGCAAGTAATTTGCTACAAGCAAAGAGCAAGCCATGCTGACAGACTTAAATAGCCACAGAGAACAGGTGTTACTTGTCATTGCTTCCTTAATCTAGCCAACACAGCTTCCCTCTGAGCTGCCTGTTTCAGCCTCCTTCATGACTGGGGGCTAAGGGGCTCAAGTGACTGTAATTCTTCCAGATCACTGCTGGTTCCCTCTCTCTCTGGAGATAGTTGGGGCAACTCTGCCTCTGCTTGTCCCTCAACCGCTGAGAATGTTTACAATTTGGTTTGGTGAATCACTGGCTCTGTTCCTGGCACAATCAGTTGCTCCTCAACATCAGAGCCATCATCTATCACAGCTACCACAATTGGAATAAAACAAAACCTCCAAAAAGTTTAAATCCATCAACAACCAGCCTGGACCCATTCCTCTGGCCAAGGCTGAGCAAACCAGTAATCCCTAAATTCAAAAACCTATAGACCCAGCTGCTTCTGAAGACACCTTTAAGGCATCTCAAAGGCATAGCTCATCCCTCCAGAAAGAAACACCATTAAAAGATGCAAGCAAATCTTGCAAAACTATCATATTTTCCCTAATCCCCATTAATAATCTGATCCTATGGTGATGCTGGTAAACTCCAGTAATAACATCACACAGACAGCACAAAAAGTCCCTACCAGCAGCGACCACCTTACATGCAAAATTAAGATGGCTAATAAGCTCCTGAAACTTGCTAAATGTGGCTTTCTGAAGCTCCAAAAAGAGAGATACCCTTCTATTCAAGTCAACTAATTTATCTTGGTACAACCTACAGTAATGCTGTAGAGTATCAATCAAAGAAAACCAAAGAAGTAGCTGAATCTTCTGTCTTTTAATGAGCTCCAGGCACACATAAATCATCAAATTCTCTCACTAAGGAAGCACACTGCCCCGTACCAGCCCTACCAACAAACAGACAAACAAACAAATGATCATTAATGTAATGAACTACGCCACTTAGCCCTGACCTTTTCCTCAGAGCCCACTCAAGAAAAGTGCTAAATTTCAAAGGCAGAACACGATACAGAACATCCCATAGGGAGGGCATAATCCATGTAAAGGCCGTTGAAAGAACACCCTAAAAATTGAAAATCTGCAGGGTGCACTGGAACCAGGCAAAATAAAGACTATATGTCACATTTCACCAATTCTGTCCCTATGCCACTTCTGTGCACTAACCTGAAGGCAGTTTAAAGTGATGTGTACTTAACAACACACAGTTCAGCAGAAATCTAAATTCACCAGATGTCTTTTTGGGAACTACCCCTAATGCAGTGGTTCTCAACCTGTGGGTCCCCAGATGTTCGTGGACTTCAGCTCCCAGAAGCCCTGAGCATTGACCATAGTGGCTGGGGCTTCCGGGAACTGAAGTCCACGAACATCTGGGGACCCACAGGTTGAGAACCACTGCCCTAATGGATAAACCATCAAATTACTAGTGGAAGAGAAGAAAAGGGCCCCACTATTCTATCTTCAGCAACCCCCTTAGCAATTTTATTCCTAATAACTTGCTCCAAATCAACAAGAGAATGTAAATTCTTAGCAAATAAGGCTTCTGGATTCCTTGGAATGGAATCCAAAAGCCTTCCCTAAAATACTTCTTCAAAGACAATGCAGCCTCCCTGTCAGGATAAGCATGCAACAAAAACTCAAGTTTGTCCACATTAATTGGACTGGGCCCCTTTTTAAGGTGCAGAAGAGCCTCAAGAGCCTCACATACTTCACTGCTGTTCCCTGGCACTACATGTGCTCTTTGCTTTTGGGCAGTTATGATAGGAATGGGACTCACTTGATACAGCGCACTCATGCCAGAACCTGCAATGGTGATGACTTCAAGAGCTGTGCAAACCAAATTCCCAGAACAACTTAACCTGGCCAGCATTCTCTGACTAGCCTTGACTCTCTGGAGTAGCTCTAACCTGTGCTTTTTGGATCATGTGTCCACTATGTGACCTCCTTCCCTGAACTAGCCAGGCTGGAGTCTTCAACTGATCCACAGTTGAGAATAAACCTACTTCCACATAAGTGCAGTGTCCACTGCAGCTCTAATACAAAAACACTCATCATACATCAGCACACAGAAGCTGCAAAACGACAGTAAGCCCTGCAAATTATATCCATATAATGGATGAGTGAATAAGCTCTCCAGGGCTCAGCTCTTGCAATAATACCAGCAAAAACACAATAACCAAGAATCCAATTCTGCCAGTTCCTATCAACTTTCCTCTTCCTAACCTTATCCCTCTCCTTCACATCCAAATACTCTAGTGCTCCATATACAACAGGGAGAGGAAAGGCATCCACATATTCTGTGGAAAAAAAAGAGTTTTACCTTCCAATAGTATGAAGCAGGTAGCCAGTTGAGCCTTTTTAGGAAGGGGGGGGTCCAAAGCCTAAGGCCAGACATGGAGAAGGCCTTCTCTTGCATTCTTACTCTTGCATTCTTTAAGTCTTTGCTTCCCTCTCCCAGCTCCAGCTAACATCTACAGTGTGAGGATAATAATACTGATCTACCACACAGAACTGCTCTAAGTATTACTAAAACAATTTTATTTAATAACACTAGCAGATGAGGGGTTGTGCTGATGCTGTCTTTAGCTTGTTAATTTGTTTCTAATGACAAACAACTGTTTGTATGTTTTGTAAGTCTCTTGGAGCAACTTATTTCAAGGAGGAAAAGGGTACATTAAAATTTTGTAAAGAAATGGATAGTCAAAGCATCAGGAACTATCTAAATCTAATTAAGCCATCTCCAATCACATACTCTTCAAATTGGTGGGACTGTAATTCCCATCATTTCCAGAAAGCAAGGTGGTTGGGGAAAATGAGAGATATATTCCAATATATCTGGGATGCTAAGATGGGAAACCTCTTCTGGAATAGGTGAGATAATGTCTGTGCTCAGAAATAACTAATCACTTGTATATACTTAGAATCATAGAATCATAGAAATGTAGAGTTGGAAGGGACCACAAGGGCCATCCAGTCCAACCCCCTGCCATGCAGGAAAACCCTCAAAGCACTCCCGACAAGTGGCCATCCAGCCTCCGCTTAAAAACCTCCAACGAAGGAGACTCCACCACACTCCATGGCAGCACATTCCACTGCCGGACAGCCCTGACCATCAGGAAATTCCTCCTAAGGTTCAGGTGGAATCTCCCCTCCTGCAGCTTGCATCCATTGCTCCTTGTCCTGGTCTCAAGAGCAGGAGAAAACAAACCCACTCCCTCCTCGACATGACATCCCTTCAAATATTTAAACATGGCTATCATGTCCCCTCTCAACCTTCTCTTCTGCAGACTAAACATACCCAGTTTTCTGAGTCTGTCCTCATAGGGCATGGCCCCTCATCATTTTGGTTGCCCTCCTCTGGACCTGCTCCAGCTTATCCATACCCTTCTTGAATTGGGATGCCCAGAATTGGACGCAGTATTCAAGATGAGGTCTAACCAATGCAGAATAAAGTGGTACCAATACCTCCCTCGATCTAGACACCATACTCCTATTGATGCAACCAAGAATTGTGTTGGCTTTCTTGGCTGCCGCATCACACTGCTGACTCATGTTCAGCTTGTAGTCTATGAAGACTCCTACTTGTACCTAGATACATTAAACAAATAGTAATATTTTGTTATTTCCCAAAATAACTGTGGTATAATTTCATTCCAGCAGAATTATAACTTGATAAGAGGTGGTGTAACTATGACTTTTTAAATTTTGATGGGTGTGATCTCACTAAACCCTCTTGTGGTGGAAATTTAACTTTTGTAACTTTTATAATGTGAGGTGTGAGCTCACTAAATGAAAAAAGAATATCAAAGGTTTAAGTGCTGGCTCATGGCGTGACTCAAAGTCTGTTGTGTGTGTTAAGGCAACAATGAAGTGACTAAAACCAGTGTGTGTTCTGTGCTACCAGGCTGTATCTTTTAGCATCGTTGTTCCTGTAAAGTAAGAAAAAGTAGCTATTATGTTACTTTTGAGAACTGTGAATGTAAAATGTTGCTTTTGTAAATATGAAAGTAATTATATATTTGTGGTCTTGTAACTATAACTATTTACTTTTAAAAATAATTGCCCAAGCTCTGTGGATGGTGGAACCACAGCACCACTGTACTGTGCAAAAAGTGGTAATATGGCACCATTGTAAGTTAGCACAGGGACTTACAGTATTATAATTGTGCTCCCAGATTATATAAGAAAGGAGGTCAGTTCTCTTGTCTTTGATAACAGTAGAATTACTCCTCAGTTGCTCTGATATGCAATTGAAAAGAGTTTTATTTGCAAATTTTCTCAAAAAGTTCCTTCATGTCAAAGAGATATGTAGACATCACTACACAGGCAGATTGTGTTTTTACTTTTCCCTGAATAAAAGTAGTCTCCTTTCTTGAGCAACAAAGGCATTGGACTACAGAGTATACTACCAGTGATGAGCCAAGTTAAGAGTGAGCCTTTTTCATTCAAGCTATCTTTGACAGCCTCAGTTATTTTCTTGTGCACTTAAGCCTCCCTCTTTGTAGATGTTTCTTTTTCATATATGACAAATGCACTTCCTGACCCAACATTCTCCTCTAGAGAAATGTTTCTGGCATTAGGTGTTACAAAAGAAGAAATGGCAGAATAAGGTTTTCAAAGAGCAAAATAAGCCCCTCAGTGTTTGATTTGGCTATGAAGTGTGACAAAGCCACTCACCAACTCTTATGTTACCACAAGCACCCATAGAAACAAATCTAGACTTCTGCCAGACTCTGGAAATGTGTCATAAGGTTGTAATAATTAATTGTTGTAGTCTTCAGAGAGCCAGTGTGGCGTAGTGGTTTGGCTGTTTCACTATGATCTTGGAAACCAGGGTTCAATTCCCTGCTCAGCCATGGAAACCCACTAAGTGACCTTGGACATGTCACACACTCCCAGCCCCCAGAAAATCCCCTGATAGCTTCACCTTAGGGTTGCCATAAGTCAGAGTCAATTAGATTATTTAATGATATCCAAATGATATTGTTGCCCCAGGCTTTTTTTTTCTTTCTTTCTGTGCTACAGGACTGTTGAGAGTGGCAACCTTTGCATGCTTTAATTAACTGGCTAGTTAGTTTGCATGTCTATTGTAGGCATAGAGGGACCTGCCTAGAGTAAACTTCCTGTTGTTTGGTCAACACCCATTTCTCCTTCCCTCTTCCTCTTCCCTTTTTTTTGTTCTTCAGCTTCCCTGTAAGCATGTGGTCTCCAATTCTCTGGCGAGCATACTTCCTTGTAAGCATGTGAGTGCTTAATTTTGTCTTACTTTCTTCAAGAATTGAACCTGTGTAGACTATGCACAAGATTTTGTGAGCAAACTTTCATACTTTTTAATCAAACTGTTTATGTTTATTTTGAGCTAGATTTAGTGTGCCTGGGGTGGAAACAATAAAGTTGAACTGGTAATTTGTTCAGCTTCTACCTGTGCATTACAGAATACTCTGCTGAGTGGAAGATTTATTACTAAAAATCTCTCAAGTCCCCAACAAGGACCATCTCAGGCCTTGAAATTTCAGCACCAAAATCTGAGATTTGATTGGCCCCTTATAATGATACAATGGATCACCATGATGGTGCCATTAAACACCAACTACAGTTTCTCATACTATGTTTTTTAAATAAAAACACCACATTTAACAAATAAAATAAGAACACACACTTTTCAAGATAGT
This sequence comes from Iguana delicatissima, assembly GCA_948472985.1. NCBI lineage: Eukaryota > Metazoa > Chordata > Lepidosauria > Squamata > Iguanidae > Iguana > Iguana delicatissima. The sequence goes on from CAOKZL010000647.1 coordinate 334,147, forward strand.
GCTCTCTTCCTGAGATTCTTCCCCTTCCCCTGGGGCCTAGAAAAGAAGTGCCAAGTCCTGTGATCTAGGACCCTAGATAACACAGATGGGAAAAGGAAATAGAGAAGAGGTCACAAAATGTGGTACAGATCCACAAACGTCCTGGTTGCCTGGTGATGACCTTATTTCTTCCAATTAGAAAGGTTTATGTTGTGGTTATGGTGTAGTGGTTTAAGTGTTGGACTATGAACCTGGAGACCAGGGTTTGATTCCCCGTGACTTTGGGTGCAGCACATATTCTCAGCCCCAGAAAACCATGTGATAAGTTTGCCCTAGGTTTGCCACAAGTTGGAATTGACTTGAAGACACAGAACAACAACAATAACAACAACAATGTTGTGGTTATTGTAGTGGTTGTTTGAATGTAGGGAGCCACACATCAGGCCCTGAATTTCTAAAAGGAACCTTGGCCAAAAAACAATGAAGAGGGAGGGAGGGAGGGAGAGAGGGAGGGAGGTGATTTGATGGAGCATAAACCCTCTTGCTCCCAGAAGGCTTTATAGCAAACATATCCACACAGAAATCTGGAGCCATTATGTCACTAGCATTCAGGACTGCCCTCCATACTCCATTCTCACCCCCACCCTCATTTAAAAGACTTAAAAACTAAATTGCCTGAAATGCTTAACCCTTTTGTTACCTAAGTGTACTTCCAAATCTTTGAAGACTTATTGAAAGCTCCTTTACAACTAAAGGGAGCTATTACCAGATATCACTTTAGAAGACTGTTATCTGGTTCTTTGCTGTATCAAGTATTAGCAATCAGAACTTCTTATTATTTTAATATGCTTCCTGATTTGGATGGTTATTGGAAAAATGGAGAGGACTATAATCTTAGGGACTGTTGCTGAACAACCTATATTCAATTATATTAATCTTCTGGATAAACACCAATGAACTAAATTAAATAACTCTATTGCTGCAAAATTGCCCATCCCTGAGCAATGGAGCCAATAAAAACAACTCAGAGAATTTGAGTATAATAAAAAGGCAATTCTTTAATAATTACAATTGTGCAATCAGACTGACCAAGCTCTAGCTCTGAAATGAGTCAGTGCTGAGTACAATTTTTGTCTGGAATTTATACACCTTAAACAATTTTTCATATAAGTTTACAATTTCCATCGGATGAAACCCATACTAATGTAGACTCCAGATTAATCTTTTAAAAAGTGCATAGTTTTTTTTTTCTCTGCCATGAAATTTTGCTTTTTAACTTTGTGTTTGTACAAGGGGTACAAAGGCCACTTTGCTTAACTCTTGTTCCTAGCTAGGCTCTGTCAAATAGATCCTGCCTAACATTTTTTTTTCCTGGAGCATTTTTCTTTAACAAGCAATGTCCATTCAGCCACGTAATCTTTCATTCACTAAAGACACGTGTCCATTTCACTTCTCCCCCTGCTAAATAATTTGCAATTATTTAAAGCAATTAAAATAATTTCTGTCTATAAGATGCACTATCAATTCTTTTTTTTTTTTTACAATAGTATGGTACTTTCCTTTTCTTGAGTATTATAGTTTGTTTGTTTTTGTTTTTCCCCAAAATACTAACAACTTCTGTTCTAGCCAGGTCAATCTAGGTAGCAGAGGCTCCATGATGAGAACTACATTTCCTTTGTGGGAAAACTCACTTTCCTTGCTTACCTTTACCATGAAATTGTTTCTGGTCTTTAATATCAGAGGGTTTTGACCTCTTTTCCTTTTTAAATCATAACTCAACAAAATCATGTGGATTTCTGAAATATCAGAAAACACTTTGTCTATCTTTAGACCCCAACAGATAGACAAGGTAATTATCCCTTGTCATCACCCATTCTTACACTATCATAAAAAGTAAAGACAGCTACTTCTTTACAACATCTCTTAACTTAGAAACACTTTTGATGAATAAATCTTAAAGATACATAGATGATAAATCTTCCTTTCCCCATTAAGTATAGAATTACGGCCCTGGGCATGGTCTGAACATCACCTTAATGTTTTTTTAATTCTCCAGATGATATCCTAGAAACAGTCATCAGCACAACTGATACTTTGAAGATTTTTGAGCAACAAACAAAAGTTCAAAGGAGAATGGCACCTTTGCAGAGAATGGACTATGTCTCATTTTAATACCATATAACTTTATCTATTAATTTATTATCTGAATCATATTGATCCTGTTACACTAACTTATGTAGTGTAACTTATGTAGAAGGTCTCTTCCATTTTTATTTGAGTAAGGTAATAATTCAGTAATTCCTGAGGAACAAAGTCAGTAGTCTCATGACACTAATTTCTGTTGGTGGCTTAAGCTTTGTTAACTACAGTGGATGCAGTCCACCAGCAGATGGTATGTTTAAACATGAGCACAATCCCCTCATAGTTAAATTCCCTCTGAAGTTTCTGTCAAATGATCAGAACAACCATGCTTTACACGTTAGCATTAAAATATTGTTTAATAGACCACGATGGATTTCAGCATATGGGACCAGACATGTAAACCTTCTTATTTAACTGGGAGAAGGTTATATAAGGAAAATCACTTTTGTTGGATTCTAAAGTTGCCCAGCAGCATCAATGTGAAACAGTCCAACTGTTACCCCAAAACATGGATGACTCAGGGGTCCCCCATAATGCCAGTGCCTCTCTGAAACAGTGGGGAATATTAGTTCAAAAGGGAGACCTGCGCGGGGGGGGGGGGTAACCTAACAGCATCTTTTACACCTATGTATACCAGTACTAATGCAGGAACACCAGCTGGAGATTCAAAGAATATTTGTTTTATTGGGGGAAATTAACAATCACACACACACACACACCAGATCCATGCAGTCTCACAATCACAAAAGGCTCGCTGAAGGAAAAGGGAGGAAGGTTTGGATAGCAAGATTTATTTTAGGGTGATGTGTAGGATATTTACCTATCCAGTGAAGAGACAAAGTGATGTGGCTTAAACAAAGGGTCCAAGGGTAGCACAAAACAGGAATCAAAGTAGCAGAGTGACAGTCAGTATGCCAAAGTACTATGAGCTGCCTGGCTCAGACCCAGGGTTTAAATACTCTTTTTCTGCCCCGAGATAAAGAGTGTTAATATCTTTCTGGCTGAGTGAACAGTGGTATCTGGAAAAAGCTAATGGCCTTAGCATTAGGTAACAAAGGACTGATGGGAATCATGATAGCTCCTTAATGGTGGAACAGGTGAGAGGACAAAAGCAGAGTTTCAATGGACAAAGGGGGAAGATTGAAGACAATCAGATATTTCAAGGAGGCAGTTTCAGGCACTATTATTTCTAAAAGTCAAATCGTTGAGAGGCATCTGCAAGTCCATTATCACCAGAGCTTCTCTGACTGTGACCTAGCTATGCCCTGAGGATTCAATCTGACCTAGTTTTGCAATGCACATATGTAGCCAGTTCCTCTGTGCCAGCAGGCTTCCCAGCTGCAGCAGGATATTAATAATTTTTCATGCCAATTAATATTTGCTTATTAAATGTTATCATGGAGTAGGGGTGTATAGACGTACACCTACCTCAGCTGGCTCAAGCAAGGAGACTCATTGGATGTGCATGTATGTGTGCAAGTGCTATACCAATAGAATCCCCAATTTTATGGAAGAACAATTATTCCAGATTGAAATATGGGCCACAAAACCATCTGGTCAGGATGGTGTGACTATCACAGCAACACCATATCCTCCTGGTGCTGTATGGTGTTCTGATGATTAAAACTATCCCACAATCACCACCATCCTTTCACTAGTCACTCTTTCACCAGGTCCCCATAATGCATGCCACGTGAAGCACCTAGAATCAAAATCTGACTCATTATATCATGTCTTTCCTATCAACTGATTTCACCTTAAAAAGAATACACCATTCAGACCAGACAGGTTATCATTAGAGCACAGGACACCTGAATTTATCACTTAGACACCTTTAATCAATAAACTCTGTCTGTCTGTCTGTCTGTCTGTCTGTCTGTCTGTCTGTCTGTCCCCCCACACACACACACACCATGTTGTACAAAAATCAGTGGACTACTCTGGTAACCAGACACCAAAGGAGACAAAACAGAGAATGTGATTTTGTAGCCACTAGCACCACCAGTTAAATGTAAAGTTTTGTGTCAATTCCCAACTCTGTAAATCTAATGTTACACTTCTAAAATCTTGGTTCTGCATTGTTATGTAGAGATGGATCTTGCATAGAGATATACAGACTGGCATTGTATAAATCTATCTGACTGAATTCTAATCATGTTGCAGAATGATAATGAGTCTAATTGTAGACATACATCAAAGTACATGTGAACAATAGGCTCTTTTGTCTTGAGCAATAGTTTTTAAATAGCACTTTTTCCTTTGCTGCCTGTAAGGTATGAACTGGACTTGAGTCACAGAAGAATGAAGTTAGCCCAAGGGTATCTTAGTGAACAACATTAGATGACCATTCATGCTGATCTGTGTAGTTTTAATATTTCCTAGTCATAAGCACAAGGTTAGCTCTTTTTTGCTAGAAGAGCACTTTTTTTAGAGCAGCAAGATCTTATCTTTCATTTTGTATAGATCAGCTTTGTAGCATCCTGAAGTATTTATAGTTTTAATACATAACCATAAATGCCCCCTAACAAGGAATATTACACCTCTAGATTACTATTATTACTTTATTGCTCATCACAGCTATAAATTAACATCTTCCCCCGGCAATAGCGGGAGAGTACAGAATTAGGTTACAACATGCGTAAACAAGAAGCTATTAAAGCTTTGCTGTTCCTTAAAAGTCTTTATAGTTTACTAGTGTACACCTGCAAGTGTTTCAATTAAAGAGCTACATGCTTGCCCAGTAATTGCCCTCCTGTATGAGATAGGATTTTGGCAGTCAGGAAAAGCAAAGTAAGACTAAAAGGTGGAAAATTGGAATATAAAACACAGAAAGTGAAACAGCTATAAAATAAAATCATGGATTTAAATTATGCTAATTAGGTCCTTTTACATCATGTTAACTCTAAGCTCCTGCTGCTGGTAGAAGCTCCTGTTCTGCACCTCTGGGCAAGACGTCTTTGACTCAATGTCAAACCTCAGCTTATGGCTAATCATTAGCTACAAAAAAAAGGGAATATATTTTCTCAAAACCTGCCTACTGCTTTACTTCATTTCACCTAGTATGAAGATTCAGATCTTTGAGAAGAGAAGACAAAAGATCAAGCTGCAAATCTGATCAATAGTCATTGTAGCCATGGAAATTTTTTTAAAAATGATTTGCACAGGTCATTTTATGTAGACTATTTATTAAATGTTGTGAGGGCAGGCATAAGGATAGTAGGAATCAAACTGTATAAGTACATGTGAGGAGGGTAACCATTGGGAAGGCACCAGTGGAGAAAAGTGTTATGTCTGCATCACTGAACAAGGTGGGGCAGGAATTGTGTTCAGCCCAGATAGGGAGGTGCATACAGCTCTGAGTGAGTGAATACATGCTATACCCAAAGTGGGCAAGTACAGCTCTCAAAGGATCTGTGAAACCAGTGAGGAACAGAGGAGGAGACGAATGATGGTGATGAAGCAACAAGGAGGAAAGGAGGGAGAAGAGAAGGAAAAAGGGGCAACGTATTGAAAACATGACCTGCATTAGAGACTTAGGGCCTTTCTGCACTATACTATACCGTTATAGTGCTATTATTCCACTTTCAACATCCTATGGAATCCTGAGGTTTGTAGTTTAGGGAGGGACATTTAGAATTCTCAGCCAAAGAGCTCTTTGACCTGGGTAAACTACAAACCCCAGAATTCCTCAGGGTGTTGAAAGTGAAATAATAGCACTCTAGCAGTGTAAGGCAGAAAGGCCTTAGGTTAGCTGAAAATATACTGCCTTTTCAGCCATCTGTTCTGCCCATATAAGAATGATTGCTTCCATTGCCACAAAGAGAAAAGGAGAGATAATGTTTGTGCAAAGGCTGGGCTGCTCAAAACAGTGGCACAGGGAAACACCTAAGGCCCTTTTCACATCTCAGCTGTTTGCGCGACGGGGAAGGGCGGATCGTGCGAGAAGCCTCAGCTGAAACGCTGCCGCTTACCCTCTCCTTCGTACTGCAGCTGGCTTCCCGGTGTCACATCCGTCGCTCTTGAGCCCCTCCCCTTCCTTCCGCAGCACAGTCTGGGAGCTGTAGGGAGCTGTAGGGATCTGGGGGAGGAAGCGTGACTCGCTCGCCTGGGACGACGCACCGCACAGAGGTAAGTGCGCGAGGCTGCTGCAAGCATTGCGCGAGTGCGCATTATTTTCGGCTTAAAGCCAAAAATAAAAAAATGCACGGTCGCCCCGCTTGAGCCTCATGAGCGCCGCACGAGTGGGAGTGCGTCGTACGGAGCGACGCTCCCACTCACGCAAGGCTCAAGGGGCTCTAGCAGAAAAAAAAAGCCATGCAAAAAGGGCCTAAGTCTGGTTCAAACACAAGATTTAGAGGAAGTGGTTGAGGGAGAGGAGGGTGGGGAAATGGAAGAGGAACTGGGTAAGCAATTAGCTGTTTGTATGTGCGCCCAAAAATATACTTCAGGAAATTTCTGTACCCTGCACTGAACTAATATGACAGTCTCATCTCATCTCCAGTTGCATTGAGTTATGGAATTGAAGTCCAAGGAACCTGGATCAAAAGGAAGTGCCTGGGAGGGATTACTTTGTAATACCTTTTTCATTTTTTTCCCTAGAATTTCCAAGGTGTAATATCTGAATTAGGCACTTGGGTAAACCAGAGAACATTTTCTTATACTTTTCAAGGACACAATAGCAGCATTAACAGTAATTCATTAGCAACAAGTAACTCCATGAATTCCCTTTGCTAGACCAAAATGACTTGTTGGAGTGACTGGGATAATTAACAAAGTAGCCAGTTTCTTTTCAAAAAGTAGCATTTCAAACTCTGAGGTATATAAGCTCTTTTTTCATCCTGTTATCTTTGTCTTTGCACACACGCAAAAATGCACGCACTTACCCACTGAGTTGCAGTAAAGGATTAACTAGTTGCTAAGGCATTGAGTAACACTGATTTTTTTTTTAAAAAAAAAATAGTCTTTTATAAGAGATTAACTCAAATTTCAGATTGGCTCATTGTACAGTTTTCTACATATACTGCATTGTACGTCTTGAAGAGATGCTGGAATCAGTGTTTAAAAGAACAGAGAAGGCTAGTGGACTGTAACAGCAAGATTATCTGAGAAATGTAACATAGCTAAAGAAGAATTATGATGAGCCACCTAACAAGCTTTTGAGATGATAGCAGGATTTCCACAGATAATCTGAATTGTGAAATAGGACACAGAGTCTTCTTTGGGGCTAGCCTATCTATACAAAGTTTTATGGTTGTGGCATGGAGGATTCTTCAAGGGCTCTGTCTGCACCTTAGAAGGTAAAGTAAATGGGGATGAAATCCAATTACCTCCAACTCATGGCTGGGTCTAGCTTACTGTAATTAACCATTAGTATTTCAAAACAAAATCAGTGGTCATTTTCAGGAGGAAAGTGTAGACTCAGGCTATTTCTGCCCCACACTGTTATAGTGCTTTTATTCCACTTTCAACATCCTGTGGAATTCTGGGGTTTGTAGTTTATCGAGACCAAAGAGCTCTCTGGCTGAGAATTTCAAATGCCCCTTCTTAAACTGCAAACCCCAGGATTTCATAGGATGTTGAAAGTGGAAGAATAGCACTTTAACAGTGTAGTGTGGAAATGGCCTCAGAGCATGGCACCTGAGCAGAGCTCAGCAAAAGCAACACAACAGTAAATGAGAAAAATGGAAAGAAAGTGGTGTTTTGTTTTATTTATTTGGCCAGCACTTCTTCAAAAGTGAGCCAATTAATGTTAAAAGTAAATAATAAATCATATTGGTGGGTAGTGGGGACCCCTTTAGAGGAGAGGGGAGGCAAGCAGGGAGGGGCAGTCAGCCAAAGCCAGTCAGACTCTTCTGATTTCTAGCTCAGAATTCCATATCCACAGTGGACAGAAAACAGTTAACTTAACCCTGCAGCATGCAGTGGTCATTTGCAGGGCAAAGAAAGCAACAACAAAGCATTAGGGATAGATGGGGGTGGCAGAAAATAAATTCTCTTCAATGCAAGAACATTCAGGTCATTTCCACGCTAGATTGTTATAATGGTATTATTCCACTTTTCAACATCCTATAGAATTCTGCGGTTTGCAGTTTGCGGGGGGGGGGGCAGTTGTCAGGCTGAGGTAAAGAAAGCTCTAACATACACTAATCCACTCCATCTCTGTTTCCCTTCTTCACTCTCACTGAAAACAGCTGCAGTCATACAAGTTCAGTTTAGATCAGGGCAAGCTGGAGAATGCTTTTTTTAAAAAACAGTATTTTCTTTGGAATTCCAAAGTTTCTTGGAATTGTCATTTTCATGAAACCCAAAACAGTAAGGGCTTTTGCCCACAAATATTCTCTGTACTTGACCCTTCAGCTACTGCTGTGGTTGCTTGAGTTTCTTCAACATAGTGGTTGAACAAGACGGCTCTCTACTCATCAGCATTTAGATGCTGGAACTCTCCATGAACCTCTCTCCCCTTGCTACTTGATACAGCTGTTGTTATGGCCACATCCTATATGGCAGGATCTGCAGAAATATAGTCCATATTAATGTTCCAAACCCTGGAGAAAGTCCATATCCCAAATCCCCTGTGGCTTGGATGTTGCCAAAGCAGTATTACAGGTCATTTGTCTAGTGGGAAATGTTAAAGTGTAGCTGCTTATCATGACAGACTTTACAGCTATTTGTTACTGCAGCTAAGGCCTACCTGGCGATAGCACCTGATATCACTTTGATATCAATAATTTGGCTTTCTTCTATCACCCCTCTCCACGTGTTTGTGAGGCCTCCGGACAAGCACAGAACTAGGCTCGGCATTTAACTGCTGAAATATTCTCAAACAATACAGGCACACCAGAAATAGCCAGATTGCAGCTTTAGGAGACCTCTCTGCAAACACCCTCATTATGTATGCACGCTGTTTACAAAGGGCTCCCTGCCCCGAGCAGATAACTTGGCAAACTAGGAGCTTAAATGCCAAGCACTGAGCATTTGCATACAGTCTACCTCTTTGTCAATTCGGACTTAACTCAATCATGTTAAATTGTGACCTTTCTGAGACACTATCTCACACCCAAAACTCATTGTTGTCCCCCAGTACAGCATAGCCTGCAGTCACAGTTCTCCCTATAAAAACCTCTGATTCTGAGACCTTCCTCGGATCGCTCCCGAGTTCCAGACCACCTTGCTGCCACATCGCTTGGTGAACTTCCCCTCAGCTCCACGTACTGAGCCACAGCAAACCTCAGCATCACTCTCTATCTTCTCCCGGGCTTCAGGAACAGGTTTCGTATCACCCAAATCAACTATCCCTCTGAAAACCCCACTATCTTACTCACACCTTTATTTTCCTTAGTTATCTGTGTGCGTGTGTTGCTTACATTGTGTGCCTGTATTTAATAAAGATCATTCATTATTTTCAAACCGGTCTGCTCCTTGACTTGGCCTGACCCCGTAAACACTGGGTTACAAGATCCTGCTAAGTTACCCTGCCTCTCGTAATGCTAAAGCAGTGCTCTGAGATAATTTTCCCCATCTATAGTTGAGCACATTTTGGTGTCCCCCACGGGACCCCCAGTAAACAGGGTAACATATTCCCCCAAAGTGAGTCCAAACATGCTGGCACATTTCTCTTTCTCCACATACACATGATACAGGAGCCATAAATATCATCCTAACAACTGATCAGGTTTAGCAGGCACTCATAAAACAATGAGGTGGCAAAATTCATTATAATAGTTAGCATATTTGATTTTAGTCAGAAAGACCTGGGATTGCAAAAGAAAGGGAGGAACAACATGTCCCCAAAATATATACAACCACCAGCTTAGGAGTTTCCAGGAGTTTCTCTTTCTAAAACCAGAGGAAACATCATCTCAAAATCAGCAGACCAGTTTTTGCAGTTTTGATCTCTACCAGGAGTAGGGCATTGCAAAGTTAATGGATCTTAATTGCTCATTCAAGACAAATTACTCCACAAGATTTTGCATTACAGCAGATCCCAACAACATATCGCTTTCACTTACTGGGAGGCTAAACCCAGAGGGGAAGGAAAATTGAGCAGGAATAAGAAATGGCATAGAAATAAAAGCTAACAACAACAAGAGACCTCTTCCACAAGATTCAAGGTATCAAAGGGAAATTTAAACCGGTGGGGGGGGAATGCTATAGGGCCAGCAGGGAAATGCACTATGTGACCAAATAGAAATAAAAAAAGATGACAGAAACAATACACTGAAGAACTACACAAATGAAATGAAATGAAAGAATGACAAGAGGAAGGATTCAAGGAGGACCCATCTGAAGTGGAACCTACAATTTTAGAAAGTGAAGTGAAAGCTGCACTCAGAGCACTTGGGAAAAATAAATCACATGGCAATCAGGAACATATGGCATACAATACAGCGGCTTCAGTCTACAGAGACAGAACCCTATTCTACTCCTAACTAAAAATCTGTCAACAAATATGGAAAATAAAAGAATGGCCCACAGATTGGAAAGAAACATTCAATACAGATTCCAATCCCCCAGAAAGGGGACACCACAGATTGCAGTAACCACTAGATCACTGCATTAATTTCCCCTGCCAGCAAAGTCATCCTCACGATTCTACAAGGATTTTTACCATATATGGAGCCAGGAATGCCAGATACACAGATTGATTCAGGAAAGGAAGAGGCACTAGGGATCATATTGCAAACATTCCTTGGATAATGGAGAGCACCAAAGAATTTCAAAAGAAAACCAGACTGTGCTTTATAGATTATAGCAAAGCCTTTGACTGTGTAGATCATGAAAAACTTTGGATCACTTTTCAAGAAAGAAGTGTACTTTAACATATAATTTTCTTGATCCATAACCACTACTCAGGTTATGACGCTACTGTCATGACAGAATACAGAGAAACACCATGGTTTCCAATTGGCAAGGGGGTCAGCCAAGGATGCATTTTATCACCCTTTCTGTTTAACTTGTACACTGAACATATACATAAAGCAGGATTAGACTCAGAGGAAACAGGCATGAAAATTGGAAGAAGGAACATCAACAATTTTAGATATGCAAATGACACCATACTATCAGTAGAAAATAGCAAAGACTTGGAACAGTTACTGAAGAAAATCAAGGCAGAATGTACAAAGACAGGTTTACAACTGAACACTAGGAAAACAAAGTTATGACTACAGATGATTTACAAAATTTTAAAGTAGACAACAAAGACACTGATATAAAATTTACACAGAGTTTGACGTTAAGAGAAAACCTTTATAAATCAATGCATTGATGGTATATAACTCCCCAGAAACTAATGAAAATAACAAGAAAAGGAAATGAGCAATGCTGGAAATGTGGAAAAACAATGGGAATCTACTTTCATGCATGGTGGATATGCCCTACAGCAAAAAAATATTGGAAAAAGATCCATGACAGTATAACCAAGCTGCTAGAGGTGAAATTTGAGATGACTCCGGAGATATATTTATTAAATATGATTGAAGAGAATAGTCAAATGAAGAGTGAAAGAAAAATATTGCTAAATTTAATAGAAGCAGCAAGGTTGAATTATGCAAAATATTGGAAAGAAGAAAAAGAACCCCCCCAAGAAGAATGGAAAATAAAAATGATGGACATTATCGAAATGGAAAAACTATCCAACAACTTGAAAGGTAACTCAACTTAACAATTTGAAAAGCAGTGGAAAGAAATTATTAGATGGGTGAAAGAGAAATGAGAAGAAGGTAAAGAATAGAAGAAAGAAACGTAAAGGGTAACATTTACAGTAAGGAGGGAATTTAGGGGGAAAGAAAAAAAATATTACTCAAGGTTGAATACAACAACAAAAAGAGATTTCACATAAAAGAGGTTTAGTATAAGAAAGAAAATAAAGAGTTTGGAGTGGAGAAAATGCGGAATAAGGAGAGGAAGAAGGGGAGAGGGAGAGAAGAGGGAAGACCAGGAGAGAAGGGAAATGGTTTTTATAAAGGGCAGGGAAGGGGGAGGGGAAGGGAGGGAAGGGGAAGATAGGGAGGGAGAGAAAAAGAGGGACTGAAATAATAAGCAATATTTGATAACAATGTTTGGGAAGAACTAATAGAGAATTTATGTAAGTTTAATGTACAACACGAAACAAGGTAAATCATTTATATTGTGTATAAACTCCCTTGTTTTTATAAAAATTAATAAAAAACAAAAAACAAAGGCACTGAAATAGTTCAAGATCTTCCATACCTTGGCTCGGTCATTAATCAGAACAGAGACTGAAGTCCAGAAATCAGAAGACTAGGCCTTGGACAGGCAGCAAGGAGTGATCCAAACAAGACCCTGAAGTATAAAGATATATAATTGAATAGTAAAGTTTAGATGGTCCATGCCATTGTGTTTCCACTTTGTTTGTGATAGTTGAACAGTGGAGAAGCTGATAGGAAGAAAAGCAATTCTTGTGAAATGGAGTGCTTGAAAAGAATGCTAAATAGATAAATAAATAGGTCCTAGAGCAAATCAAGCCTGGATTCTCCCCAGAAGTCAACATGACTAAACTGAGACTGTCATGCCTTGGGCATATGAGATGACATGACTCGCTTGAAAAGACAGTAACGCTTGGCAAGGTAGAAGAAAAGAGGAAGACCACATCATAGATGGACAGATCAAGAAACCTATGACCCTGAGTCTGGAAAACCTGAGCAAGGCTGTTGATGGCAGAATGACTTCGGCCCTTTTTGCACAGCATTTGCCATGCGAAAGGGCCTCTGGAGCATTGCACAATTGCAAGAAGCCGCCCACATGATGTCCTTGCAATTGCTGCCAGGGCCAGCAGGCACCAATCACGCACTATTTCATTTTCAGCTTCTAGCCAAAAATGGTGCTCGATTGCACATCAGTTCAGGGCCCCATGTGCACTTACCATGTGTGTGGAGCCTCCGGAGCTGCGGTGCTCACGCTTCCTGCCCCAGCACAGCCTGGGAAAATCCCAGGTTGCACTGCAGAAGGAAGAGGAGGAGCCCTCACGCTGCCTGCTCACTAGCAGACAGCGGCTGTGGAGGTGAAGCAGCAGGGACACGATAGCCTCTCGCAAGAGGCTGCTTGCACAATCCCCACACCTCAGCACCGAGAAAAGGTAAGGTGTGGAAAGGGCCTTGGAGTTCTCTCATTTATAGGCTTGCCATAAGTTAAAATCAACTTGATGACAGTTAAAAACAAAGGAGATGACATAATGGTCCATGGCAACCAAAAAATATCACTATTTTGAGCTTGTCAGCCCAGGTTCACTCTATGGAGAACAAGATAGGAGGGAAGGTAGAGACATTCCTATTCTCTATCATTACCACTGCATTAACAAAGTAGGAGTGATTGGGAAATTTTCTCCAAAGAATAACATTTATGTTCTGTATGAAGGAATTATAAACTTATTTAGATATTTATGAAAATTGGCTTTTCACTTGCTCGGTACAGTTGGCTCAAAGAGATAGAATTTTTGCAACAGCTTGGCTATCAAGCTTGTTTGTTAAACTAACAGCATGGAGATTCGTGTACTTGCTTGTTGAGGTGATTGACCTAATGTTCAATGTGCCAACAACTAAGATGGCAAAACTTACATAATTGAATTATGGTGCACATGTAAGTGGGCTACATGTGCACCAGACTTTCAGTTGCCTCTTTATAGGTTTTTACATAGCAGTTAGTGCTATTTAAATTTCACTGAAAGTCTTCCGCAAAACCTTTACAAGTTCTAATAATAAATTAAGCTCAAATTGAAGAGAGTTTGCTATATAGTTGTTTCTGCACAGTGTCCCCCAATTTTCCACTCACAGACATCTCCTAGTAGATTAAACACTGATGTTCATGTACATAACTATATTTATCCGTACAACCTTCCTATGATTCTTTTGTCAGCTGTGTACTTAAATGGTGGCAAAAATTGAGATAGTGTTGAACCAAATGAGGCCCAGCAGCTGTGCTAGTTATACCTTCTTGATTAGTTAATTTTTCGGATCACTTCCGTTGTCTTTTCAGTCTTCTATACAGCTTAATGAGTTACTTTTTCTTATTGCTTGCCCTTTCCGAGTAGAAGAAATCCAGTAAACATCTAGTATGGAATATCTGAAACAAATTCATATATAGAGAGAAAAACAATCTTGCTAAAGTATTGTCATATTTTGTTATGTGCACACAATGCACACTTTTAATCTATCACTTTCAATTAATCAACTGTTTTTGGAGTAATAAGACCCATTCTCTTCAGGGTTTGTGAGTGGGAGGACAGTATTATACCAATCTCTTAAAATAGGTGAAGTTAACATGAAAAAAAATCTTTCCTCACTTTCTGAAACTTTTCTTACCATACGACAGATTTTGACAGGGGAGAGTTACAGTATTCTTGGGACACTTTACAGTTTCTTTTGGTGTGTTTGAACTGTTTGTATCACTTGAGGTATTTGAAGATGGTGATCCCCCCCCCACTCTTTCTATTGAACTTCCCTCTATCAGTATAAGACTTTCTGGCATGCTGTACTTCCTGATCTGGAGAAAGCCTTATGATGGAGGAGTTACCACATGATGTCTTCTCCTGAGGTTTAACTGAAGTTGAGGAAGCTGCACTTACCAGGGTGGCTCATTTATGAGGCTACTGGCAGGTGAGCAGCAGAGAGCCTCTTTCTCCCTTAGAGATGGTCTTCTTCCCAGAGGCCCATGCATTATTATTGTTGTTCTTGTTGTTGTTGTTGTTATTATTATTATTATTAGGCTTCTGAGTGGTTGCAAAATTGGTGACTGAGTAGGGGAGGCCTTCCTTAGAAGTGTGGATTTCTCTCTGTCTACCTGAAGATGATCCTCTGGCAATACTCTAGCTTTTAGACTTTGGATCTCTTCTCACCTGCCCATCTACTTTCCCCATGTTATAAATTGGTAGATTGTTCTGTTTAAACCTTGGAAGTTTTGGATAACCTGATCAGGCCCAGTTTCAGGCTGTTTGGATCTACATCCTTACTAGGTGTCATGGAAACCGCACAGTGGCTGTTATTCATACGGATTCCATCTTGTCATTCCAAGGTTGCCTTCTAGCATGTTGAGATAACATATAAACCCAACTGTACATATTTGGATGACAAGCAGGTCATCCAGGCAAAGCCTATGCAACTGTAATTAATAAAGTTGTTGCATTTTCTCCTATCATGCCATCCTTGCTTGTATGATCCCCAACACCTTTGCCTACCACTCAAGCTAGGCCTTCAAGTACACACCCCGTATGAGGATTTATTCAAAATATCCTTCTCCTTTGAACAGGTTTTTCCCCGAAAAGCAATTTATTTTCTTCAATATTAATTGAGAATGGTAAGAAAAGTGGGACCCTTTTTTCACAATGCAGTTACTTAAACTATCCTGGAGAATGCGGACTCCATGAATTCTTCCCAGTGTTACAGACATTGATTAACACATGTAGTGCATTTTTGGACTATCATAAGTGAATGGATAGTTGGATATATGCACTTCCTAGATTCTGCTATGCATGTATGCATTGACTATATGCTTCTGCCTATCTGTGCCAGGAAGTACACAAGATGTGTAGCCAAGCATCTAGCTTTACCAAAACACAGCATCAAGAATGGAGATGCTTTAGACTGAGAGATGCTTGATTTGTAAAGGTTTCTCATTAAGTACTCTTGTATAAAGTTAAATGGGCTATAATTTAGAACACAGTACTTACTAACATGTAGTTTATTAGACTGATGTAATGCTTTTCCTCACAAGGCCAACAAGTTAATTATCTTTTTTTTTCCCAAGCAGCATGGAATCAAGACTAAGACAAGAAATTTAGAGTAACTGTTCTGATATACTTGAACATTTTTTTCAACATTCCCAATTTTAATGTTCTATTAGAAAATGATGAGAAAAAATGTAGTTGTGGAAATACGATTCTATGATATGTATACAACTAAGACCCTGCTAAGAGCACCTTGGAATGACATTATTGTCATTGTTTATATTCAATAAAGAAAGTGATGACTTTTTTCTTTAAAAAAGAAAAAAAAGAAAAAACGAAAAAATTATATTCCTAGCAATGAACCCTTTTCAGCATATATTAAAATGCAGGATATTTAAAAACTATCCTAGTGCCACATTTGAACATACCTCGGCTTAAGTGGAGGGAATACATATCAAAACAGTAGTTCAGAAAGAAATTGCATCCTTATATTTATTTTAAAGCCCAGGTTTTGTTTTGTTTTTCTTTTCCTTATTTGCTCTCAACCTAAGGATAACTATCCAATTGCAAATCTCATTTGAAAATTTGTCACTGGAAACTTTGGAGAGGGCTGCCCTGTTTCTTAGTTCCACCAGAATTAAAAACACCACATGAATCGTCCCTCCCTTTTTTGTATTTCAATTTCACAGTGAGAATCAGGAGGCACAGAGGGGAGCATTCAATGGAAGATATTGGATCCTGGAAGATCACAGAGAGAAAATGAATGTTGAAGACCACCGTGTCATCTATTATTGCTGTTCATAACAGACTTGGTTTCTGTGGCAAACATTATTTCTGTACCAACTTAGTGGCAGACTAGTATAGGAAGAAAAAAAAATATTGATGTGATAAAGAGCCAAAGGGGGCTACTGACTCTGTGAATGCAATTTGACTTGTCACATTCCTGTGGAAGTGTTTCTGATATGCAAGGCTGTAAGTGAAGGACCTAAGTATCCTTCAGGTACCAGATACCATCTGATCTTGGAAGTTAATCAGGATCAGCCCTGGTTAGTACTTGGGTGGGAGACTGCCAATCAATACCAGTGGCTATAGGCTATATTTTGGAGGAAGAAACTGGCAGAATCAACTTTAAGTATTTCTTGCCTAAGAAAACCCTATGAAATTCATGGAGTCACCTATAAGTCAACAAATGAAGGCACATATACAGGTCCATACAAGTGCAGCACGATTCTTGAAAATACTGGTGTACACAGAAAAGCTAAGCAATACTTGATAAGTCAATTACATTAATTGATGCCTCAGCACAATGGATATGGCTAGAATAATTTATGAGGGTCTCTTGCAAAGAAAAGGAAATTCATCATAGTTTAATACTGAATATCAAAGGGAGCAGTGATAATTTGCCACTGTCTTTATAATGTAATCTAAAAGTAATTTGAGTTGGAAAGCCTTGAGCATCCATATTATATACAGATGCAACAGAGAGGATACAGAACTATTCTTTTACAAAGGGTAGTTTAGGAACAGACACATAGCGCAAACTTAAATTCAGACGAGTATTTTTATGTTCTCAAAGGCACTTGTGCTATAGCAAGTATATTCAGGATTGTACACCTAACTGCAACTCATCAGAAAAATTCAGTTAGGTTCTATTTTCTTTTAGGTGTCTATTATTTTGTACGAGAAACAGCCATTCTGACTGATGAAGTCTGAATTTCCTGAGGTGGCATAACTATGGACAAAGGTAGAAACACTTCATATCTCAACTAGTGGGGGTAGCAAATGACTGTTTGTATGTTACCATCTCTTTCCACCAGTCTGATCATGCTTATCCATAGAAATACATTCTGTTCTGCAATTCTACCAACTGGTTCAACCAGCAGAGTATCATCACCTAACATCACAAAAGTGGACACTAGTCACTGAAATGCCCTCTCATGTAAAGCTCAAAAGCAGAAATCATAGGATGTTCCCAATGATTTCTCCCCACAAAAAAAAAGTTAAGTTTCTGAACATGCTGCTTTTGAAAAGAATGAAACATTTTACTTCAACCAGCCTGGTACCCTGCATTAGAAATATCTCTGCAATGGTATCTGAGGTCCTGCTAGCAAGTGACATCACTGAAAAGCAGGGTGCATATTACTCAACATTTCACAGATGAAAACCAGGATACACATGGCTGAGCAACAGCAGAATATGGTCAAAAGGGTGTAGCCAGGAAACAAAAAACAAATAAATGGAGAAGAATGTACAAAACTACTATTTTAAGCAGAGAAACCATGGAATTTAAATACTGAGTTGAAGAAATCCTGCAAGAAGAAAAAAACAACAATAAATAGATAATTACATTATTCCATACACATTTGCACATAGCGTGATTAACAATAAATTCTATATAATACACTACTAAAATCAAAATGCTTTTATCAAACATGCTCAAAATTTCAGCTTTTTCTTAGACACACTATATGAACTCTGTGTTCATACTCATCCATTCTGCCCTAGGCACACTGTGGATCAGGTCAAAGCCCAGCTTCCCCATAATACTGCACTAGGTCACCCTGAACTGGCCACAGCATCTCAGCTAATTTCACAGTGTTGTTCTTAGATTAAAAAAAAAAAAGTGGGGAAAATGTTGTGCAACACTTTTATCTCTAGGAAAGAAATGGAATGTAATTAGTCTTGCTCAGAGGAACCGAACCGGTGATTTGCAAACTGGACAAGCTCAATCGAGAGGTCTGCTGTCTTCCTGGGGCCAAGATCAACCACATAATGGAGAGGCTAACCAGGCTGGTCAAGACCATTGACCATAAGCCCCTCATTTTGGTTCATGTCAGAACCAATGACACTGTGAGGAGCAGCTTTTACCACATTGCAAAGGACTACGAGCTTATGGGGACAAAGCTTAAGGACCTTGGTGCACAGGTGGTTTTTTCATCTCTCCTTCCTGTTCAAGGATATGGCGCACGTAGGGAAAGGGCAATAGCAAAGGTCAACAACTGGCCCCACACATGGTGCTGCCGGCAACGGTTTGAGTTTTTGGAACATGGCCTGAATTTCCATGAATGTGGGCTTCTGGCAAGGGATGGGCTGCACCTCACGAAACTTGCCAGGAATATTTTTGCAAACAGTCTCACAAGGAGGATTAAGAGGTCTTTAAACTAAGTTCCGCTGGGGAGGGAGACAATATTATTCAAGGCAAGGACTTGGCAAGTGCAGGGGTAAAAGGCCCAAATGATATTGGACAAGTAGTAT
This sequence comes from Iguana delicatissima, assembly GCA_948472985.1. Classification (NCBI taxonomy): domain Eukaryota; kingdom Metazoa; phylum Chordata; class Lepidosauria; order Squamata; family Iguanidae; genus Iguana; species Iguana delicatissima. The sequence goes on from CAOKZL010000647.1 coordinate 353,204, forward strand.
AAGTGTCTAATGGTGGGAGGAGTAGAAACTATAGTACAGGACTTGCAGGAAGGGCCCGGGGACTTAAGTGTCTCTACACTAATGCACGGAGTATGGGAAACAAGCAGGATGAACTTGAACTCCTAGTACAACAAAATAAATACGATTTGATAGGCATCACTGAGACCTGGTGGGATGAGTCTCATGATTAGAATATAGGAATAGAGGGATATAGCCTATTTTGTAAAAATAAACCAAACAAGAAAGGAGGAAGAGGAGTTGCCTTGTATGTCAAGGATGTTTTCACCAGTGAAGAGATCTGTGACTTAAACCCAGAAAGCCAGGTCGAGAGCATCTGAGTAAGAAGGGAGCGAGAAACAATAGGGATATTCTGGTGGGGGTTTACTACAGACCTCCAACCCAGACTGAGGACTTTGATGATGCCTTCCTCAACCAAATGACTCCACATTCAAAAAGGAGAGATACAGTAATAATAGGAGATTTCAATTACCCGGATATATGTTGGCAGTCAAACTCTGCCAAGACAGCAAGGTCCAGCAAGTTTCTTGCTTGTCTTGCAGACAACTTCATGGTCCAGAAGGTGGAAGAGGCTACAAGGGGATCAAATATTCTAGATCTGATCCTGACCAACAGGGATGACCTTGTTAATGAGGTAGAAGTGGTTGGATCTTTAGGAGGGAGTGACCATGCCCTATTGGAATTTGGCATTCAGTGGGAAGGAGAAGTGTAGCCAGACACTCATCTTAGATTTTAAAAAAGCGGACTTCTGTAAACTTAAGGAGATGCTGGCTGGTATTTCATGGTCAAGAATCGTGAAAGGGAAAGGAGTTCAGGAGGCATGGGAGTTCCTTAAAAGGGAGATACTGAAGGCACAGTCTAAAACTGTGCCAATAAGGAGGAAAAATGGAAGGCATCTGAAGAAACCAGAATGGTTGACTAAAGAACTCTCAGCTGAGCTCAGTGTTAAGAGAAACATGTACAGGTAATGGAAGAAGAGAGAAACCACCAAAGAAGAATTTAAGCAGGTAGCCAGGAGATGTAGGGAGGAGGTCAGAAAGGCTAAAGCACAGAATGAACTTAGGCTGGCCAGAGACATTAAAAACAATAAAAAGGGCTTTTTGAAATATGTCCGCTGCAAAAGGAAAAAGAAGGAGACGATAGGGTCGCTGCGCAGAGAAGATGGCGAATTACTAAAAGGGGGAAGAGAAAAGGCAGAACTACTTAACACCTTCTTTGCCTCAGTTTTTCCCCAGAAGGATACAAGCACTCAACCTGGTGGTTGGGGAGCAGGTGAGGAAGCAGGGGAAATGAGGCACGTAATAGGTAGAGAGGTGGTACAGGAATACCTGGCCACACTGGATGAATTCAAGTCTCCAGGGCCAGATGAATTGCATCCTAGGATATTAAAAGAACTGGCAGAGGTCATTTTGGAACCGCTTGCTATAATCTTTGAGAAATCTTGGAGGACAGGACAAGTTCCAGCAGACTGGAAGAGAGGAAATGTTGTCTCCATCTTCAAGAAGGGAAAAAAAGAGGACCCAAATAATTATTGCCCAGTCAGTCTGACATCAGTACCCGGAAAGATCCTGGAGCAGATCATTAAGCAGTCAGTTTCTAATCACTTAGAAAGCAAGGCAGTAATCGCGAGAAGTCAACATGGATTTCTCAAAAATAAGTCATGCCAGACTAATCTTATCTCTTTTTATGATAGAGTTACTAGCTTGATAGATGAAAGGAATGCTGTGGATGTAGCATATCTTGATTTCAGTAAGGCCTTTGACAAAGTTCCCCATGACATTCTTGCAAAGAAGCTAGTAAAATGCGGGCTGGACAGGGCTACTGTTAGTTGGATTTGTAATTGGTTGACTGACCAAACCCAAAGGGTGATTACGAATGGCTGCTTTTCATCCTGGAGAGAAGTGACTAGTGTGGTGCCACAGGGTTCTGTCCTGGGCCCATTGCTGTTCAATATTTTTATCAACGACTTGGATGAAGGGCATGCTCATCAAATTTGCAGATGACACCAAATTGGGAGGGGTTGCTAATACGCCAGAGGACAGGATCAAAATTCAAAATGACCTGGATAGATTGGAGAGCTGGGCCAAGGCTAACAAAATGAAATTCAACATAGATAAATGTAAGGTCCTACACTTAGGTAGAAAAAATGGAATACAGAAATATAGGATGGGGGACACATGGCTGGATAACAGTACATGCGAAAGGGATTTAGGAGTCTTAATAGATCACAAGCTGAACATGAGTCAGCAGTGTGATGCGGCAGCCAAGAAAGCCAATGCAATTCTCAGCTGGATCAATAGGAGTATGGTGTCTAGATCAAGGGAGACAATGGTACCACTGTACTCTGCTTTGGTTAGACTTCGTCTTGAATACTGTGTCCAGTTCTGGGCACTCCAATTCAAGAAGGACATGGTCAAGCTAGAGCAAGTCCAGAGGAGGGCGACTAAAATGGTGAGGGGCCTGGAAGCCATACACTATGAGGGTAGACTTAGAGAGCTGGATATGTGTAATCTGCAGAAGAGAAGGCTGAGAGGGGACATGATAGCCATGTTTAAATATGTGAAGGGATGCCATGAAGAGGAGGGAGAGGACTTGTTTTCTTCTGCTCCAGAGACCAGAACAAGGAGCAAAAATGGATTCAATCTGCAGGAAAGGAGATTCCACCTGAACCTCAGGAAGAATTTCCTGACAGACAGGGCTGTCTGGCAGTGGAACATGGTGCCTCGGAGTGTAGTGGAGTCTCCTTCTTTGGAGGTTTTTAAGCAGAGGCTGGATGGCCATCTGTCAGGAGTGCTTTGAGGGTGTTCCTGCATGGCAGGGAGTTGGACTGGATAGCCCGTGTGGCCTCTTCCAACTCTACATTTCTATGATTCTATGATTCTAGTCAAGAAAGAAAGAAAATCATGCTTGTCATAAAGAAATACATGCAGGCCCTTGAGTTTTCAGAATGTCTCTGGCTACAATCCTGTACATATTTTCTTAGCAGTAAGTTCTTAATCAGAAAAGGTCTTTTCTTGATTCATGGTGTCCTTTTTGGGAATGAAGAAGTAAGAATAGGATGTTCTAAATGGGCACTGAATATTTATGTAGTGATACTTAACATTTTAAAATCCTAATTCTATTAATAATCATTCCCAGTGCTCATGTTACTTTATTCACTGACACTGCACATGAAGTTTACATTGCCAGTGAGCTACAAGATCCTCTGGAGAGAATGGGAAGAATGGTAGTGATAGCCATCTGAAACCCTATCAACATAGACGTGGCATTGATTTTGTATCCCCATGAGCATCATTTTTCATGTCCAGATATTAGCTTTAATCTACCATGTTGTTGTTTCTATAACACAACACTCCTGCAGGCCAAACTGAAAGGAAGGGAAGAGGATGCACATCCTCATCTAGGTCTGTTACATACAAATGTCTTATTATGTATATAAAAATGACTTAGAATTAGAGCTGAGAGAGACAGGGCCACTAGATCAATAGCAGAATTTAGAAGAGTGAATTTTTGGGACTAAAGTTCCCATGGCCATGCTGGCTATAGGTTCTGGGAGTTGTTCAAAAATTATTTCTCTAAGCTCCAGTTAATTGATATTGATCAATTTTAGACTCCTTCTTTTCTGTAGTAATGGTAAGTTGGTCAAATGTGCAATTTGATACTCCTGTTGTTAATCAGAGGACATATATATGGCTAAAAAGTTGCACAGAATATTCCAAGCAGTGTTCCTAGCCCTTAAGTCATAAAAGTGTCTTTTTGTATGAAAATACAGCTGATTTATGGGATGTCCCCTTGTCCTCCCCATTCAATTAAGTGTTTGGTTGCAGTAAAAAATCTTCTGCCATAAAAGTCTGTTCAAAAGGATTTCATAGCACCATATTAATTTCTCTTGTTGCTTGATACTACAGCTTCCAGAGGAGAAAATACAGTTCTGTGGAAGCTGCTCTGTACAATATTATTCTAACACATTGGAAGACATCATTGTAAGTTCTCTTTTGAAATAAAAGTTATAAAGGCAGATTTTAAAAGCCTATAAATCAGTATTCATGGCAGCACTATAGATGCTAATTTGTAGAAAAATGAAATAAGGTGGAACATTTGCAATGTATTCCGCAGGAGTCCCATACAGTTGTTTTAATGCTGTATTGTCAGTGTGATAAGAGTTGATTTCCTCCCATTAATTTCACCTTACATTTATGACGGGAAGGTGATGTATCACACTTTCCAAAGATCTTTAGTAAAGATGATTATTTATTTATGCAGCTTGAATACATGTAAGACATTTTGCATCCAGACCACAAGTTAAGCTAGTGCTAGATTGCTTTGCCATAAATAATAATTTCAAAAAATCAGGAAAGCTAAACACAACTTCTATTAGGTTTATGTTTAATATGTGCCCTCTAGACACCCCTCTGGCTCATGATTTGATTTTTTTCAGCACAATCTCTTACCAGACCTCTATCCACACAGTAGGCATAGGAAACCTGTTCCAGCCCTCGATGTTGCTGGAGCGCAACCCATGTCAGTTCAAGTCATCATAGGTAACAGTGAAGAGTAATGGGAGCTGAAGTCCAGCAAGGTCTGGAGGGCCTGAATTACCCATCCCTAAATTACAGATGAAGCCAAATATCATATATAGTCTGCACAGTTATCATGCTCCATTGCAAAGCTCCTGAACAGCTCTTTCATGTACAACTGTTATCCCAAAAGCATGGGACCCCATGAGGTACTATGTCAGAACCCACAACTAAATGTAAAAACAGGGAATTCATTAACTCAAATTAATATTGCAAGAGGAGGGGTAACTTCAAGTCTTTTTCACCTATGTCTACCAGGTTACTGCAAAAGAAACCAGTCAGAAAACTTATAGTACAATTTAAATGTGTTTTATTTGGGGGGGAATATACAAAGTAGTCACACACACACAAGCAATCATGCAAGGCTAACTGAGAAGGAAAGGGAGGAAAGTTGGATAGAGTAATAGAAAAAGATTCGGGTTGTATTTACCATCCAGAGAGAGGTGAAGAAGCAGCAATGAGGCTTGGACTTGTTCTAAGCCAAAATGCAGAGTCACAAAGAGGACTCCTGAAATTGAAGTGTTGTGTCTGGGACCCAAAATCAAGGGCTCTTTATACCCAAAAATCTGCTCTGGAGGCATGAGGTGTTAATAACTCTCTGTGTAAACCAAAGTTTCGCAGGGTGGACAAAAGGTGACAGGAGAGGTTGATGGTTGTTAATGTCTGTAGGAAATAAGTTGATAATTTTAAAATGTAGATGGAGAAAGATTTTGATGTCTGCCTGATTGGGGATCAGGAAGAAGTCACAGTTGTGAGGATGAGGCAATTATTGACTTTGTGGAAATCTTCCTGGTTTCCTGAGCCAATGCTGTCAAAATAAACAAGGCTTTTTTTGTTTTTGGAGTTTGCAATGAATAGGTACTAGAGAGAGTCAAATGGCTGGTTTTATGGCTTTCTGTGTCTGAAGACAGGATTTTGGAAGATGTTTGTGCTTGAAAGACTTCTGTAGGAAATGCACACCACAGGGGGTTCTTGCTCTTCTCCGAGATGGCTACTGTTCTCATTGAAAGGATTTTCTGGCCATAAACTCAGGTCTTCCTGGTTGAACGTATGACTTAGGGTCATATTAAGGCTTTTCTTCCTTATCCACATGGCCCTTTCTGGATATAAGTCCGTATATGATTTATATTTTATGCCAGTTGAACATGTCTGCCAATTAATATATTTTGCCAATTCAACCATCTGTACAGTGCAGTTACACAACCAACGAAGATTCTAGAATGTGTTTGCTATGTATGCAATTTTTGATATTACCTAGATAAGTGTCCATGATGAGCATCTAAACTCGCTGCATACATGCAAATGCACATTTTAAATAAATCAATAATTAACTAATTGTGTTGTATCACATTAGTGTTATATAGTTTATTGGGCACAACAGTGTGGGGATTTTGGTTAGAGAACTGAATTGAAACTTTTAGTTTCTAGAGCCATGAAACTCACTATGTGACCTTGTGCCAGTCACTTTCTCTCAAACGGACCTACTTCTTGGTAGGTACTTCTTGATATCATGATTAATAATGTGGAAATATCAAAGGTTGACCATTATGCCAAAGTAAGATAAAGCAACAAAGAAGGAGAAGTATCCTTACATAAAGAACACTTTAAAAGTTGTGGTGTTATTATATATTCATAGGAAGTTGCTGGCTGTTTGCCATAATAATTTTTTTTTTTTTTTTTTTTGATTCATAGGAAGCTGTGTTAGCCATGCAGGAAAATACAACAAAAGCTATCATCCACAAAAGAGTGATACCTTTATTAGCCAACAAAAATGCTGAAAATTCATCATGCAAGCTTCTGAAGCTCCACTGGGTTCTTCATCAGACCAAAGATATTAAAAAATCATATAGGAGAAGACAAATAATGATGTTAGAATCACAGGCCAACTACATGCAGTTTAGTTGGTCTGGAGAGATATCAATGCAGGCAGAGATCATTGCCCTTCATGGCCATGTGGGGACCAGGGACAAAGGGCAATAAAAGACAGGTAATAAAATGTCAACTCAATTAGCAATGGAAAAAGTAACTTGTCTTGATATCCAGACTGCCCAGACCCATGCAAAGCTGACTGCTCCTTTGTTGGGGTGGTTAGATTGTGGAGTTATTAAACTCTTAGGAATTGCAAGGAAAAGCAGATTAAGTATTTCTAGAACACTTCTCCAAACCTTATCACTGGACTAGTTTGTGCCAGATGGTAAGACTTATGCTCGCTTCAATGCCAAATTGTAGTTTGAATGCTGATGTCTAGACCAGCCGACACCTTGATCTTCAGTTTCCAATTCACTCATGATTGTATTCTTGAATCCAGACAAAGGCAGTGTTTGTTTGTGGTCATGGTGGTGGGGAGTTTGTCCTACACAAGCAATGTACACCATCTTGAACTAAAAGCAGGACAGCAGAATATCAGTACATAAGAAAACATTTTGTCCAAAGCAGCACAGCATTATATCTCTGATTAGCTGGAAAAGTCAGCACTGTTCAGGCATTATGCTCAAATAAGTTACATCACTGTGCTAACACAAGGACATTTACACTCATGAGGATATCTATGAATTAAATCTTGGAAGCCAGGTTGAGAGTATCTAGGTCAAAATTAAGGGGGACAGAAACAACAGTGATCTCATTTATGGGGTCTACTATAGACCACAACTCAGACTGAGAACTTGGATGATGCCTTCCTGGAACAGATGACCAAACATTCAGAAAGGAAAGATTTAATACTAATGGGAGATTTCGACTATCCTCATATGTGTTAGAAGTCCAAATCTGCCAAGAATATAAAAGTCTAACACCCTGCCAAGTCTTCACAGCTGTGAATTAGTAGTATCTAGCAGACAATGTTTGTTAAAGCAGTCCAAAAGCAATCCAGAGCTACCAAGTCTAAATTTACCAAGAGTTCAAGGAGAGAGTGTCCATGAGCAGAATCTATAGTCCAGGCAAAGGTCCAAGATCTGAAGAACATGAGCAGAGAATGCATGAGTCAACAAGGTTGTCACCAGCAATGGAGTCAATAGATTCCAGAAGCTTTCTGTCATCCTGAATTCTGATTATACAGCCTCAGCAACCTGGCTAGCTGTGGCTTAATTAAGAAACTCCTCCTTTTCCACTTGCATTGGCTACCATAAGTACTGTCCCTCTCATGTCTTTAGGGTGTCTTTCTTGGAAAAAGTCCTGTCTGAGTCCTGAGGAGGGGCATGACACCTTGTGTGATTGCAACACTGCTTGGATCCTGTGTGTATGTGATTGTTAATTCCTCCAATAAAACAAATATTCTTTGAATCTTCAGCTGGTGTCCCTGCATCATCATCATCATCATCATCATCATCATCATTATTATTATTACTATTATCCTTATTTATATAGTACCATCCATGTACATGGCACTTCACAAAATTAAAATACAAAAGTTGACACAGATAAATACATAATAAAATGAAGATATAAAAAACGAAAAAAGTCAAGGGTATATGCAGTTACAACCAGTGCAACATAACGTTACTATAATGCCGATAAAATACAATATCTAATTAACAATAAAAACTAGTTCAACATTCCAAAAATTTCAGAAAACAAGAAAGTTTAAAAACAGTAAGAGAAGGAGCGGTTCGCAAGTAGCACCAGTATACACAGGTGTAAAGGATCTTGCTAGGTTATTCCCCTCTTGCAGGCCTCCCCTTTGAGCAGATATCTCCCACTGTTTCACAGAGGAACTGGCATCACAGGTGAACCCCTGAGTGACCCATGTTTTGAGGTAACACTAATGAGCACACGAGCAAGCCCCCTGCCAGTTAACACAATCAAGCAGTTTACCCCAACAATAGTCTTAACCTAAAAAGGTCTCCCAAAAGACCTTCTGGGGCTGAGGAAGTTTACCTGAAAGACACAAGTTCATCTTATGCTGTCTCTTTCACCATGCCCATCCATGACCTGTTGGCCTATTAGCTGTGCTCCTGTTCAGACTATAGAAGATCTTGGGTGGGAGATCCTGAGAACCATAGTCCAAAGAAATAACTTCCAAGCTCTGGACTATAGCATTTTACGAATTGGCAGAAGCAGTATAGAAAGTGCACTGCACTAGGAAAAACCTGCTTGATATGTTCAAACTGTTCAGGATGGTTAAAACAAGCGAGTCACTGCATGTAATACAATCAAAGGCAACTCTCTGAGATTATTTGCTTTTTTACCAGAGAGGAATTATTTCTGTGAAAATGTAATGATTTGTTTATTCCAGATAAATCAATAAGTGTGCCAGATCAATTAAAATGGAGGCATGAAAACAAAACATGACCTTTGATGATCACAGAAACCAAGTTCCACTGTTACCACACCCACTAATTTCACATAATTGTAGTTGTTACACATAATGGCCAGGTTTCAAAGGAACAAAGAAGAGATGGAACTTCAACATTATATTCAAAAGCATTTTTTATGGGAGGAGGGTAATTTAATACTTTACAGCTTTGTGCAATAATTGCCTAAAATGTTTCAATGTTACTTTTCTTGACAGGCCAAGTCCTTGCGGATCTTTGTCCAGTATATTAGTAGTAGCAGTTGATTCATCACCGATTTGTCCTATATAAGGATCATAGTTTTTTTTTTAAAGAAATACCTTACAAGTAGTTTGCATGTCATATAAACTTAATGCCATCTGAAGAAAAATGCCCACACACTACAATTTTGGATAGATTATGGTGAGCTTTTCTTTTTTTAAAATGAATATCATGCACATCATGCAAAGGGCAAGCATAAACTATGTATCTTAAAATTCTGAATCAAATTGTTCCATTCTGATATGAAAATCTGTGTCACCATTCCAAAATCTACATGTGAATATCTTTATGACAATATATTTCTTGTGATGGTCTAAAAGTGTAACATCAAACTATTTAATTTATTAAAAAACAACTACTTTGTGCCATTGCATACAGTGGGTCCTTCTTACCTACAGTCTCTGGATGTGTGAATTTAAGGCCCTTTCCACACGTGGGGCGGGTAAACAGGGGGGCGCACGCAGGGACGGAGCTTACCGCTAAACGGGTTGCTCCATCCCCGCGGGGAGTGCGCGTTTGCCGCTCCAAATGGTGGCGAATTTCAGCGGCGTTCGGCAGCGCCCAAAAAGGCAACCACCAGCTTCCAGCGGCGCTCCGCCAATCAGGGCAGCACGCCAGCCGGAAGCCCACCCCCGGGCAGCTCTGCAGAGATGTGCTAACGCATCCATGCAGTTCTAAACGGGGCGCAGCGACGGGGCAACGCGTGCAAGTCATGTAAAAACCACTTGAGAAGTGGTTTTTATAAGACTCACAGCGCCACCCCCGCGGCCACGCGAGGGCGGTTTGAGGTTTAGAACCTCCCATTTGCGAACTGCCCTCGCGCGCCTCGCGGTGTAGAAGACCTCCTGGGGAGGTCACCCTAGCACGGGCAATATGCCCGTGTGGAAAGGGCCTAAGTGTCTGTGATTGTGTTGTGTCCTATACTTAAAATGGCAGGGACACACACAACACGAGTTGAAGCATCTGCATGTATGTTGCCTTGGAATGACATTATTGTCACCATATATATTCAATAAAGAAAATGATGACTTTTTTCTTTAAAAAAGAAAAAAAAAGAAAAAAATTATATTCCTAGCAATGTACCCTTTTCAGCATATATTAAAATACGGGATATTTAAATACTATCCTAGTGCCACATTTGAACATACCTCGACTTAAGTGGAGGGAATACATATCAAAACAGTAGTTCAGAAAGAAATTGCATCCTTATATTTATTTTAAAGCCCAGGTTTTGTTTTTCCTTTTTTTCTTATTTCCTCTCCATCTGAGGATAACTATCCAATTCTGTTGTGTCCTGTACTTAAAATGACAGGGACACATACAACATGAGCTGAAGCATCTGCATGCGTGTTGCTGCCATTGAATACAATGGGAAGGGAACACTCACAAATTTTGCTATTTGTGAGGGTTCCTGAACAGAGCCACCAAATATACAGAGGGAGCACTGTATATATTTTTGTGCTTTGATCTTTTGGTATCAGACTAAGCATGTAAATCTTTATTTAACTAATGCTTATCATTAAAACCATTAATCTCAAGAGTTTTGTCCCTGATGAGTGAGATTACAAGAGTTTGTGTACCATATTCGCAGGCATATGAGATGCACCGGCTTATAAGACACACCCCATTTTTGGTGGTTATTTTCTGGGAAAAACTTTTTTACTATGGGAGCGAGGCTTCCCGTTTCTTTCCATTTTGCCTCGGTGGGAGCTTTCTCCACCAAGCCAAAATGGATAGAAAAGAGGGGAGATGGCCAAAGAAGCCTTGAGGTAGTGCTCCTTTCACCCCCCAGCCACTCCCCTGCCTTTCCTAAGCATAGAGAAAATGCCTAGAAAAGACAAGAGAGGTTCTGGGGGCAGCAGAGCCAATACCAGCACCAGGATCATCAAGATCCTTCCCTGCCTTTTCTAAGCTTAAAGAAAACACCTAGAAAAGACAGGAAAGGGTTCGGAGGGTGGAGTCAGCGCCAGTGCTAGGCTTTCCAAGACTCTTCCCTGCTTTTTCAAAGCATTTTCTTTATGCTCAGAAAAGGTAGGACAGGGGTCCATGGGCAGAACTAGCATGATGGAGCCTCATGGGAGTCCTCTTTTCACTTCCTCCCTTTCATATGCATTAAGCCCCAGCAGGTGGGGCTGGTGAAAGGAGGGCTTCCAACGAGCATCTGGTGTATAAGACACATCCCATTTTTAATGATTTTTCTCATTTTGGGACTTTTTGCAAAGAAAAATATAAGATAAATCTTTGTGTTTCAGAAAATCAAAGTTTTTATGTAAAGCTTTATGGAAAAATATGTTACACACACACACACACACACACACACACACATTTTTCTGCACAAACCCCAGTTTTTATACAAGTTTTTGTGAATTCTTCACAATAAAAGTCAACAAACATGAAAGATCCTGCAATGGTGCAGCATTTTCTCCATGGTATATGTCATTTTAATAGGTATTTATTTCAGACGAATTTCAGAAACTGTTCAGGGCACCTCTATTTTGTATGAAATTTTCATAAAAATTGCCAGCAAACAGTGCAAGGAGATGTATATATCCGTTAATGAAAACCTCCGGACTGTAAGGAATGCTCTTTCATAATGCTCTTTACATCTATTCATCTGATGCAGAAAGATCTGTTCCTCTTAGAAGCAGCAACTGTGTTTGAAAAAATTCATCTGATTCTGCCAAGAAATAAAAATAATATTGACTGATCCCTTAAAGTAAAAATGTATCAAATTTTAATGGTATCTGGCATTCAAACGTTACACAAATTGTTTGCAATTTTGTAAGTATAACTTCCTCCAAAACAGCTATTATACATGAAATATTCATCCAATTCAGCAAATATAAAAATGTTGCAGCCATTTAATGTCTTGATTTCTAATGATAGTCAATAGGAGACACAATGATTTAGATTTCTGAACTTAGATTTGGGCCTGAGTCTAACTGAATGGCTTGTGAATTGCTACAAGTCAAAATGAATGGTTCTCTAAGCATGATTGAGTCTGAAGTAAGCAACTGCCTTAAAACAGCCCATTCAAAATCATAATAGGTAAAGATTTTGAAGGAATGTAATTTTTTTAAAAAACTAGAATCTACAATTGAGAGTGGGCTGTGACTTATGAGTTTTGTCATGTATAATCATATGACGACATCTTAGGATTTATTACACCAAAGCGAAGGCTGAAATATAATCTTAACCGGTGAATCTCAAGCTAAATCTAGTTGCTTAAATAATTTCTTTTCACATGATACATATTGTTTAGCACCCCGATAATCAGTTGAATACCTAACTGCATGTTATTTGAGAAATGATTGCTAGTTCCATAGGAGGTGGTGAGTAGGAAAACATTCTAGATTGGCAAAACACCACTTCTTTGAAATACTATATTGTAAAATATCAATATTAGGGATGGGCCAACCAAATCTGCAAATCCTCAAATCCTTGAAAAGGATTCAAGATTCACGGATCTGAATACGGCCACCTAAAAAAGCAAGTGGAATCTTTCAAATACACTGCTGATCAGGACCGCAGGGGCATGTAGGGCGGGTGAGCATTGTGTCCCTGCACGCCTCAGGGCCTGAGCTCATATGATCATGTAGCGGTGGGCTGGGAGAAGAGCGGAGAGCTTGAGATCGCACTCCCCCATCTTCCCTCACTCGCCCTGGGCACGATTGTGCTGGGACAGGCAGGGAAAAAAGTGGTGAGCATGAGATTGTGCTCTGCCCATCTTCTCCCATGTGCCCTGGGCACAGTCATGCCAGGGCAGCCAGGGGAAAAAAGTGGTGAGTGTGTAATAGCATTCCGCCCATCTTCCCCCACCCACCCTGGGCACAGTCATTCTCAAACTGGAATGTGGAGGAAGAATTGGCACCTCCTGGGCCCGTCAAAGGCCTGATTGGGTGGTGGGTCCCTGGGGACATGAAAATTATGGCATAAAGCCACACGTGTACATGCCTGAGGCTGCCTGTTCTCCCTCATGTTGTCTGTTCTCCCTCATGCTGCCTGTTCCCACTAGGCTTTCTGTGCCTGCTGGGCTACCTTTGCTCCTTGTGCTGCCTGTGCCCTTCTGGCTGCCTGTGCCTGCTGGGCTACCTGTACCTGCTTGTGTTGCCTGTCCCTGTGGCTGCCTCCCTCTGCAAGGTAATAATAATCTCTATTCTTTTGAATTGAGACTGGATGGTAGGGATTGGGAATTATTGAGACTCAGCTAGAGACTTGACTTGAATGTCCCTTGCAGGACTTGAGACTGGACTTGAGGGTGGAGAATTGACTGGACTAAAGGCTTTTTTTTTTAAAGTGCATTCCTTGTTGCAGGACTTGAGACTTGTCAAATTCTACTTCAAAAACACTTGTCAGTAAGTGCTTTCTTTTCCTTGCTTTTTAAACCCTTTTTTAAAAAAGGATTCGAAAGAGTTGAGATTTGTGAGATTCGTGGATTCCCAGAACCTTCCAGGGATTCAGATCCAGATTTGGAGAATTCTGAATTTGTCCCATCCCTCATCAATACAATCAAGGCTCTTATAATTTACCCCAAGCATTTTACAGGGATTTTTTTTTTCAGTACCGGACTTCAGGTCTCTGCTTTATCTACCATGGTCTACTGGAGTTTCCTGCTAAGGAAATTACTTCAGTTTTACTTGTTTAAATGTTAGTTTGTTATCTGTCTTTTGACAGGACTTTCATAACAAAAGTATAACTGAACACCAATGTCTCTTGAATTTTGATATGCATTTCTTCTATTTATTCTCCAGCAAGTTCCTCAATTTTGTTTTCAAAGGCAGGGCCATGCTTGTGCTTCCAACAGATTTCAGTTTTCACATCCATATGCTAAGGTGAAAATAGACATTTCAGTTGTAGGCTTGTGGGTTGTTTTAAAATTATGATGGGCATATCTTATTTTAACTAGTGAATACCTACGTCTATTATTCATGACAATATTTTTTTCTGGGTATCCTTCCCTAGTTCCACAAGACTGTGAAGATATGCAAAAAATTATTGCTTGCTTTCCTCTCCAGTGTAAAGTTATGACACTCTGATGCTTTCATTCTCATTACATGTTCTTTAGTCACTTGTTTCTCTTGGCCATTGTGCAATTTGAGTTTCTTAGTTCATTCTTTTTTTATTTTCTCTTTCAATGTAATAATTTACTGCTGAGGTGAGCCATGGATGTTTCAGTGTTCTACCAATCTTTATATGTTTCTCATAGAATTTTCCTCAGCCTGGAACCTGTAAGAATCTATTAGGTCTTCCTTTCCAGCTAATTCTTAATGTGCAGCGTGCTGCTTGTCTGATTCTATTTATGATTGTTTGGATGTGACCATGATAACCCTCTTGAACCATGGTCTGTGGTTTCATGAAGATGAACTTCTGTCAAGTGATGAGTTGCATCTCACAGCAGCTGGCAGGAACATTTTTGCTACAAATCTCACAAACCTGATCAGGAGGGCTTTAAACTGAGTGTGTCAGGGAGAGACACTATTCTTGAGGGTAGGAGTTTACCAAGGTTGGAGATAAGTCCAAATGTTATAGCAAGAATTGAGTGAAGAGTGCAAAAACCCAACAGTGGGAGGAGAAAAGGCCTTAAATAAGTAGCTAAAGGGTAATAACCCATGGTTTGGATGTCTCTACACTAATGCAGAGAACATGGGAAATAAGATAAACTTGAATTCTTAACTCACCAAAACAAATATAATAGGCACCAATGAAGCCTACTGGTATAAGTCACATAATTGGAAAGTAACAATAGAGGGATATATCCTACTTCAGAGAAATAGACCAATCAGGAAAGGAGGAGGGATGGCACTATATGTCAAGGATGTTTACGCCTACAAAGAGATTCATGACTTACTCTAGAAGCCAGGTTGATAACATCAGGGAAAAATTAAGGGGAAGAGAAACAACAGTGATATCATTTTGGGGGTCTACTACAGATCCCCAAGCCAGACTGGAGACTTGGATGATGCCTTCCTAGAATAGACGACCAAACATTCAGGAAGGAGTGATGTAGTAGTAATGAGAGATTTCAACTATCCTGATATTTGTTGGAAATCCAATATCTGCCAAGACCAACAAATTCCTCACTTGCCTTCCAGACAATTTCGTTGTCCAGAAGATGGAAGACAAGGGGATCAGCTATTTAAGATAAGATTCTGATCAACAATGATGACTTGCTTAGTGAGGTGGAAGTGGCAGGATCCTTAGGTGGAAGTGACCATGTTCTCCTGAAGTTTGTTAAACAGTGGAACAGGGAAACCAAGTATGGTCAGATGCACATTCTAGACTTTAAGAAAGCCAATTTCAGTAAGTTTAGGGAAATTCTAGGAGTGATCCCACAGTCAGGAATGCTAAAAGAGAATGTAGTTCACGATGGATGAGAGTTTCTTAAAAGTGAGATATTGAAGGCAAAATTTCAGACAGTTCCAATGAAGAGGAAAAATGTTAAATGTTTAAAAAAACCAGGGTGGATTTCTAAAGAACTTTCAACTGAGTTAAGATTTAGAAGAGACAAGTACAAGAAATGGAGAAAAGGTGGGGGGGAATCATCAAAGAGGAATTTCAACAAAGAGCACGTGTAGAGAGAAAGCTAAAGCCCAGGACAGGCTTGGGCTTGCCAAAAAGGTTAAAAACAATTAAAAAGGCCTCTCTTTTTCTTGCTTTGTTTTTGGTTTTGATTAGTTTATAGCCAAAGGAATTAAAAAGAAATGGTATGGCCACTACACAGGTCAGATGGAATGTGAACAAGAGACAGAGAAAAGGCAGAATTACTCAACACCTTCTTTGCTTCAGTCTTCTCCCAAAAGGAAATCAGTGCCCAACCATGATGCAGTAGGGGAAATGAAGCACTGAATCCGTTAAGAGGTAGTACAGGAATACCTGGCTACTTTAAATGAATTCAAGTCTCCTGGGCCAATTGAACTATGTCCTGGTATTAAACAAACTGAAACAACTAACTGGCAATAATATTTCAGAATTGCTGGAGAACAGGTGAAATTCCAGAAGACTGGAGGAGGACAAATGTTGTCTCAGTCTTCAAAAGTGGGGGGAAAGGAGGACCTAAACATTTATGGCCTAATCAGTCTGACATTAATACCAGGAAAGATTCTAGAGCAGATCATCACACAGACTGTCTGTAAGCACATAGAATTTCAGCTCTGGAAGATGAGCACTATGTGGATCATCTTGTAAATGGTGACAGAGCAGTGTATTTTAAAACTGAGGGCAGAAACTTATGCAGTGTCTTTTAAAACTTACAGTGTTCAAATGGAAATATTTAGATATTAAAATGCCATAACATAATGTTGGAAAAGCCTGTAAGTGTTTGTTAAAGTTGGTAAGAATTAGTAGTATAAAGCCAAGGTAGCTGAGTTGAGACTCCAGTTGTGGATTTTGATATACTGCTGTACTGGGTTTAAGGACAATGGCTAATTTAAATTTGTTATAAAGAGGTGATTTAACAGACAGAGATCCAGAAGATCAAGCTACAGGAAAAGAGATTCCACCTAAACATTAAGCAGAACTTTCTGATGGTAGTGGTACCACACCGGAAGATCTCAAAATGCGGGCATGATTATAAATTTGGTTGTTCAGATAACTTGGACCCAAGCTGTATAGGCCTTTATCAATCATAATCAGCATTTGAATTGTGCTTCGAATCAGACCAGCAACAAGGGAGTTGTGTAATTCCTTTACCTGGATTAGCAATCCAGTTGATAATCTGGACATTTCCACAGGAGGCCTGCATCTCAGCATGGGGAAGTGAGAGGAGGGGGACTGCGATGACACTTCCACAAGATGTCATTATGGTCCCATCCTTCTCATGTTGCCAGCTGGTGTTACAGCAAGATAAATCATTGCCAGGTTTTCCCATTCAATGACTCCCGATTGTACAACTATCCCCTTGCCTGTTTGCATGCAGTTCCCCGATCTCACTAGCTCTTATGGTCAACCCAGGAGCTTAACGCATAGATGCATGCATGCACCCAATACCAGCCAATCAGAAAAAAGGCCCACAAGAAAGGTGATGAATCAGGTGCTGCAGGTTGGGGAGATGGCATCGCCATTAAGGCTTTAATGTGGAAAGAGCAGTGGCATTAATGCTGCTACTCCTTCACTGTTGAGGGACACATGCAGGAGGGTGTGGTGGAAAACTGCTCCCATCCCACAACTGATGAAGTCAGGATCCGAATGAAGCATTGTGTCATGTCTATGGCAAGCAGGCAGTAAATCTCAAGCAGCACAGCTCCTACTTACAAGGCAAGAGTCAAAGAATGTCCAAACAGAAAGGCAGCCTAGAGCAAACAAATCTGAAGGGGCAAATCCAAACTGTAGTCCAAACAGGTAGAGTTCCAAGACAACCAGATCCAAGAGCACAGCACAGAGTTTCAGGCCAAAGAGACCAGTTGCTGACCCTGGAAGGAAAGGCCAGCTGGACCCTTCTTTTATCTATGGCTGCTGTCACCACAGGTGTTCCCTCATTAGGGCTTGCTTACTACTTAAATGGGCTGAGCAACACAAGCCCTCCCTTTCACAGCATCCCTGCTGCAAGGTAGGTGTGTCAGCTATGTCTTCCTCTATTTATTCTTCTGGCTCAGGCCCTTGTTGTTGTATATTATCTCCCTCTGAACCAGCTTCTGGGGGCACTTCAGCCTGTGGGGAACCCTCTGCCTTGGAGTCAGAATCCTCCTCCTCATTGCTACAGTCTCCAAGGCAGGGCATGACACATTGTGCCATCAGGGTAAGGTACAGAAAGAACCTCTGACTCTGACCAGCTGAAGTTTCTGATTACTCTTCAAAGGCAGCCCAATATACAACATGTTACATTCATCCAAATGGGATATAACTAAGGCAGCTATCACCATGGCCAGATCCGATGTGTCTAGGAATCCACACACATGGTGTACATCCCTTACCTATGCAAATGTGCTTCTGCTGCTTCTCAGGGATCAAGCCAGGACACCCATGTTGCAAACCTGCATCTTCAGGGTGAGTGTAACCCCATCCAGGCTGCGTCCCTATTCCTTGTTCTGCCTATTGATTTGAACATTTTTCTCGTGTCTGAATTAAGTTTCAATTTGTTCATCCTTATTCTTTAGATGGGGCTGAAACAGTTCTACAGGGGAACCCATGTATGTATTGATTTCATGGAACAGCTCAGTTTCAATACACACTCAGTAGGTGACGTGCACATGTACGTATGTGTGTGTTTATGTATGTGTGTGTCTGTATACACATACACACTCAAACACACACACACACACATCACTATGAATGCACCCCCTAATGTAAAATGGAATCATGCCTCTGTAACACCTACTTTTCAGCATTCAGTTCCATTCTGTATGCATGAATCACTGTGTTTCCATATGGCTTTGTGCTTGTGTGGAATGGTTGCTAGTTCAGCTCATTTTCTTATCTTCCTGGCTTATGTTTGCAAAAGATATTCCTTAAACAAATTGAAGAATTATGAAAAACCATTCTTATGCAAATGATCTGATAGGGAAAAACAACAACAATTACAATCAGGTTCCCTTGGATGAGCTAAGCTGTAGCAAAGCAACAAATGTAAGTAACTGTGTATTACCAATAAAAACTCAGATAGTGATGCAGGCCTTACAATAACTATTGATTTTACCATATAAATGGACTGAAGTAAGCCAGCGAGAGGACATTTTAATAAATCTTATTTAAATGAATGAAGGTGGGCTATCTTGAAGGTATTATCAGTGCATAAAGTATGATGGATGGCTTACCAATTAAGGAAACTAGGTTTCCAAAATGTTAATGGGCTCTAAACTGAGTTCTAATGAGTTTGCTCCAGGCCTAAGACTATATTTGTGGCATAATTATGTTTTGTTTACAATATGTATCTTCTGAACCCAGAAGCAACAGATAGACTTTAACTACTGAAACTCTCATTGTACAGAATGTTCATTTTTAAAATAGACATTGAGGCCAAAGGGGATTCTTCTGATCAACTGCTAATCTGACCTCCAGCTGAACACATGCAGATTTTAAGTATCAACTGGCAAAGTTCCCCCCACCCTCTCTCTCTCTCTCTATCGTATCTAAGCCAACAAATTGCAGTTTAACTAAAGCACAATACTTTGGAATATACATCTGCTACAAAATACAACATACTTGGGTAAAAGACAAACATTTAACAAACTTGTAGCAAGAAACAGAAGTCAGATGAATAACTTCAGTAGGAATCTCACAGTCCTCACCTCCATTTTGTCCGAGTGTTTAAAGGACAAATTGCTAGAATCGTAATTCCAGATTACCCAAAGTAGTTACTTTTAAAAAAGGCTGAGTGTTATTATAAGCCCTTGGCCAGTAGAACAAAGTGTACTTTCCTTTGTTGTCCCCCTCAACATCTGCAACATAGCACAAGGCAAAACTTCAACGATTTTGGTTCCCATCGACATCGCACAGCATTGCTGCAGGAGGTGTGATTGTTGGCTTCCAATGGGGAAGAAGTCAGAGTCACTGCATCACAATTCTGTGCACCACAATGGAGAGCACTGGGAGTTTAAAAGATCCTGCCACCCACTCCTTTTCCCTTTTCACCTGACTTCATTGACCCATCCTCCCACCTCTGATATAGTGTAAGCTTGTTAGTGACTCCTGGATCAGGTAGGATTTCCCCCCTTTCCATGATTTTTTTGCCTACTCTGCACTGTTGAATGGGGATTTGGATAATTTGTGTGGGACGGTGGCCCTTTCCACACAGGCCTATTGCCCGCGCTAGGGTGACCTCCCCAGGAGGTCTTCTACACCGCGAGGCGCGCGAGGGCAGTTCGCAAATGGGAGGTTCTAAACCTCAAACCGCCCTCGCGCGGCTGCGGGGGTGGCACTGCGAGTCTTATAAAAACCACTTCTCAAGTGGTTTTTATGTGACTTACGCGCATTGCCCCGTCACCGCGCCCCGTTTAGAACTGCAGGGATGCGTTAGCGCATCTCTGCAGAGCTGCCCGGGGGCGGGCTTCCGGTGGGGGTGGGCCTCCGGCTGGCACACTGCCCTGATTGGTGGAATGCCGCTGGAAGCCGGCGGCTGCCATTTTGGGCGCCGCTGAACGCCACCGAAACTCGCCGCCGTTTGGAGTGGCAAACGCACACTCCCTGCGGGGACGGAGCAACCCGTTTAGCGGTAAGCTCCATCCCTGCCTGCGCCCCCCCGTTTACCTGCCCCGCGTGTGGAAAGGGCCGGTGTCTTAAACAGATAGTCACCTGGCAAGTAGTGGGAGGGGGGAGAAGTAGGATTTTGGTGACCACATATGGCACCCATTTAGTGAAAGGAAGGGCCTTCAGTTTGCCTCTTTAGCTCACAACACCTGGTGGGTTTGGGAAGGAGATTTTCTGTGAGCCTGTCCTGGGGATTGAGCCCTCACTTTAAATCATGAGACTAGGGGAGGGATTCTTGAGTAGGCCTTCCAGTAGTGGGCTGGCAGGGGAGCAACCCAACTTTTGCATTCTCCTCAGGGCTCAGATGTTTCACCTGGGGATGCTGGGGAGGAGGTCTGGATGGGACCATCTGTCTCATCTGCTCCCACACTAGATTGCTCCCCCTTTTGCACACCTTAGATGTTTGGAATCTAAATAGATTAACAGTTAAAATAAAGTGGTCCTTATTCAATCCTACAATTGTGTCTAATCTCCTTATTTCCATGGTTGGTAAGCAAATTATATTACCGTATTGTTTAATGAAGCCACACTTCTATACCTCTAAAAGCTATAATTCCATTGTAGGAATGAACTTATCCCTCCTTAAGTTAACAATAGTAATATAATGTAGTTATATACTTCTTATTGGGAAAATAAACTAATTACAGGAAATCAGTTATTTGGAATTAGTGGAACACAGAAGGTCTGTAACTCTCAGGACACAGAAGGCCTTCATCTCTGCCTAGGTGCCCTGTGAGCACTTAAGGTTCCACCAGATGCTGCTCACAGATTTGCAATCCATTTTGGAGGGATTACAAGTGAATGCATTTTTCTTCTAAATTCTTACTTCCAAAGTGACTTTAGCAGCAACAAATAAAGTTCTTACCCTGGAAAAATCTCATGAAAGTTTCATTAAAGAGTGTTTGTTAAATACAAAAGCTTAGAAAAAGCCCTACAGTCTTTGTTCGTATCATGATTATCTCCTGCTTGCCATTGCTCCACTACAATCACCCAGTGGGTTCAGTCTTTGGGGCTCAATAATATTGTGGCTCAGGTTTTGTTGTAGGTCTCCTGCCATGGTCAATAGCATCTTTAATTTGCCATCTGAGCAGGTCTAATTCCATTTTAGTGCTCAGTAGTATTTATTAGCATCTGGACACACAGTTCCGTCTGTTTCTACCATGTGTCCTCTATGCAAATGAAGAGTCACTGAGCACAATTCCCCCTGGGGAAGTCATTTTCCACAGATCCTGTTCATTTCAATAGGGATTCTCAGAGGAACTTCCAGATGGATTGTGCCCTTTATTTCTACTTCACTTTCTATTTAGTGTGCCCCTCCCCTGCTGTCTCCGACTGTAAAGGAAACTTAAGGACTTGGCTTTCATAAAGGGAAACAGAAAGAAAGACTCTTTGGAAGAAAGACCCTTGTCTATGAAGGCAATAACAAGGGCTGAAGTGACAGGTACAGCATAATTAAAGGTTATGTTGATGAGCTCAGCAATAGCCAAGTTTTTCTCCCCTTTTCAGTCCAAAAACACTTTTAAATCCTTTGGTCACCAGTTTTATAGCTGTGACAAGTAATTTTTACAGAAACACTATTAGGGGTTGTAAACTTTAACGATCCCCCTTCTTTTCTTTCTTTTTGGATCCTTGTTGTTGAATTGTTGTAATTAACCAGGTCTATGCACCTACGAAAGGGAGGGGGGAGAGAAACAAATTTAATATTACTATAAAAATCACCATGGAGCACTTGACAGTACAAACCTTAACAGCCCTCCAACCAAAGAGCAGACCAAGGCTGACAACACAAGAGGAGTCATTATTGTAACTAAATTAGACCGTTTGTTTTCTCTCCCTCAAATCGAAATGTGTAGGAGCTGCTTTATTGCAAAACAGACATTAAAATTCCAGCAAGACCTCAGAGAGAAAGTAATTTCTATTTTATCAGTGCTGTAAAGCTGTCTTTATGTTCTGAAGCAGGAAATATTGCAAGGATATTTATAGCTTCGGCACCAAAGCCAGTTTGAATAGAAATGTTACTGCGGTCGGCAGAGCTGTCATGCTGCTCAGTGGAGCAGGGAATTTTAGTGAATTTGTGAATTACTGTTGCAGTCTTGACAAGTCTTTCAGAGAAGCTGGTGTATGACTGAAGCTCTTTTGTAGGGCGGGCTTAATGATGAAAGCTTTGGATTGCTTTTAAGAGAAGACCAATGATTGAAATGCTATTGTGAAAATTATCATTGTCATTAGCCAAATGCCTCCCTCCAAAGTCATGTGTTCTAAATTTTGGTGGCTCCTTCAGCCCAAATATCAGATTCTATACAGTGCCAATGACAATCTTATATTTACATAATAGTAAAAATATAGCTGATACTGATGCATTCTTATCCAAGAATCTTACTTTTTAGTGGGAATATTTAAGTATATTTATTAGTTTTTTTCCATTCTACTCTTCCTCTAAGAGGTTTCAGGCAACATGCATGCTCTGTAAGCAGCTTTATCCTCACAGTTACTTTAAAAGGTGGGATGATAACTGATCAGGACAGAAAATGATTGGCAAAGAGTCATTTAGAGTCAAGTGTGTCATGGTTGAGTAGACACTCTGATTACTTCACATGTTAGGTCCAACATTCTGTCCAACAGACTGCTACTTATATTGCTCCAGAACCATGGAAAACCTTTTATCCATGCTGTAATTCTTCATACTCATCTTCACCATTCTAGCACCTTTCTCTGTCTTTAGTTACATTGTTTGTAAATTCTTATTCCACTTTTCTATTCCTTTTTTTTTGCTACTTTGTGAGTGCATCTGCAGTACATAGTTAATCCAGTTTGATAGCACTTTAACATGCATAATGTCATCCTACAGAATCCTGGAATTTGAATTTTTGGGCCCAGAATTAGTCCAGGGACTACCACCAACTTTGAGTAGCACTGTTCTAGTCCACTTCCCTGTGACTGGTAGTCACAGTTTTATAGTGAAATGTATAGTATAGATACTTTAGATATAATTAGGAAAATAGAAGACTGTCATAAACTATGTGAGTCCATTTTTCCTTCTAGCTTCCTAGTATTTCCTCTGACTGCCATCATTTCTACAAGGTTTCAAGCTAGAAAACTTTCCCAGTCTTTGCTGCTGAAATCCTTGTTTTAAAAGGAGATGCTGCTATTTGAGCTTGGGAGCTTCTGCATGTGCTCTACCACCAAGCTACTATTAGAGACAACAACTTTAGCATGCCACAGTGCAAGAAGAAAGAGGGTGTGGCTAAGACCAAGAAAAAGGAAAAAACATGAATACGTGTTATGTTTAAACACTATGGTTGCTAGTTTGCATTTCTCTGTAAGAGTTCAGGCATACAGAATCACAGAATCATATTGCTGGAAGGGCCCCTATGGATCCAATCCCTTGCTCAATCTCTTGCTCAGCTACAGCATTCCCAGCATGTAGTAATCCAGGCCCCCCACTTTCTAAGTCATCCTAAGAAAGAGACCTCACAATTGCTCTAGGCAATTGGTTCCATCACTGAACTGCTCTCAATGTCAAGAAGTTGCTTCTAATGTTCAGATGAAATCTACTTGCCTGTAATTTTAAGCCTTTAGACCTAGTTCTATCTTTTAAAGCAGCAGAGAACAAGCCTAGACCCTCCTCTTTGTGGCAGCCCTTCAGATATTTTAAGAGTGCAATCATGTCACTGCTCAGACTTCTCTTCACCAGGATGAACATTCCCAGTTCCTTCAACATCTCCTATATGTTTTGTTCTCCATATCTCTTATCATCCGCATTGCTCTTCTGACCCAACTTCAACTTGGCTATGTCCTGCTTAAAATGAGACACCCAGAACTGAAAGCAATACTCCAGATGAGGCCTGACTAATGCAGAATATAATGGGACTACTTCTTCCCTTTACTTGGAAATTACAGTTCTATTAATGTAAGCTGAGATAACATTTGCCTCCTTTACTGCAGCATCACACTGTTGGCTCCTGCATAGAATACAGACATGTGGTTTCCTTGTTTTGGTCTTAATCACGCCCATTTTCTTCCTGTATCAGTTAGCATGAGTTTGTTCATCCTCCATTTTATAATCTGCAGTTTCTATCGCTCTTCCGTATTTGAGAATACAATGAGATATCTCTAATCATGAGATGTTATGAAGCCTTTTGTATATGTAAGTGAAAAAATTTCACATGTTTTTACATATGTGTCTCTATGTCCCTCCTAGAATCTGTGGGGGTATAGAACGGGTTGTTGTTCACCTTCTGTTTATGAATACTAAGTATTCTGCATGTAAGATACACTATTACCACTCACATTCTCCAATAGCTTGATTCCTTCTCCTTAGAATATTAACCAAGATTGTTGTGACCCATTTTTATGTCCAGTATTCACTTCATATAAAATGTGCTCACTGACCAGCTATGTCAGTAATTTGATTTTTGAACTGGTATGAGTGGATATACAAGAGCATCAGACAATCCTTGCATTTTATTTGTGCATAAAGGATAGCATTATACTTCATAGGATTTTGTGTTCCTTCAGCAACTTAACATTTAGTTAGTGTAATATATTTGCATTTAAACTTAAAGCTTTCAATGGCCTTTTGTATAGTGTTTCAAGTACATGTTCTGTTTTGAAAGATTCACATTTTGCTGTTTGGGAGGAAGTAAATAAATCACAATGATATTCTAAGCCTTTTATTTCCTTTCTCAATTTATACAAGGTTGCAGAAATTGGTGGGAGGGCAGCTGATTATATGAACAAACACATAAAAATAGACAAGTTCTGACTCAGTGAGTCAACTGCATTAACAGTATCCTTAGCATTCTTTGCCTCAGTCTGTTGCATTGAATTCAGGGTTAGGATGGTGTTACTCTCCTTCTCAGCCCCTGTTTTTGCTATACTCTCTAATAGGCTTCCTTGAACTTTCTTTCAAATCTCTTTCTCCCCAAATGACTGACAGCTGAATTAGGTATATCACCTGGTATTTCCAGAAAACTAGTATCTGCCATGTCCCATTTTGGCTATTCCCTAGTTCAACAGATAAATCCATTTGGTGTAACGGAATTCCAGTCCATGGCAAAGACCACATAAGCAGATAAACACATATGCCTTTGGCAGACAGAATATAAAAAGTTACAAAGACAAGAGGATGAAGTTGATCAGGCTTAAAAAAAAGAGTATTTATTAGAAAGAGAGATTTAGAGAATCCTAAAAATCCTATAAAATTCAAACATGCAAATCACACAAATGATGAGACTCTCAAGCTACCACTGAAGAATGATTCCAGAGTGGTTTGCAGTCCAAAGGAAAATGGTGCTTTTGATAAGCCACTGGTCTGCACTAATATTGTCACAGCAAGGGTAATTACCAACCAATATTCATCATTTTAGATACCTAAGCACTTCTCTTTCCAACACAGAAGGCACAGTCTGCTCTGTCACAAGTGGTCTGAGTTTTCCTTTGATTTGCTTTTCTTCTTTTCTACTACTGGGCTTGGGCTGGGAACTTGGTGACACCTACCATTTTCAGTATACATTACACAAATGAACAAAAGGTAATATTTATATTTACATGTACAAAAAGTGCAGTCAGTGCATTTGCATTTACAATAATACTTTACCCAAAATGGCAAATTTTTATACCTCTCTTGTGAAAATTTATATCACCATCATGAAATTGTATCAGAACTAACTGGCTATTTTTCTCTTGGATCTAGTACATATCCATAATATCTTATGACACACTCTATTATGATCAGCCACAATTAGCCACCTTCATTCAATGCAGCATTCTTCCTGCTAGATTCAGCTGAGGTGACGATGAATTTTGTCCTTTGCAGAACACCATGGTTGCAGCTACAGGGCTGTAGCCATGGAGTGTTTATGTAGCTATGTAGCTACTGCCCTCCAAAACCTACCATTTAAGCAGTGAAGCACCCCCTCCCCTTGTGGTCATTTCTATATTGCCAGAGAACAGTAGGTATGACAGGGGACTCACCCAGTTCTTTTCTAATAGCTGAACATGCTATGGCAGACATCTGTAGGAAATTCCCTTGCCTGTGTGCATTGCAGGTACAGGCCAATACCTGGAGGCACCTCTCCTCATCCGCTCCACTTTACAGCAATACGGAAATGAAATGTTGAGGGAATCACCCTGCTGTTTAAAAGGTAGATTTGGGGAGGACTTCTGAATGTTATTTATTTGGAAGAGATGTCCAACCTGCACAACAATAGTAAAAATGAATTCTGATTACATGAGTCAGATTTTAGTCACCATAATTCATGACCAGGATGCCAGCCCGTTATATTTATTCCTTAAATTTGTAAAACATCAACAGCAGCAGCAGCAGCAGCAAAAAAAAAGCTCTTACAGAAAGCAAGGGGAAGTGTCAAGGTATGACCAGTAAGCTGTGTGTCAATAAGAAAGTGCCAAGATGTGACCAGCTAGCTGTACATGATAAAAGAATAATGACCAAATCCTTCACAGAAAATAAGATAAATCACAAAATAATACACACTACCACCATAAGAACTATTGATGGGTGGGGAAATTAAGCCAAGCATATAGCATGTGTATCACACCCTTTAGCACATAACATGAATACAACAAAGGTTCTGAGCAAGGTATTTTCAAACATATTGGAATTCTGATGTTCTGAGTCTCTGCACAAACAAAGATTTTCTAAGGCCCTTTCCACACCTTACCTTTTTTCAGTGCTGGGGTGTGGGGATCACGCGAGCAGCCTCCAGAGAGAGGTTCTCGTGTCCCCGCTGCTTCAGCTCCGCACAAGCTGCCTGCACCCAAGCAGGTAGTGAGAGAGCCCCGCCCCTTCCTTCCACAGCGCAGCTTGGGGTGATCGCCGTGGCTCCAGAGGCTCCGCACACATGGCAAGTGTGGGTGGGGCTCTGGAGCAATGCGCAATCATGTACCATTTTCAGCTGAAAGCCGAAAATGAAAAGGTGCATGAGCAGCACCTGCCCTACCCTGGAGCGTTGCGCGATTGTGAGTGCGTTGTGCAGATCGCTCCTCACAATCGCGCAACACTCCAGGCGCCATTTCACATGGCAAATGCCATTCGAAAAGGGCCTAAGTCATTTGCTCCTAAGAAGAACAATTTCATGCATTGTATTAATCTACTCTTTTATTCATTCATTCATTTAAAATGATTTATATCCCAACTTTTTCCTAAAATGTAACTCAAAGTGGCTTACACCATCAATTAAAGCAAGACAACTAAAACAATATCTAGTGCAGATGTTTTTAGAAGCATTAAACTATCAATCCAATTAAATGGAGACATTAAAGACACATAAAAAGTATCACATGGGCAGTACATCCTTTTCACATCCTTCTATTGAAACCAGTTTAAAAGCTAAAGGCATTTTAAATAAGGAGGTCTTTGTCTGCTGGCAAAAAAGGGAGCAAAGATCCTCCCTCCAAAGCCTAGGAGGAGCCACAAGAAAGCTTTTCCTTGTGTCCTCATCAGAAAAGACTGTGAGGGTAATGGGACAAAGAAAAAGCCTTACCATGAAAATTGTAAACTAGGACAGGCTTATATTGCGAAATATGGGCTTTCAGATAGTCTAGATGTTAGCTGTATACATGCAAAAAGATTCCACAGCACTGAAGTTATAGATGAAACTCTTGCTCATCAAAGGCTCCATGTCTAAGCAGAACACATACAGAGCTTTAAATCAAGACAATAATCCCATATACTAGTTATGATAGCTATATAGCCCCTGCACTACTAGAGGAAATATGCCCTTCACATCAGTCACTGAAAGACATGAGAAGACACTGAGCTTCCCATGGGTTATTGATTAACCACTTTGTGAAAAGAATGCTGGACTAAATAAGCCTTTGGTCTGAACCAGAGGGCTTTTATGTTCTTTTGTTAAATGCGTTTGCAAGGAGTCAGTGACTACAAGCAAGTTTATCTGAAAGTAAAGAACAAGGATGAGGTAGTCAAAAAAGAAGGGGAAAGGGAAACTCCTTTAGTATTAAATATTCTAAAAATCAATTAGTAATTATTTTCCCTTCATTATCTGCAAATTCACTTTTTATACATATAAGACAAAAGATAAAATGATGATAAGAAGATGCTGAAATATCCTTAAGGTACCAGATCCTGTCTGTCTTGGAAGCTAACTAGGGTCATCCCTATTTAGTACTTCAGTGGGAGATCACCAACAAATACCAAGTATGGTAGGCTATTTTTCAAAGGAAGGAAGTGGCAAAGTTACCTCTGAGTAATCCTTGCCTAAGAAAACCCTATGAAATTCACGAGGTTGCAATAAGTTGAAAGGTGACTTGAAGGCAGGATAATGGTGGAACTGATACAGGAGCTGGGAAAAATACTGAAGTATATTTGTAAAAATACCAGGTTTAGTTTATCTTTGGGTCTTGGGGAGTATTTCTATTAAGTGACGTGACTGAGCATTTTGATAAAGACCATGTAATATTAGTTAATTATTTTTCACAGTAAAAATGTTAGTGATTGCTCTCAAATGAAGGACCAGCAAATAATTGCATACATTAAAATGGCCAACTAAAACATGGAATATAGAAAAATGAGAAACTGGTAATACTTATGACATTAAGGCAAAATGGAGCCATTTTATATGGTATTAGTTGCTTTCTCACACCTGAATTAAAACAGCCATTTTTTCCTGTGGAGAAGCAAGCTGAAAAACCGCTGGATGCTATAGACCTCCCAAAGAGTCTTAAGAGAGGTGTGCGGCTAAAGGCCTTCTCTGTGTGGCTATAGAAAGCTCTGCTGCTATTATTGTATCACCTACCATGAACTATTAGTAGGGAGGAAAGTGAATAGAACTGAATAGTTGCTTTGCTTGGGGGAAAAAAATTCTCTGCCATGCTATATTTTGAAAAAAAAGTAGGAATGCCTGGAAACTGGAAGCTGGAGAAGGTGGTGTTAAAAGCAAAAAGAGGATGGCCACTCAAGCTTCATACACTTCATGACAGAGTTGAGGATTTGGAAGAAATCAGAGAGACCAGCTAGGGGTAAAATTAAACTTGTCAAGTGTCTAATAAATCCCAAGCCTGACAATAGTTTCAGGCCTATAGGCTTGAATGGCTGGCAGGGAAAGCCCTGACTGAACTGCGGATGTCAATTCCTGACATCTCCCTAGTCTTCTGAGGATGAAATGGTGACCCTGTAAGATTTTTGCACTATATGATTGTACTAGAGGCTTTTGATGGATAGTACACCCCAAAGCTAGAAACTTTGCTGTTTCCTGTGTTTATAGGAGCATAATCTTTAAGAAACAAAGTAATGTGATGAAAATTGGTCCATACCTGTTTATATGCTCACATGTGCAAATGAAATATTTTTCTTCATCTCCCTCCTCAGCTTGGAGATGCTTTGTTCCTAAGTTGTCCTAGAAAAGCAACATTTAACTGAGGAAATCAGATCTACTGCTCACTATTCATCTTCCCTGCCTCTTTGACACATATGTCTCAATAGAAAGACAGGAGCTGTGACTTCTAATTTACTTACCTGACATTTTCTTACCAACTATCCTCATTGATTGATTCATGTGTGATAGGTTTATCAGAAGTCATATTGGTATGTTCATTCCCAGACACTCAAGAAAAATGAAGCATAGACATCCTGAGCGCTGTGTTTTTAATATTTATTGCAGTAAATATATACCTTCCCTTTACATAAGACAGGATCCCTCCCTCCCTCCCTCCCTCCCTGCCTCCCTCCCTCCCTTCTTTCCCAAAAGAAGGCTACTACACTGTTATAGTGCTATAGTTCCACTTTCAACATCCTATGGAATCCTGGAGTTTGCAGTTTAGGAGGGGTTCTTTGGCCTTAGTAAACTACAAACACCAGAATTCCACAGGATGTTGAAAGTGGAATAATAGCACTATAACAGTGTAGTGCAGAAAGGACCCACAGATTCATCTTCATCCTGAGTCCTACAATGCACTGGCTCATGTTAGCCCAACAGATTTCTCTCAATCAGGCATGCTTCACAGGGTTAAAAGAATAAATTAACACTAACACATACACATATACACATAGAGCCATTTAGACTGTCTTGAATTCACTGAAGTAAGGTCTAGATGTGAATATAAATAATAAAAACATGACCAACAGCATAAACTCCATGACACAATCAACAGGTTATACCTGGGCCCCAGGGCTGGCGATGCTTATGATCTGGCAATCAGGTCCCAGGGCTGGCGATGCTTATGATCTGGCAATCTTATCTAAGACAGCAAATGATCCATAAATGATCCATAAATGATCATGATTGAGTTGTGCCAAAGAGGAAGACCAGTGGGTGAACTGAATAAGTGCTTTCCAGCCAAATGAAGTCCCTGTAATTGATTCTGTTTCAGAAATTTCAGCATGAATCAAGTGGAATTACTCTGCTAGCACAACCATGTGTGATAAAGCTCTGTCTACTAGCAATCCATCAGTTTTCCTAGAGCCCAAGAGTAAGCAAGGCTTTTATAATTTGAGATTATTCTCTTTGGAGTTAGGTTGTTTTCTATCCCCTGAAAGGTCTTACTTATGAGAAGAAGATCCCATTTATCTATACAGCTTAGGAGAAAAAAGGAAGAAAATTATCTCCTCATCTGTAATAAATGAATGGGCACAGGGATGCTACATCTTTTAGAATTTCATCAAAGTGAGACATATAGTGAAAGTCTAGACATGTCTGCTCAAGAGTAATTCTCAGTTCTATGGCTTGTACTTGAAGGGTTACACCCCATAACAGGTTGTCCCTCCAAGTTTGTACTGAATGAAAAGAAAATCATGAACTAAAACTGTAGTTGGCTGACATTGATCCTTTTGAAATGGATCAGAAAGTTTGTTTCCTTATAAGCATTTTCTCCACCAATTATTTTGGAAGAATACAGAATAGAGCACTGCTTCTCCAAAATTTCCTCTGCAATCCATATTTTCCAGAAACAGACTTATTGGGAATAATGGGCCCCCTTTCTTTCTTCCTTTCTTCCTTTAGAATTCATATTGGACAGGCTTGCCTAAATCCAAAACAGAGATGGCACAGTCTGCACCTTCCATTTTCAGAGAAACAGTTTATTTCATAAAGAAGAATAGAATAGTTGTTAGGAAAAAAAAATGGCAATGGTGATATATGGCATCTGGCAACATCATTTCCATGAGTTGTAATGTACAAATATGTATAGTTAACCAAACATGAAGTAGAAATCCCACCAGCCATAAGTGTTTCAGGACAGATGTGCAAAGTGACTGACAAATGTAATTTTCCATAAAACTTTGTATGTGTGGGAGGTACCTGATCTTCCCCATATGAAGTGCTGGCAGTCTGCAAAGCTGCCGACAATGCTAGTTAAAACTTGTTTGTGCTCTTTGCCAGTCCTAGCCAGAGTTAAGGCAAAAGGAGAAACAGACCATCTTTCTTTATCCAGGTATTAAAAGAGTATAATCAAAAGAGATGCAACATATTTGAGTTGATACTAAGCATTGTTATCATTGCTGTGGTTGACCTAATTCAAATATTATTTTTATTAGGTCTCATTCTACCGCATGACTAACATGTAAAATACCTGATTCCACATTTCAGTCCTAAAATCTTCGCTCTTCATTGGCTCTGAGGGATAGTTTCATTTCAGAAAGTCTAGTAGCTAAAACTGTTTTAAGGAACTTCTGTAAAATTTCCACAGGACAGTTTTAAAGTTCTGATTGGAGGCACAAGATGCCTTTTATGAGCTAATATGCATCCAGTAGCTTTCATCTGTGATTTCCACTGCTATAAACTGATGGAGTTTTGTGCACCATATAATTTTGATAGTGATGTAGTCTCAATTCTAATGATAACAACCAGTTATAAAATAGCCAGACCTGAATAATATGTTCTTTTTATAAGTACTGCCTCATAGTCTTTTGCATTTTAATACAGTTTGGTCATTTTAATGCTTAATGTACTGGCAGCTAAATAATGATTTAATTCATTAGTTACTTCAAAAGTCATTTATGCTGTTTGCCTCCAAGTAGGCATATCTAGCTGAAACTCTTTTTCTGTAACAATATTATGTTGACCTAAGAGGAAAGAATACCAGGTTTTTCCTCTCAAAGCCCAGAATAAAAAGAAGGGACACAATCTTATGCTCTTTATTAACATTAAATGTAATACAGAACTACAATAGCAAGTAGTTCTGTATTGTAGTATTAGTGGGTAGTATCCCCTAACTTCTAAGTTCAGCTTGGATCCCAGCTTAGCTATTTGGAAATCAGCTTGGCTTGGGTCAGTTCAGAGGCTTCCCAGTTCAAATTGATCTGAATCAGTACCTTGTTCTGGAAAATCCAGAACTTCATGATTCCTCATTATTATCAATGGATGGTTGAAACACTATTGGTGTTACATGCAGAAGCAAATTCCCTTACAACTTGTGGCTGTATTGTTTTTACCATTGTGCAATGTTCTTAATTCAGTTTTGCATTGCACAAGTGGAATTCCACAAAGCATATTCTCAGCCAGCGTGTAACTATTTGACAATGAATTTGGTTTACCACTTGATTGACCAGTTGAGATAGCTTGAACTGTACCTTCACTACCATATAATTGCCATTGTGCATTCTTCATTGCATAAAATGGGATAATAAGCAAGCATCTTGGGAGACACAGGACTGGTTGTGCAACACTGACATTGACAACAAATGTAGTGTAGTACAACCACCACATAAAACCCTGGACATAGATTTATGTTACCCAGCCATGATGTACAATTGTGGCTGAAATCAGCAGACTCCCACGCAATGGCATCCTATGGCTGCAGACTCCCTGTGCATCACAAAAATCCACCCAAAGGACAGGTAAACCACTGAAGAAGATATTTATGAGGCTATGGAAGGCTACAGGTAGAGAGGAAGGGGAACAAAGTATCCATGGCTACTGCATACTGAAGTATGCCATTGGATCAGATATGCAGCACTTAAAACAGACTGCATGTTCTCTGTGATTTCCAAAAAAACCCCCTAATCTATGAAAAGGATTTCTGAATTTCTTAATCACTCCTTCAAAGTGTGAAAAAACAGTTTCTACGCAAGTGAAAACAACACCAAAAGTCCTCTATTTAACATTCCCATCAATAGAAAGAGAGAGTGTGGCATCCAAAGCCAGATCCAACATGGGGTCACTGCTCAGCCCCTGTGGGAAAGGCAGAAAGGCAGCCAGCCAATTCCCGCAGAGACTGTGCCTGGCCAACAATTGCCACCCCCTTCACGGTGCAGAGGGCTGCTCCGTATTTACCTCCTGCTATGAAAGAGCGGAGCCAGTAGAAGTCCCTTCGGGTGAGAGACGAAGGCAGCTGGGCACTGGGCCCCATCACCGTCGCCTCGGTGGCCATGGGGCCTGGCTGGGTCACTCCCAAGGCACAGGGTGAAGGGGAGAGGAAAAGGAGGCAGCTGGAGGACTCTGCCCGAGCCTCACCGTCTCCGCCACATGGTGCCTGGCGGGCTGTGCCTCCTCAGTCCCAGAGGCAGAGCTCAGCCCAAAACATGGAAAGAGAGGGCTGGTCTGGCACCAGGGAGAAGCAGAAGGAGACTGTACCCCCTCGCCTGGTCCGAGGCCTCCTGTTAATGCTGAAGGCTCAGTTCTTCAGAGGGGGGACTCTCATACGCCGATGCGACGCGGTCCCCTCCCTTCCTCAGCTTGGGCATCACTCCTACAGCAGCCTCCCCGAGCTGCCCACCCAGGCCAGTGGTACCTACTGATAGCGTCAGAGGCTGGCGGAAGAAGCGGCTCGGCTGCCAGTGACAGTGGAACGCCCCCTCCCTCCACCGGCCTGGGCGGGCACTTCCCTCTTTTTTCCACTGAAAATAAGAGAGTGGAAGAGAAAAGTTGGAGCTGAACAGCAAAGGACAAAAGGAGAGTAGAATTTGGAAGAGAGACAAAGGTGGATTATGGGACTGTGCTTCTGTTAATATCCAGTCCCATACCCATTTCCGAGCGAGTCCCCGGGAGAGTGAGTGCGGGAGAGGGCCGCGGCTGGAGACAGGGAAGGAAGAGGGAGCCAAGGAGGGGTCGGGGGTTGGGAGTCAGCGGACCGGGCGCCCGCACCTGCCCCCCTCTCCTCACCAGCCCCCCTTCCTTGGCCTCCACCTGCCGCCGAGGCCCGGCTCTCTCCTACCACCTCCCTCCCAGAATGGCAGCGGCGGCGACATGGTGGCATGTCCCGCCTCGCCCCCCCAGCTCCTCAACCGGTTGCTCCCAACTGCAGCCACGTTGGCCGTGGGGCCAGGGTGCTCCCTGAGTGGGCACGCGCGCGTGTGGCAAGAGGCGCCTGATGGGCCGCAGCGGCCCCTTCCCCTCCTGCTGGGAAGGGAGCCGCAGTTCCGCCCGGCCTCCCTGTTGCCATGCATGTGCGCGCCTGCTCAGGAAGCACCATGGCCTTCCTAGGTGGAGAGCTTTAAAACTAGTTTCTGTTTATTTCCACCTTTTAGAAAAGCACTTTTTCTTTACATTAAATTGAACAGTTGGAATGGATAAAATATTAAGTTGTAATTAACTTTTAGAGCCATGACTATCACCACAAAGCAAATGTATTTATATACACATTATTTAAGGAACATAAAACATAATGTTTATAATTTATTTAGTGCGTTCATTTTTTAAAAAAACATTTATATACAATAAAAGAATGCTGTTAAGTGGTCACGCTGTTAAACACTTCTATGTATGGCAATCAAAATCAATGCTGAACTCGCATTGGCTGCGGGGCCGGGGTGCTCCCCACGCGTGTGCATGGCGAGAGGGGCCCGACGGGCGGTGGTGGCCCCTTCCCCTCCCACAGGGAAGGGAGCCGTGGTTCCCCCGGCCTCCCCGTTGCCGTACGCATGCGCACCCACTCAGGGAAAACCTCAGCCCCTCGCGTTGGTTGCGGGGCCGGGGTGCTCCCCAAATGGGTGCGTGAGCATGCACTCGCCCGCCTCCTCGGAGCCCAGCAGCTGCCTAACACCTTCAAGCAGCTCCCAGGCACTATACTTGGAGCAATAGGGCTCAGTCTCTGGGTCCTTCTTGGACTTCACGTACGAGAGGTTGAGGGTGCTGCGGAACTTCTCGCAAATCGAAGCCCACTCCGAGGGTGCCGCCATTTCTTCCATCGCTCGCTCGGTGGCCTTTCTCTCAGCAGGCTTTAACGGTGCCCACTCTCGCCTCTCCTGTCGGCTAGTCCACATGCGCGGTCAGAGAGCGTGAGAGGGAACAGGCTCCCAGCTCCCGCCGCCATGACTTTCTTCGCTTAGTTAAAATGGGGACGAGATGGTTCGGGAGCATCAGAAGCTCAACGTGAGAAGGGCTTGAAGCAAGGTCTTAGGCGACCCCTGTGAAAGGGACATGAGACCCTCAGAGGGGTCGTGACCCCCAGGTTGAGAACCTCTGATCTATGGGAAGGGGATTGAGGCATGGTGGGGAGTGGACACCGAGGGTTCAAACCAGGTCAGGAAAAGGAAAAAGAAAGAGGGTGAGTCAACATGGTGACCCTATACTTCCTCCCTCTCACTTATTTTCTTCTTTTGGTGTTGGGGGCATCAGGAGAGGGTTTGTGGTGCTGAGAAATTGAGCTGTGATCCATCCTTAGCTGAGCAGGTAGCATCTAGTGGAGGAGGAAGAGGACCAGAGATGGGTTTTTAAAGGGCTGTGAGGCCTGACTGGAGCTGTCAAGAGGTAATGTTCCCCCAGAAAAGCAGCACCCGAGGTCGGGGGGCACAGCTTGAAGAAACTCATAAATAATCAAATCCATGAAAGTCAATCCCACAAATGTGGAGGGCTGACTGTATACAATATGTAATGAAATGGTGAAATGATGCCAAATACTGCAAAGCATGTTCATGTCTGCATGAGATGTACTAATGCACTAATGCCTGCAACAGATGAAATATGAGATATGATGCCTCAGTATGGTATAAATTGATCATCCTTACTACTACAGTGTTCTACAAGTACCACATACCTTACCCTTTTATAACAAGGTAACATGCACAATAAACCTAGAGCATGTAGTGTCTGTAGAACCAATCTGCCTGGACTATGTAACATTTATAAAAGCGAACGTGTCTAGACTGGAAATGTCTGTATTATAAGATGATGAGACTCCACTAGGAGTGTGTTACTGCATGAGCTAGTTGTTTTACATAATAAATATATAAAGCCACACAATTATTCTCCTGTCACATACAGTCCCTGAAATTCCAGAGCTTCAGAGATTCTTATGGGTAATATTGATGTTGATCTGTCTAAAATAAAATAATATTGCTTACAGTGTTGAGAGATCAGATGATCAAAATGGTAAACTCTAAGAGACAAAGCAAATAACTTTTGCTCCTTCAACTAAGAGATGGGGGACACACCTGTTGGGAGACTGATGTTATGTGTATTATTTCAAGGTCTATGAACAGATTTGAGAAATGAAAACTGTAATTTTCTTTTGAAGCGCCTTCATTACCATCCTGTACAGCAATGTGTAGGCCTTTTGGTAACTATCTACCAAATGTCTTCATGTCTTCCAACTGTCAAGTCCTCAAAACTCTGGGACTATCACCAAATTACACACACTGTCACTATAACAGTGGTGTTGACATCATCTTTCACCCTTCTTCTGGTCCTTCTAGGCTCAGCTGCAGTCTTCACAAAAGCTAGATACAGTGAAAGGGGATGGTTTTTGTCAATGACAATATATTGTTGTTGTGTGCCTTCAAGTTGTTTCCGACTTATGGTGACCCAAAGGAAAATGTATCATGGGGTTTTCTTCATTATATTTGTTCAGAGGAGGTTTGCCATTGCCTTCCTTTGAGGCTGAGAGACTGTGGCTTCTTTAAGGTCACCCACTGGGTTTCAATGGCTGCATGGGGATTCAAACCCTGATCTCTCATAGGCCATTTCTGCACTAGACTGTTATAGCGCTATTATTCCACTTGCAACATCCTATGGAATCCTGGGGTTTGCAGTTTCAGGAGGGGCCAGCCAGCCCCTCCCAAAACTAGAAACCCCAGGATTCCATAGGATGTTGCAAGTGGAATAATAGTGTTATAACAGTCTAGTGCGGAAATTGCCATAGTTCAACACTCAAACCACTACTCCACCCTCACTGTATGGTTATAAACTATCATTTGGTAATTCCAAACATTTTGGAGTGCCCTGACCTGGAATTAAGCTTTAAAAAATAGTATTTATAGAAGAACAGTTCCACTCTTCCTATTGGATCTGAAAACTCCTAGAACATCATGATTTATATGGATTAGCAGAATGACTTTCATTTTGGAACTCACTTTGAGCATCTGACTGTGGAGCTATCGCAAAGGAACAATTCAAAATTACCAGCAACTGAGCTTGGTGATTAGAACCTTTGGTAAAATAATTTCCTGTGATTAAAAGCTACTCTTGTCAAACACAAGAGTAGTACCCAATAGCTCTCCCTCTCTTCTTATCCTAACATTTCCCTTCTGAGGAGAGAAAGTTTCTGCAGAAATCATACATCAATCTCTGAAGTATTCAAGCAGCAACTAGAGAGCCCAAGTTCACTTCAGTTTAAATATAATGGGTTGCACTCAGATCTAGACACATGCAACTGAGCTTGTGGAAGGGGATTTCCCTGGCCCTTTTCCCCAACACAACTCCTGAATTTCCCATCCCTTCCGTGAGTGAGCAGTCCTTCCCTCAGCAGAAGGTATATTTAGCATCCTATATTCCCCCCATTGAAAGGTTCAGCAGCTTTCATGCTTAAGTTCGCATTGATCAACACATCTGACAGTCAAACAGCAATATCATTTGTTACACTAGTACCTCACTCTCCTGGACTGTATTATTTTCTGAGCATCTTGGGCAAGTCACAAAGAATATGCAAAGGACTATATTTCTACCAACTGCAAATGAGATACAGTAGCTTTGTAAGCTGAGATGGTTTATCCTTAATTGGAATTTGTATGTACTGTATTTATCACTCCCCCCAATCTATAAATAAGTCTTGTGTTTTGGCAATTACTGATGTCTGCTGTCATTTCTCAAGGCTGGGCTTTTGATGAAGCACTCAGTGTTGCCGGCTAATATTTCTTGTTCCTATCAGTCCCTAATTCTATTTCTGCATGGAAATATAGCCTCAGCTTTATGCATGATGATTTTTCTTTTTTGCCTTCTAGAGAAATAAAAGGATGGGGAAAGGAAATGATTGAGGGCATTGGGTGCTACTCTGCTCTGTTTTCTTGAGGGGAAAAGTTCCATGAGGCAAGCCTTTTCCCGAGGAATTCATTAAGTAAAGAGAGCAGCCTTCTTGGTTTATTCCCTTGTGCTTTGAAATTTCTAGCACACAAGGAAGAAAAAGTCTTTAAAATAGGAGAGAATATCATTTTGAGCCTCATTCACTGTGACTTCATTGACCCTGCATTAGGCTACAAATCCATTTATAAATATGTATTCTAGCCAGTTTCATATTTCTTTCCATATTTGATATGTTGCTAAATTGCTTCTGATGTTTAATGCCCGCTCTGCTTTTAATATGTGTAGAGGGGGGAAGAAAGAATGAGACATTCCGTTAACTTTTTAGGTTGTTTGAGATTTAATACTAAAAGATCAAACAAATCACAAGAAATAATCCTAAAATACGACAATAGTTATGGGGGGATGACTTAAATTGTTATTATTGTGTGCCTTCAAGTCATTTCCGATTTTCGGTGACTCCTCTGAGACTGAGAGAGAGCAACTTGCCCAAGGTTACCCAGCGAGTTTTTATGACTGAGCAGGGATTTGAACCTTGGTCTCCAATGCTGTAACTGCTATGCCACACTACACCACGATACCAGATATTTATATTGAATAGTAGTGTGGTGCAGTTCAGGGACACATAACAGTAGTCCTTATTGCAAAACTCACAAGAAACCCTCATCTCAGAGTCTAACACTCCCACCGCTAAACCATGCATCATGCTGGGTCTCAATATCTTAAAAATCTTGGCCAAAACCAAACAGGGTTCCATATCTCTCTGTGCCTTCAAAGCAGGAAAACCCTCCAGTGTATTTTTTTTAAATGGTTCTGAGGTGGAAGTAGGATATCAAAAGCCCATCATGCTAACATATATCTGGTAACACACAATTGGATATAAGTGTTGTTTTTTATAATCATTTTATTAAAAATTAACAAATAAAACAATTAATTTTCGTTGTTATTTCTGTTGACATATTCTTGATACTTCCAATCTGATCTGGATTTCACTTTCAATATCTCATATCTTAGCTCTATCATTGTACTGCATTTTACAATTATTTCACATGTTAGAACTTGTATTACATTCACCATTTTTCAGCTTCATGATAACAACCGCAATCATCTCAATCTTTTAAACACATAGTACCCTGAATTACAGACTTCTATCACACGTCACCCAGCAACTATCCACAATTTGCCATTCTTTCTGAATTTCGTCATCTGATTTCCCTTTTAATCTTTAAGAGACCATATCAGCACTTTTATTTTCAATAAAAGTTCCCCACCATTGCTCTATTGTAGGTATTTGCTGTGATTTCCATACCTTTGCATATTCAATGCGTGCTGAAGTTATCATATATAATAATATTCTCCAATATTTCTTGATATTAGTTCCATCAACTATATCTGTCATATTCAACAAGTACATATCAGGCATCATAGCAAATTGTACCTTCAATATTTCACAAATTTTGTTGTGTATTCCAGTCCAATATTTCTTGACCTTTGAACATGTTCACCACATATGGTACATAGTGCCCACCTCTTTCTGACATTTCCAGCAAAGTCCAGTACCTGTTTCATAAATCTTTTTTTAGTTTATCTGGAGTTAGATACCATCTATATAACACCTTATAATAGTTCTCTTTCAGATTCTGGGCCACCGTAAATTTATTTGTCTTTTCCCAACTCTTTCCCCAGAAATCTAATTGACAAGTGTTTTGATTATTACAATGCAAGAACAGTTGTGTTAGATCATACCAAGGATCTAAACCAGGGTTTTGTTCACATTGTGCCCACATCTAGTTACTGATATGAAGCCCACTAGCAGGACATGAGTGTAGCTACCATTTCAGATTCCCAAATAACTGAAATGGAAAGAGACTTGTGCTAGCTGTGATAGATATCCATTCTGGCTAGCAATGCAAAGAGTAGTCTTTTTTTCTTTTTTTACTCTTTCTCACTGCTGCCAGACAGATCACCTCTCTGTAAAAGCTGAAAGCCCAGCACTGTTTTTCCTTCAGCAGCAACAGTGGCAAAAAAGCCTGTTGAGCTTTGCACAAAAAATGTTTGTGCAAGAAAACTGACTTTTAAGCAAAGATTATATTTTAAACACACAAAAAAAAATTTATTAAGCAAAAACAGTCATTGTGTAGGCAAATGTCTGAAAATGTGGAAATTTTTTGAAAATTGCAGAAAAATTCTTGTAATCTCACCCAACAGGTTTAAAAAAAGAAAAGAAAAAGAAAAGAATGAATATTAATTCACCAGTTCTCACTTGTCACCACTGATGACTCTTATTCCTTAATCCAAACACAGAAGCGTCGGAATTCAGTAGTGATTACACACGTGAGGAGAAATAGTACGCAAAGATGCACATGACTACTCCTACATCCTAGTTGTTTTTCTATCAGTGTTATTATGTGCTGTCAAAGTGTCTTTGACTTTGGCAACCTTATGAATGAGACACATGCACAAGACTCTGTTATTAACAGCCTTACTCAGTTCTTACAAATGTAGGGGGCATGGCTTCCTTGATCCACCTGAAATGTGGTCTTCCTCTTTTCTGGCCACCTTGAACTTTACTAATAATTACTGTCTTTTAAAACAAGTCACATCATCTGATGATATGTCCAAGGTATGATAACCTCACTGTTACCCTGATTTCTGGGGGTCCTGTGAAGGACACCTAAATGCTCTTCAAATTATACAAGTTGGGGAAATTAGTCAAAGAGCACAAGTTAGCAATACAAGAGGCAGGGCAACGGAGCGAGATCTTTTACCCAGCGTCTACGGGGTCAGGCCAAGTCAAAGAGCAAACAGAAGTGAAATAATAATTGTTGTTTTTATTAAAATACAATCAAACAAGTGTATGCAGCACACTCAAACAGATAACTAGAGAAATAAAGGTTGGAGTTGGATAGAGGGATTTTGAGAGGAGGTTTTTGGTATGGGAAATACTGCACCTGTCCTGAAGCCCCGGTAGTGTGAAGATAGAGTTCATGGATATGGAGGCTGTCAGTACATGGGACTGAGGGGAAGGCTCAGCAAGCAAAGCGGCAGCAAGGCGGTATGGAAGTTGGGAGCGATCCGAGGAACCTCCCAAAGTCAGGGGTTCTTATAGGGGAAATTGTGGCCATAGGCTAGTCCGTACTTGGGGAAAACAATGGATTTTGGGCTGGAGACAAAACCTCCGAAAGGTCAGAATTTAGCACGATTGAGTTAGGTCCAAATTGTCAATAGAGTAGTCAGTATGCAAACGCGGAGTGCCTACACAGGGCAGGGAGTTCTTTGTAAGTAGTGTGCATACATAATGGGGGTACTTGCGGAGAGGTCTCCTGAAGCAGCAGTTTGGTTATTTCTGGCCAGCCTGTATTGATTTGGAATATTACAGCGATGAGCGACCGAGCCTGTTTGCGTGCTTGTCTGGGGGCCTCGCAAGCACGTGGGAAGGAATGGGTAAGGAAGGCCAAATCATTGATATCAAAATGATATCTGGTGCCCCCCAAGTCTGGCTACAAATTGCAGTAACATCACTCTAACCCTTTCGGCTTCCAGTGATAGTGTAGGCTGGATTTGCTCTTTGACCCATTTATTTGTCTTTTCAGCTATCCATGATATCTACAGAATTCCCCTTCAGCACCATATTTCAAATAAGCTTTCTTTACTTTCCAGCTTTCTCATGGGAAGCATAAACATGATGATATGAATAATCTTAATTTTGGTATTCAGTGACATATATTTATGCTTGAAGATCTCATTTAATCCCTTCAATGTTTAAGGCCCATGTGTAGTGCTCATGGCACTACACATAGAGACAAATGCTTCTTGCTCTGTGGTATTGTTTGGAGGCAAATGCTTCTGTGGAAAGGAGGACTGTAGACTTCTCTCTTCCTTTTCCAAGAAGGAGCACTTGATAGCACTTGACAGCCACCCTGGTCTCATTTTCCAACTGTGGAATGGATGAAGAGGCATTATAGTTTGTGGCTTGAAACTCTTACTGTTGTTACATGGGCTGGGACAAGGGGAAAGGAAATCCAGAGAATTAAAAGAGACTGCCTTTAAGCCCAGGAACGAATACTTTTGGCCCATCAGCACCACAAGTCTATTCTGCCACAAACAGAGCTGAATCTCCAGTGGAGGAACTTGCAAATGTGACAACAGAGCCTCTGGGTTTTTTTGGAACTGCTTCAGGGCCCAAAGCACTACAATCTGGCATCTCACATGGGAAAGTGTTTGAAAATATATCTTATCCACAGATAGGAAGAAACATATTGCAGTTAAAAATTTTAGGGCAAATATTTCCTATATATTTGAAAGAGCTAATTTTGTCCCCAAATCAAACGGGATAATATGCGGAATTGCAGTATTCATAAGTTCCCACAGCAGAACTGGATGAATGGTTTGTGCCTAATTATTATGACCAAGCTTCTTTGTTTCCACTGGGTTTAGTAAGGAACCATTCCTCAGATGTAACTTTGAAGACTGTTGTATGAAAGATGCCATCACATAACTTGAGATCAATTGCTATAATTATCCTTTGAATAATTTCCCACCACAATTCAGCCGTTGCATACCAAACATGAAAAGATCTCTTTTCAGACCACCAAGACTGTGAAGGAGTCCAGTTTTGTTTAGTGCCCCCAGGAAATGAGCCCTTAGATTGTCAAGTGGATAAGGAAAGAAACCAAATGTGGGTTCTTCATATTTTACTTCTTTTCTTTATATCTATACAGTATATTTCCTATTAAGCCTGTGAGAGTAGCAAACATAATGGCCTACTACTAATTCCTCTCATTTCTCCCTACAAATCCCAAAATGAAGATATAAGGTGTATCTGGGGAAACTAATGGGCTGCGCCATTGTCTGAACTAACAAGGATCTGCAGCAAAGACAAAAAACAAATGCTATGAACTGGACTTCCTGATAGAGAGAATACACAGAGCATTTCCCTGCTTACAGTAGCAACTGGTAGATTTCATATAAATGGAGCAATGACACTGTCTGGGGAGATAATATTCAGCACCTTAGTTCCTTTAAAATTCAGACTGAAACATGGAGCAGATTCACCATTCTATTATTGTGAAAGTAGGGATAGCAAAAAAATTTTTTCTTAAAATGTCAACACTTCTTGTTTTTCTACAGTTGAGAAACTCTGATGAAAACAACCCTGGCCGGGCAAAAACCTTTGCAATTCAGGTCTATGCAAATTATTCCCATAGTTATTTTGTAAAACAAACAAGCAACCCCCGAATTTTCCGTGCAGGATATATAAATAATATAGTTTTTTTACTGTACAGAAAGTAATGTTTCCCACACAGAAAATGCTGTAATTGGAGACCTATTCTATGCAAAACAATTACACATAGGTGATTTGCAGAAAAAAATAGCATTTTCTACATGGGAGACAATATTTTATATGCACAAAATAATATTTCTATGAGGGAATATTATTTGTTGTTCAGAAATGTTTTCTGCATAGAAAACACTGTTTCCTATGAAAAACAACCACATGTGAATTTTTCATAGAATTAGTCTTCAATTATGAACTGGCTTCAAATACTG
Organism: Iguana delicatissima; assembly: GCA_948472985.1. NCBI lineage: Eukaryota > Metazoa > Chordata > Lepidosauria > Squamata > Iguanidae > Iguana > Iguana delicatissima. Next base: position 397,289 of record CAOKZL010000647.1, read on the forward strand.
TGTGTCTTTCAAAGATTTTCTTGCATCAGGAAGAAAACTGCTAAAATTACACATTGCTTTCTTTGAGCAGAAATTTAGAAAATAATTTCATCCCTACATGAAAGCCATCAGCTACCTCAGTGCTCTCATGACCTTAAAATGGCTGAGATTCCCTTTCCCTGAGCACCAGATCAGGCTAGTTATGGATCTTTGCTTTTCATTACCACATTGCTGAATGATTTGCAAAGGAAGCCTTCTCTCATGGCATCTTTCCTGTCATTCCAATCTCAGCTTCTTTTAATAGCCCAGCATTTCCCCCATCTGAAAACATGGAACCAAGTGCCACTGGCAAAAATGTGACATGTTAATATAAAGTTGTTCCCTGGGTATGAAAAAAAAAAATTGTCCGTATGAGAGATAAAAGTTTAAAACTTGAGTAGAGGAGTAGTGACTTAAAAGAATTTATAGAAAAGTGTGGAACGGTGAGGATTTCCACAAACTCTCCAGTCCATTCCCAAAATAGCAATTTTTAAAGGAAAAAAGTGAGATCTCATAATAATCCATGTTTTTGAATGCAAGTAATGTTTTAAATAATGCAACATGTCAAATCATGTCCAGATGGACTAATTTGCAACTGGCACATAAAATAATAATAATCAGCAAATATTTAGGGCAAACATGGTTAGATTAAGTGGATGAACTATGAACAATTATCATGAATTTGTATATTTTATAATTTTATTTAAATGAATTTATTATGAATGAATAATGTGGGGAAGTTAATTAATTATGAACAAATTCCCTAAGATGTGTTTCACTATTTTTAAAACTGAAGTTTTCTGGCTTGGTAGAATGTCATATTTCTTGGATTAACACAACCATTTCAATGTTCTACTGTACTGCAAGGATGACTAAGGAATGCCTTGGGTGTTTTGGTCACAATAGATAAGGCAGCACAGGGAGAAAGAAAAAAAAGAGAGAAAAGAGGGAAGATTCTGAGGAAGTTGAAGAGTGAGCAAGGACGACCTATACTGGCTCCTTGGGGCTCTGGTATTCACGTGACAAGCCTTGTTCAGAACGCATACTATAGCCAGTGTGGCTATCTGGAGTTTTAGGCATGTGATCCTTTGTCCCACATCTCAGGACAAAATAGGATGTCTCAATTGACTGGAGAAGTAGAAAGAATGTTAGCCTATAATTTCTTCCTTAGCCAGGTTTCATATTATTGAGTGTTACCACAGATCTTTGGAAGAATAAATGCAGTCAACCTAGTGTACTTAACAACCACGTCTTGCATCTTTCTTCTTAGTGTGGGTGCAGTTACTCAACTGCTGTTTGTTCCTTTTCAAAAACAGCCACAGTGTTTCTGACTTATGTGTATGCAATGTGAAAGCTGGATAGTAAAGAAAGGTGTCAGGGGAAAAATCCACTAATTTGAAATGTGGTGCTGGAGAAAGGTTCTGTGGATGCTACAGATCATCATAAAATAAAATATAATAAGGGTCCAAGATAAATTAAGCCGAAATTCCCCTCTGTAAGACAAAATGACTGAACATAGGCTATTGTGAGATGATATGACTCATTGGAAAATCTGATTAAGCTCAGTAAAGTAGAAAGCAGAAGAAAAAGAGGAAAAGCACATTACAGGTGCCCTCAGTTTGGAAGATCTTCCAGGGCATTAATTACAGGGTTTTTTGGAGGTTTCTCACTTATAGGACCACTTTAAGTCAAAGCTGACTTAACATCACATTACACAACAGTCCAGCAACAGTCCAAAATATAGCTCTGAAAAGTGAATCTCTATCAAGATGCTTTCAGATCAAGCTCCCTGTGATAATGGGGTTTCCCATTATCCAAGTGGCAATGCTTAAGGGAGATAGTTCTCTCTTCAGGCATATAAAGGGTTAATGAACTGCTAGGATTAGGTTACATTTTATTGGGGTTAGCATCATAGGTTATGAGAGATAGTTGCCCAATCAGGGGGAGAAAGGTGAGGATTTTCAAGATGCTTCGATGAAGAAATTATAAAAATCCTCAAGAGACCGTGAGGAGGGAGCCAAAACAAAGGGAAACATCCATGATATTAACAAAGAGGCAAGGATGCTGGTGGCAGACAGGCCAACAGCCCGTCCCTTGACTACCCTGCATGCCATCTCAGAAATGACCAACCGATGCGAGTAGTTAGAATGTACTTAGTTAATTGTGTGAGGTTTCTTTCTGGTGTTTTGAAAGTTTTGGCTGATCTAAGGAATCTATTTGTTCTTGTAACTACTAAGTGCACCTGAGAGAAAGGGTCTATCATTAATAATATTTCTCTTCCTATCTTGCATGTCTTAGAATAAATATTTTTCTGTATTCTGTAGCCCCCCGCCCCCATCTCTACGCTCCCTACAATCACAGAGCGGCATCATGAAAACAACAGACTGAAAAGATCATCTTGGTAACTGAACAAAACAATACAAAGGCTTGATACTGCAGCAAGAAAATTATCTCAGGAATTAAGATGTTTCTTCTGTAATAAAATAAATGGAATATAGTTTAGGAAGCAGAAAAGACCTAAAAAGAACAGGATTTTTCAGTAAGAAATAAAATTAACCTAGATGTGCATTAAACTTATTAACATACTGGATAATAAATATAAACAAGAGCTCCCCCCAAAAAATCAGGGCAGATGAAAGCACAGAAGAGATGAATTATTGGGTAGGGTAGGATATTAACCTCGAAAAGCAATTTAAGAAATAAAGCTGCTTAACTATATTAATTAATTAGTTAGTTATAGGGGGCGGTCTGGAAGAACACTAAGAATAACAAAGAAAATCATTATAAAACTAAGATGTTTATGCCTCTAACTGAGAAGGAAAAGGAGATCTATTCTATTCTGCTAAATAGGAAGTTGCTTCTAAATTGATTTATCAGCAGTAATTGCCATCAATAAATAAGGCAGAACAAAAGTTTGGGGGCTGATGGAATTTCCATACATCACCACATAAGTGAAAAGGACAAGGCCAGTGGAGGCTGCTGCTCATTCACCTTGCTGCTGTTGCTGGAACATTATGGTTGTTGTGTGCTTTCAAATCATTTCTGACTCATGGCAACTCTATCATGGGGTTTTCTGGGGCTGAGCGTGTGTGACGTACCCAACATCATGCAGTGGGTTTCCATGGCTGAGCAGGAAATTGAGCTCTGGTCTCCAAGGCCATAGTCCAATGCTCAAACCATTACACCATGATGGCTAGAGTGTAGTCTTTGGCAAATACTCATCAACAGTATATCCCAAGCCAGCTCTGCTAGATAACTATGATAGATGATGGCTTAGAGGTTGATGAGCAGTTGATTATGCCAGGAACAGAGCCAGTGATAGACCAAACTAGCTTGCAAACACCCCCATCAGTTGAAAGACAAGTGGAGGCAGCATTGTGGCAGCCAGCTCCAGAGGGAGAGGGGACCAGCAGTTATTTAGAGGAATTTGATTCACCTTTGCCCCTGCGCCTCCAATCAAGGAGAAGACAGAAATGAGCAGTTCAAAGGGAAGCTGTTTTGGCAAGATTAAGAAAACAGAACAGTGATAAGGAGCATCTGTTCTCATCAGCTATATAAGTCTGTCGGCATGGCTTGTTGTTTGCTTGTAGCAAATCACTACACAAGCTGTCATGATCCTTGTGTTCTAGCTCCCTCAACCCTTTGGACAGACCGTCAGCTTCCTGGACCCTTTGGATGTGACCTTGACTTGGCTCGGCTCAGTGTTTCCACTTGTTTGTTTGCATTGGACACTCTACACTGCCTCCTCCTCTTGGGCAAGTACTTTTGCCTCTTTTCCCTTGCTGGTAGAGAGGCATTGGCAGGGAGTTGGTCTCTGACAATAACTTTAACAACATAAGATTAAAGATTTTGTAAATATTCTTGAAGTGTTTTATTGAGCTTTGGAAGATCTACCCTTCTTTCCTCCTCCTTCTCTTTCCTGTATAAGCATATAAGAATTATATCCTGTTGATCAGATATCTCTCTGTGAATCAAATTGATTTATCCAGGACTAGGAGAATGAGTGATTAGTATTAGATAAATTATTCAAACTTAAACTCAAAGTTATTCCAGATAGTAATTTTTTTTCTGTGAGGTGGTGAAAGGAACAAGGCTTTTGACAGGTTCAACTGGAACTTTTAAAATTGTTATGTACAAAGTTTGATTAATTGGAATGATTTATAGCTCACTGCAAGCTAATATATGAATTGCTTAGTAAGTTTTAGTGAGGAAGGAAATGTTCTGGGAAAAGAATCTGACAGGGTGTCTCTTGTTGCTTTTTTACATACTTTAGATTATATTTTTTAAAAACGTATAAGAGAAAATACAAAAATCTCTTGTTGGATCATATTAATTGTTAAAGTTGTAATATTATTACTTTATTTGCCAGCGTATTAGATGCACCGGCATATAAGACACACCCCACTTTCAAGGGGTATTTTTCAGGAAAAAAATGTTTTAGTTCCCTGCTGAGGGGAATTAAAGGAGTGCTGCACCAGGAGGAGGGGAATGAAAAGAGTGTTGCACCAGGAGAGGAGAGGAATGAAAAGAGTGCTGCACCAGTTTTTCTTGGAAAGTCAAAATGCACAGGAGAGGAGAAGAAGGTAAGGAGTGCTTCACCTGGATTCCACTATCCCTTCCCTTTCTATTTGCTTGGGTAAGGAGAACTTTGGCTCCTCATTCATTTCCTATGTTTTTAGCATTACCATATTTGCTGGTGTATAAGATGCACCCCATTTTCAAAGGCTATTTTTTAAGGAAAAAAAGTGCATCTTATATGCCAGCAAATATAGTTTTTTATTAGTATCAGTATTTGAATTTTTTACGTACAAATTATTTTGTGAGGTTTTTTTTCAAAAAAAATGATAGATTAGTATATATATGGTAATATACTAATAATCAATTACATAGATAAGTATTTGTGCATGTGCATGTTCATGATGTGCCACTGCTATTGTCTAAACAAGAAGATTCCATTTCAGTAGTCCTAAGTAAGATCTCTGACTACATAATCAATTTTGCCAGCCCGTCCTGTAAATGCCACTGCAGGTACGGGCATACATTTGGATATCAATGTTTCCTTGAGCTTAACCCACCTCTTAGATTTGGGAAAAACTTAACAAAATTATTTAGTAAGTGGAAGAAAGGATAAAGTGAAAAATTCAGTAAACAGACTTTTGCAGACAAAAGTGTTCAGTAATCGTATGCAGAGACAAAAAATTAAAGCAAACAGGTCAGTAAACAATGAACAGCAAGAGAAGCTAAAAGAGAAGATTTCTTTGCATTGTTTAAATCAGTGCAGCTAAAGCTGTAAAAATCAAACAAACACAAATCATGTAACTGTACTTAAACATAAATCATGTGACTGTACTTAATTAATTGCTTTCCTTTCTCTGGATTTCTCTGAACTCACTTAAGGTGGAATATATAGGCATGACTGATAACATCCCAAGAAAAATACTGTGCTAGCATGCTGGCAGTGCACTCCCACCTTATCCTCTGCCTCCATTTTTTTGTTTATAGATTCCAAAGTCTAGTAACTAAGAGCAATTACATTGGATGTAAACGGTATGAGAGTATCCTCACTCATGTGTTCCCCAGAGCAATGGAATTAGTATGCATTAAAAGATTATTTCTTCCATACCAAAATACAGTCTGAATAACACACTGCCATTCATTAACTGACAGTACAAAGAGATAACTGCTTTTTTTGTCAAGCATCTATGTCCTCATTTTAAGAAACCATAAAAATCAAAGGGCTGCTTACAAAGAAAGGTTTTAAGCTTCCATTGAAATGAGAGGGGACTAACCAGACCTGCCATGGAAGGAAGTTCCACAACCTAGTATCTTGTTCCATAAGATAGTGCACCAACCTCTGGCAAGAATAATGCTAAGGCCTGCAGAAGGAAGCAGCTCCATTCCTGCCAGAGTATTTCAACAATCTTCTGTTTTGCTAAGGCTAGAACTTTCATGACATAAAATCATATTCAAAAATGTATCAGATAAATGTATCAGATAACCCAAGCAAGTGTAATGTAACTGAAAACTGAAAACTAACTCAACATTTTAATGATATTAATATAAATTATAATGATATTCAGAGATATGACATTTTGAGTTGATGGTGCTATAAAGCCAAGGTGAGCAACTGTGGCATTCCAAATATTGTTGGACTTTATCACCATTAGCTACAATGGATAGGGTGGATGGTCCATGAATATCTGGAGGGCCATGTATTCCTCAATCCCTACTCTAAAGAAATTTCTATACTGATCTATATTGAATGAACTGATCATTAATGCTATAGCCAAGCATACTTCATAGCATATAGATGGTGATTCTTCAATATGAAACTGTACATATTAATATTATGTTTTTACACTGTAACATGATCTTCTGTCATTGTTTTGTGGAATTAGGTGAATAAGACTGAATCCATCCTGTCCTATTTGCTTGAGTTAAAAGTGGTTCAAAAAACATTAATCTCCCTGTGTTTTTGCCACACGTTATAAGGTTTTCTTTGCCGTAATATGCCCCCAGGCTAAAACCTGAAAGTGGGAAAAACTGCACTCAGAGAATACAGTTAATTGGATTCTGTATGAAATAATGCTTTTTGAAATTTTCTTTAGTTTTGTTTGGAAATAATAACAATAAAAAGCCTACAAATCCTCTTTTTTACAGCTTCATAGGCAGTTTTATGCAGCTGTAGCAGCCAAAAAAAAAAAAAAAAAGTGTGGGAAAAAAGAACCCAACAAGTCCCTTAATTGGTCTTAATTCATGGGACTGAGCCTAGTGAGCTAGTAAACAAAAAAACTAAATGCAATGGGATAGACATGTCTGCAGTATTTCAGCTACAGTGCATTCCTGACTGATGGCGGGTCACTGGCAATAGTCAGAAAGTTCTGTTATGTATCAAAACCACTTCGATCTGGAATCAGCTACGAATCCTTCAAAGTTTAGAAATAATGTAATGAGAGGTCCGCTTTTCAAAATGAACCATGCCACAAAAACTCCCAGAGTTTCCGTAAAATGACAGTGTGCATACATACAGCCGGATGTTTTTAAAAAGGAAAGGCAATTTGGAAGCTACTTTTTCCTCTGGTTCTTAGACAGGAACAGTATGATTTTTAAATGACAGCAGCAACAGAGAGGCAGCCACTCTGAGGAAAAATTTCCTTCCATATGTGCAATTAGACTTGAATCTACTGTTTCAAGATGAGATGAAGACAGTATATTTGACAAAAAAGCAATTGGGCAATTCTGGATGACAAGAATAGCTGACAACTAGTTAATTGTACCACTTTCATTGCAGAGAATTAAAAACTGTGATTCACTTTCTCTAAGAATGTTAGATACTAAAACTACACCTATTAAGGGACTGCTTTCCTCTGCTGTGTAGCACTCAGGAGACTTGTAGCTACAGAGGGGCAGATTTCACCTATTCTGTTGCTTTCTTGTTCTGTGGAGTGGCCCTGCATGCTTCACCCCTCAAATCCCTGTTTAAATAGCAGATTTTCTAAAATAAAATCCAGAAATGGAAATGTGCTGTTTGTCACACCATCCAGTTCCTTCCAGCATTTCTACTTTTATTTCTATATTAATGGTTCATTTTGATATTACACTGCAAACAAGCAAACAAATAAACAACTTAAAGGTTTATTTGAAGAGAAACTAGTTCTGTTGTATTGGTTTTTTTGTTATATTATTGGGCTGCATTGGATCCCATATCAGGAGAAAAGCAGAGTATCAATATAATATATAATAAATAAATAAATGAATGAATGAATGAATGAATGAATGCATTCCTGCATACTGATGTAATCATTCATACTGACATAATAACTTCTGGCACCATAGTCATTCATATTAGGTATGTGTGACATTTTTATTTCATATATGTAGCTCAACAACACATCAAACCAAAAACAGATGTTTGAACTGTAATCTTATATTCAACATTTTAAAATATGTATGTATGTATGTATGTATGTACATATATATGTATATATTTAAGATATTTCTGTATTGCCTACCAACCCAGAAGAGGTTAACAAGGTGATGAACAAATGCAAACAGTTAAAACAACATACTCAGTTACCTCCCCAAATTAGGAAGTAGGGCAGTGGCTTGACTGTCTGGGGCCATGATGTGGGAGGAAGATGGATTTGATTTGCAAGGAGGTCCAAATGCTCCCCTCCTCACTATCTTCCTTTTTTTTTTTTAAAATGCCAATTGAGTGTTCAGACACTGCTTCATGAGATTCAGCAGACCAGCTGTTCTGTGATTCAAAAATGGAGCTAGAATGCTTGAAAATGTCTTATATTTCAAAAACCATTGCACAACACTCAAGAGTACTCAGAGTAGGAGAAGACTGAAAGGTGTGGCTTCTGTGGAACTACACATTCACTTCAGTCTTCCTTGAAGAGAACAAAGAGGGCAGTTGAAAATAGTGTCTCTTTCCCACAGAGACAGTAGCAACAATTGGGACCCATCCATACTACACAATTATAGCCCTATGATTTCACTTTAACTGTTGTGGCTCCATCCTGTGGAATCTTGGAATTTGCAATTTAGAGAGGGATATTTAAAATTGTCACCCAGAGAGTTCTTATGTGTCAACAAACTACAAACTCCAGGACTCCAGAGCAGGTAGCCACAACAATCAAAGTGGAATGATATTTTTATAATTGCATAGTGTGAAAAGTCTCCTGGAAGAAAGATGACGATGACAACTACTACTACTACTAATATAATGAATTAATAAAGTGCTCTGATTCAAGATTTGATCCAATGTATTGCTTTCTCCTCTCTGATCTTCTGCTTTCCCCATGAAAAGTCATTGGCAAATCTGAGGACAAAGAACATGTTCAGTCTATGGCCCTTTCTGCACCTTACCTTCTTCCAGTGCTGGGGTGCAGGGATTGTGCGAGCAGCCTCTGGCAAGAGGCTCCTGTGTCTGGGATCCTTTGGCTCTGCACGAGCTGCCTGCTTACATGAAAGCCCTGCCTCTTCCTTCTGCAGTGCAGCCTGAGACCTTCCCAGGCTGCGCTGGGGCAGGAAGCGTGACCGGCACAGCTCTGGAGGCTCCGCATGCCAGGTAAGTGCCTGCAGGGCCTGGGAGCAATGTGCAATCACACACCATTTTCAGCTTCTAGCCAAAAGTGAAAAGGTGTGCGATCGGTGCCTGCCGGCCCCTGGAGCACCATGTGATTGTGAGTGCATTGTGTGGATCGCTCCTCACAATCGCGCAACGCTCCTGGCACCCTTTCACATGGAAAATGCCATGTGAAAAGGGCCTATGTTTATTACCAGAGAGTAAAAGCCAAAGGAAGCAGTGGACCTCAAGTAGTCCTGACTTTTCTTACCAGGTTTTTCCCAAGGCAGCTGGGTTCTCCTTTCTGTGCATGGATGATGCCCTTTTACTACATAATCAACTGCACTTAGAGGCAAGACATGGGAAACAAAGGAAACTATAGCAGTCCTGTGGAGACGCAACCAAGAGGTATCAAAGGACTCTTTAAGCAATCCTCAGAGATAAAGAGAAGAACTTCAAGGCTATATTCAGCTAGGCAATGTCTATCTTTGTAAAATATTATTAAACTGCTTTTTGAACTACGTTTTTTTTATTATTTTGTGCCAAAGTTGCAAATGCTCATTCTTAGCTGCGCTGATTATTTTTTCCCATAGTATTAAAATCACTCCCCTACTGGGAAAAAAAAATCCAGCAGAAGCAAAGCAAAAAGCATATACTGCAGAATTAGGCAAACTTTTAACACATAGTGAGAACCCAAGTGATGATTAATGAAAACTAAGGGTACAGACTGTGAATATTTTCATTACCTGGTTAGGTTCTTGATATCAGTCAAGTGGCTTTTTGAGTTTTGCAACCATTATCAGATTACTGAGATGGCTAAAACATATTATAGTAGACACCGAGGCTACCATAAAAATGAAATCGAATGATCATTATGCACACCAGGCTAGTCAACCAAAAACTCTATTAGCTAATGAGATTAGACAGCAATCCTGTCCAGTGCCGATTAATCACACACCAATGCCAATATACCTGGAGTTTAAAAGGTCACCTGATTACCTCAAGTGCAAGGATTTAGGAGAAGAAATGACAATGCAGAAGCACCCTTTCAGATACCAGGAATTAAATAATATTTGTGAACAAGCAATAATGCTCATTACAAAATTCTTGATCATGTGTAGTTTGAATTAATAAAAGCCAAAAGCTCAATTGTACATGTGGACAAAATATTAATAGCTTCCCATATGTTTCTCTCTCATACTCTTTTGTACAGGATATGGAAATTTAGTCAAAAATTTTGTGTTACATTCCCCAGCTTTACAGCTGTCGGAATAGCAATAGTTGTAGAGCTTCTTGTTGTTGTGCACCTTCAAGTCATTTTTGGAGTACTGTGGACTTAATGTTGCTCTTTGGGGCAATGAGATTACATGCTCACTAGAGTCACCCAGACAGCAGAGTTCATCAGCAACCTTGGATATACCAGAAACACGAAGTGGAGCCTAGAGTTTTCCCTGTAGCTTGTACCTCCATGAAAACAGAAATTTTGTTCTGTTCAATATTGTGTGTGTGGTTCTATCTTTCCCTCTCCCTCCCTTTTGTGTCTTCATAGATCCCAAAGACTTCAGTATTGGACTCAGTCAATCAGCAGCTTTTGCTAATAAAAACTCTACATCAACATAACCAAGGAGATTGATTTCTATAGTCTTTATCCATTTTAAAAAGTATGAAACAGATATTGCAAGAGGAAAGAATGAGGCAGTCTAATGTGTTTCACTGAAATTGCTGGCTATCCTACTGAGTGCAAGTATGAGGTATTCCCTATTTTCTTTCAGCTCATCCTTAGTGCTTGGAAATATTCTGATGTGAGCAGTAGGGAGTGAATGAAGGAGGGAGGGATGAGTGGATAATTTTTCTCATTTTTTTTCCTCCTCCTTTCAGCTTTCTATGTTTCTGGAAAAGTTGCTCTATTGGGCTCAGGGATCTTCCACAGCAGTATGATCTTCCAGTACAGCCTGCATCTCACTGCATCTCATATGTGTGTATATGACTTCCAGCAGCCTTGTCAGCTTATGGCAACACCATGAATTTCATAGGGCTTTTAGCTTCCAATATCAGGCAGGATCCAGTGCTTTCAGGATACTTAGACCCATGGCATCTCATGTTTGTACCCAATAGAATCTCCAATAGGAAACTGTAAGGGCTACAATGGAAAGAGGGAACCTGCCCTTTTTCTCTAGTAGGAAGCATATGTAGACTTTTGGTGGCTACAGTGAAGGGAAGGATCCTTTCTGTTCACAGAATAGCCAATATAGAGTCAATCTATGCTTCTCTTTGTATTAATCCCAACCCACCCTACTTTAAACTTTTATTCTTTTGAGTTTATAAGGAATATATATTCTACACAATGGGGAAAATACTTAAATGAGATAGGCCCTTTTTGCACAGCATTTTCCATGCGAAAGGGAGCCTGGAGTGTCACGTGACTGTGAGGAGTGATCCGCATGATGCACTCACAATTGTGGGATGCTCCAGGGGCCAGCAGGTGTTCATCACGCACCTTTTCATTTTCGGCTAGAAGCCAAAAATGATGGGTGATTGTGCATTGCTTCCGGGCCCCACGCGCACTTACCTGGCACGTGGAGCCTCTGGAGGCACAGCGGTTGCACTTACTGCCCCAGTACAGCCTGAGAAATTCCCAGGCTGCACTGCAGAAGGAAGAGGCGGGGTTCTCGTGAGAGCAGGAAGCTTGTGCGGAGCCAAAGGACCCCGGACATGAGAGCTTCTTGCCAGAGGATGCTCATGCGATTCCCGCACCCCAGTGCTGGAAGAAGGTAAGGTGTGGAAAGGGCCTTAGTGTATTGCTCTTGCACAGGAGGAGTCCAATGACATGTCTAATATTTAAAAACACCACATGAGAGAAAGGTGATCTCCTACATTTTCTCCTTCTAAGAGCTTATGATAAATTATCAAATGAAAGTACAGCAAGAAAAGCAGATGAAGAAGAAGAGAGAAACATCAAGAAATCAAATAATGCATTTAAAAGAGAGAAAATCATCTAAATGGCTCATGAAAAGTAGGTCAAATGTGCATTCTTTAAAAATGTTCTGTAATAAATAAATCACAAGATATTTTAGAAATAGAAAGGGAAAAGAACCCAATGGACAACAGTTTCCTAAATCATATTTGCATGTTCAACAGTGATGAGGCTCTACTTAGCAATAATGTTACAAATTGCATTTTATTGGGATAAAAGATGACTTTTTATCGTTACACTGTAGAGGCTTGGCTCCAGCATGGATCTGGACATTGGTAGACCCACCTGCTGACCAAAGGGAACCAATCACCCAGCTGGTCTGCTGGATCTGGAAGCCAACTCACTCAGCTTGCATGTCAGGTATACCTTTAGATTGAGAGAGCTAGGGTTCCACATGGGTGCAAACCCACTGATTTCCCTGACACCTGGGGATGGGACAGGACACTTGTTCCTGAGATGGGCATGATCTTGATAGCCCCTACCCCAATGCCCCGTCACAGGGATGCCCAACAGGATCTGGCAGATACCCATGCCTTGTCTACTTCCCAACTGGATCTGGATGCCATGCCAAAGCTGCCAAAAAATTGTGACAAAATTAAATGTACTATAAAGATTCAAGAGGCAGTATGATGTAGTGGTTTGAGCATAGGACTACAAAGCTGGAGACCAAAGTTCAGTTCTCCACTTGCCCATAGAAACTCACTGGGTGATCCTGGAGGTCTCACATACACAGCCCCAGAAAACCCCATGATAAGTTCACCTTTGGGTTGCTATAAGTCAGAAATAATTTGAAGGCACAGAACTCCAAAACAAGAATAAAGATTCTCAAATGCTACAAGGAAAGCCACAAAACCATGAACAGGAATACAGAAAACAGTTGGGTACAGAGCTCTGTTCTGACTGTTGAGTGGAGTGCACAAGGCTGGCTTCAGCCAGTTTGAAGACTGGATTCAAACCTCTTACTGAATCTCTAGCCATGTCCTCAAACCAACAGGAAGACCCTGATTGGCAGTTTTAACTGTCTTTCCCCAGAGCCTGGGAAACTGCACAGGCTTCTAGGAAGAAGAAGGTTTCATCAGTGGAGAAAAATAGTCTTTACCTTTCTTTGTCTCAATGTGACCTTCAAACAGTGGTCCCTGGTAAGTCATGGAGTGCTCTTTCACAACTTTTGAGGTAGTAGTTTTGCTTAGAAAAGAAAGACAAAAAGGCATTTGTGCTGTGTAAGTCATGAAAAAGATGATGGATACAATCTAAATATTGAACAGGATTTGTAACGATTTATTATTCTTCCCCCACCACTCTCATGCACCCCAGTTCAATACAGTAGACATATGTGCGTAAGACTTCCTCATTATGTGTATTTGGTTATCTTCCTTTCCCATGACTCCTCATTGTATGTGGTTGTTATTTGTAAGCTTCTTCTGTCTGTCCCCCTCTACCATTCAGTGTGAGCCTCACAGATATATGAGGGAAAATCATCCATCTTACTGATATATTGAGTAGGAAAACAAATTAACTAAGACCCTTTGATCTCAAGATTAGCTACTGGTCGTTTACTTATGGGATTTTATCTGAAATGAAGCTCTAATCACACTAGCCATATAAATAGTTTAAGAAGAGATTAAAATTAAGTTTCTCAAATATGCACTGAATTTTAATTCCATATTCCCACACAGCCGGGGCTCAATCCTGAATTCCTTATGCAAGCAAAATTCTCACTTGAATTAAAGCTTTCTGTGAATATGTAAGCATAATGGAACAGAAGATCCCTGCTTGATAAGGATTAAAAAAGCTTTCAGTTTCCACTGTAGGTTGGATGGATATCCATCCAAACAGGCATCGTCCATTCATAGTCTGGTTGATATTATTTACATAATCATTACACATATCTGGGTGGGGAAAATAGCATCACAGTTCAGAATGACGCCTGGTTGGTTATTTGAATCAGCTTAAAGAGAGATTGGTCATCCCTATGAATGGCAAAAGTATGGGGCTGCAGGAGTCAATGTTATGACATTTGTGGAAAGATACCAAAGATTCTACTACGGGTTAAAACTAATCATTCCCTATTAGGTATTAGGATGATACACTAGGAAGCAGATTATTCTGCCCCATTCTATTACCAGGGTTTTGCATACTACTGTGAAGAACATTAATATAGATTCAGCCCATGCTTATTTTCATTGGGCTTGCAAAGAAAAGGATCTTTGTAGTGCTGCAGTCAGCCAATAAAAAAAAAGTGCACAAAATAATGTTGCGCAAAAGACGTAGTGATCTTGTATGAAAGAATTTAGTCACATTGATGTTTTGCACAATATAGATTTGTTTTGCAAAGGATATCTTGCACAAAGCTGCCCATGTGGGTATGTGGAAGCAATGAGTTGTTGTTGTTGTTCTGTAAAATAGCAGATTTTTTATAAAAAGAACATGATCATTGTGCAAAGAATCCATGTCTTTTTCTATGCAGAACAATTTCCTGAAACATGAGCTACATAGGCCATCTCCGCACTACACTGTTATAGTGCTATTATTGCACTTTCAACATCCTGTAAAATTCTGAGATTTGCAGTTTACTGAGGCTAAAGAGTTCTCTGGCTGAGAATTCTAAATGCCCCTCCCTAAACTGCAAACCACAGGATTCCATAGGATGTTGAACATGGAATAATAGCACTATAACAGTGTAGTGCAGAAATGGCTACAGATAGCAACTGACAACTGTGCAAAATTATCACCATTCAGTTATGACCACGTTTTCTGAATATCTGGAAACCTACTTTTTATTTTATACTAATTCTGTCAACAGAATTAAGAGGAGAGTGATTTCCTCTCCCCTCTCTAAGTCCCTTCAAGTTTCCCAAAATTAGTTATGAAAAAACTCAGAAACTGCACTGATGAGATTTTCAGGTTGCCCAAAGAGAAGACAGAAGCAGAAGACCTCATCATGTGAGCTGTAGGACACCAAGATATGGTTGTAGTTAACCGAAGTCAAACAAGTATGTCTTTATTGACACAAAAGATCTGCTGCCTGAGATGACTGCCCCATTCTGTTTTATAGTACAGTTGGCTCTATAGGATTACTGAGATCATTTGTCTTGATTTCTGTAGAACAGATTATATCAGACTGGAGATGGTGTAGTATAAGAAGAAGGTTGGTTGCTTTTTTTGTTAAGGAGTGGTTTTGAAGATAGGCAGAGTATGAAGTAAGGGGAAACTGCGTAATCTGATATTTAATATTTTTAAAATCTTCCCGGTTATTTTCTATTTTCTAGCACCTTGTGTAACACAAATATTAGATGGAATAATTCCTTGTTCAGGAATTTAAACAAAGCGGATTCTTTTTGATGTTTTGACAATGATTTTTAAAATTGGTGGCTGACGTTATCAAACACTGCACTGCTTGCAATCATATCATCATATGGCATAACCAAACAAGGATGTTCTGAAGTCATGCACATTAGATTGCTATGTATAACTATATTTCATAATTTCAAATTCTAAGTGCACTTGCTTTAATGTTCTTTTGTTTATCCAGCTGTGAAGGATTCATGTAATTTATTTAGTTGTTACCTTTTGACTTGTTTGCTCATTTCACTTTCTATTTCATCTTATACAGTGTTCATATTTTTTAAAAGAATAGTGTTTAAACAAGTCACATAACAGCAATTATGTCCTTAAATCATAGAAAAGAAAAAAATACATAACATATAGTCTTAAAATTAGTAGTTTTCTAAAAATTGACCATAACAAATGTATAAACCACAATCTCTTTCTCTCTGTCTCTTTTTTTTAAAGATGGAAATAGAGAGTACACCGTTCCATTGGGAGGACCTCAGAAGACAAACATCACAATTATTGTTGGCAAAGTCAAAGCATGGAAGCCAAGTACCATAGAAATTATCAAATAAATTTACTTTTTAAAGAACTTTTACTTGTGCTGTTAGTTTTTCCTTAAGTGCCAAATTCCAGATACATGTACTTCACTGATCTAATGACAATTAAGAACTTTCCATATTAAGAATTTTTTTAAACCTACTGCCAGGCATAGCAATATAATAAGATCTTATGTAATAATTGTTTATGCACTTTGGGAAAGAAAGAATTTATTGTGAATTTACTGAATTTAGAGAATACATCTGCCCAAAAGTTTGCTATAATTGGACATTTCCACCAAAGACAAACATATTCACCAAACTCTTTACGCTCTTTCCAATAGGTGTCTTTCAAATCAAAATTAACATACCTTAAGTGTATTGGGATGAGGTACCATCTGTGAATGATTTTTAAACATTGTTCACCATGAACAGAAAAAAGAGATTTAAATGGAGCATTAGTCCACATGGGGGCCCAAACAGTGTTTTCTATATTTATTTCTAAATCTTTTTCCCAATCTCGTTTAACCTCTATGAAGGTTCCAAATGATTTGTCATGTAAAAAGGAATATAGCTTAGAGATATGAAATTTTATTTTATTTTCTTCAAGAGTCATATAAGTTTGGAAAAAGCAATAATTTTGTACAAAAACGGTGACCAGGAGTTGATACCAGCTACTTAGTAAGTACGGCAGGGGTCAGGCCAGAATGCTTAGTTAAGTATAATTAAGTAGTGCATCTTGCATTGACACCCCCCACCCACCCACAATGTTACTGGGCAGCAGCTGCTATGAGTGATGATGGTCTGTTGTCCTCTTGATTGGGACACAGCAGACTGACATTTCCACTTCTCTTCATAGAATGATCTCTGGTGTGACAATCAGAAGTAGGATCTATATCACAGTTCCGCCTCTTACCAAAGATTGGTGGTCTGGGTGGAAATAATAGTCTGTTGCATCTTGATTGACAAGAGAACAGATCTCCATCACTCACAACAGTTGATGCCTGGTAAATCAGCATCATCGGACTTTTATGATCCCTATGTTTTCTCTACACTATTGAATATACAGGGATTGTGAATATGAATCAGTAACAGATACTGATTTGTAACTGCAGTCATGAATTCCGGCCAATGTATTTTGTACAAACATTTTTTTTTCCTCAGAGACACCTCACAGAAGTTAAGTAGTTTCTCAGGGGTGTCCTGACAGACACGATTTCTCACTGAGAATGAGAAGATTTTGAAGTATTATTTTCATTCACCTACTTCTCTCTCTCTGAAAGGAAGTTATGGTTCACAAAGACACATTAATCCATTTTCAATCTTACACACACACACACACACATGTGCACACTCCCATCAATCTATCCATCCATCCATCTATCCACCTCTCCTCTCTCTCTCTCAATCACACACACACACACACACACACACACACTCATTCATTGTCTTGCACAGAGAAACATAACTGCTCATCGATACACATGTACTTATATACATTCAAACTCAACTCTCATTCATACAAGGAAAATAGAGCATTCATGTTTCTCTACTTCCTGTCTCACCAATCAACCCTCCCTGCCCCAGTACTTCATTACCCACTTTCCATGCAGATTACTGTGTTCTCACAATATGATCTGACTGGAAAAACATTTTGCATTTTGATCCCAAGTATACATGGATAGGAAAAGATGTGCAGATATTTTAAAATGGTTTTAAATTGTGATGAAGAGAGTATCTGAAATTAGTAGTAAGAAGGAAGTGTTTTGCAAAAGTGAATGCTATCCTTGATCACAGTAAGCTCTATCACCTGTATGAAAATCAGCAAGCCTATTTCATATGTGAAGTCTTTATGCAGAGATACAGAATTAAAGGTCTGTGCTGGTTACTAAAGCATTTCATCTCCCTAGGACAATCTTCCTGGTAAGTATTAAAAACATCTTTGCATAAAAACCATCATGTTATGTATATTTGGCTGATGCTCAAAGCAAGCATATAAAGGATGTTTGACAAATAAAGAGGTTTAAATAGCTGCACACAAATCATACAAAAGGAGGAAAAAAAGCTAGGAACAAAACATATACCTAAATCCTCATAGAGAATAATCTGTTGTCACTGATAAAACAGAAATATAAACAAGCAGTGCGGATATACAACACACCGGTACAACACAACATGGACCAAGCCGGTGAGTTCAATCCACAGTTATTTTCCATGGAAATCAATGAAACTTGGTGATGGATTGTTATTGGTTTTTTGCATTAAGTTCAAAGGCACCTAAATGCAACCTGCGGTCCTCTATAATCTGCTCAGGGAAAATCTCAATGGTAACTAATTGCTCCAATGACAGCGGAGCAGTGAACTCACTCTGGCATTTAGTCCACACTTTAAAAGAGTTATTCAATGTACTCCAAGCTGTCCTAGAGTATATTCAGCATTTTTGGATAATTTCTTTAAGGTCTGAACTGTGCATTCAAGCAGATTCATCATCCAATGGCACTGAGATTGCCAACCACTGGTCAATCCCCAGTGTTTACATTTAAGTATATATGTTACCCTGATTTCTGGGGGTCCCGTGAGGGACACCTTAATGTGCTCAAATTAATGGGGAATGGGAATTAGCAAGAGCACAAGCTAAGCAATGCAAGAGGCAGGGCAACCTAGCGAGATCTTGAACCCAATGTTTATGGGGTCAGGCTGAGTTAATCATCAAACAGAAGTAAATTAAAATTGTTTTTCTTTATTTTGAAACACAGTCAATACGTATGTATGCAGACACTCACACAGACCTAATGAAAGAAAGGTAGGAGTTTGATAGAGGATTTTAAGAGGGATTTTTCAGGGAAAACTACACCTGATCCTGAAGCCCGGGTAGTCAGAAGAAAAGTCAGTTGGAGTGGAGATTTCTCAGCACATGGAAGCTGAGGGGAAGGCTCAGCAAATAGAGTGGCAGCAAGGCAGGATGGAAGCCAGGAGCGATCCGAAGAAGCGCTCAAAATTAGGGGGTCTTATAGGGGAAAATGTACCTGTAGGCTAGTATGTTCCCAGGGAAAACAATGGGTTTTGGGCTGGAGACAAAGCCTCCGAAAGGTGAATATTTAGCATGATTGAATTATGACAGAGTTGTCAATAGCACAGACAGTATGCAAACGAGGCGTGCTTGACAGTTTGATATTCGGCTCGTGAAGCTGCCTTCTAGGGGCAGGGGATTCTTTGTGCATACATAATGTGACTTTAAAGTGTTCTTGCCTGGAGGACTCCTGAAGCTGCAGTCCAGCAATTACTGGTCTGCCTGGATCTGTTTTGTATTGTTCAGCTATTTTCGGCCGTGCCTGTGTGCATGCTTGTCTGGGGGCCTTGCAAGCACATGGAAAGGAATGGGTAGTGAAGGCCAAATTCTTGATATCAAATGATATCTAATATACCACAGGCCCGGGCTAGAAACTACAGTAATATATATACATAAGATTATATGGTTACAGATTCTGGATGCACCAGAGGAGGAGCTTCAAATTCATGATAAAGTTGACTTTGAGTAAAATATAACAGGAAGGAAGTGTAATACAGAAATGTCCTGGGATGGTGGAATCACTCTTTTCACCCTGGCTTACTTCAACACTTTTAAGATATGCCATCTGAATGGAAACATTTAAGATGTGCTTCTTTATTAGGAATCAATAACTGTAATCTTTCAGGAAAATGGCATTCTTCAGTCCAGGGCATTTACTTTATGTTGTATAAATAACCACTGACGTATTCCCTATCATTCTTTATGATGGCTGATAATAAGAAATTTTCCTAATTTTAAAATTATGTTCAATTTATGTAATCTTAGATAAAAGACTCTAGTATGTGTGTCAGGGTAGGTTATACAGTAGTCATTGTTTCTTATCCTGTCTTGGGTAGACAGGGAAAACAAATGCCTGATCTGACATCCTTGAAACATTTGAAAGTTGTCAGCAAATCTATGACTAATCTACTGGATATTCAAAACATATCCAGCTTTCTTCAGTTTGTATTAACACCATTGTTTTCTGTGTTTCATCTTTTGGGTTTGGTAGTAGTCTGATGAATTAGGTCTAGTTTGTTAGCATGTTTTTTTGAACTATGGTGTTCAAAGCCGAAAACAGTATGGCAAATTAGACTGAATTTCAAAACCTCCCTTCTCAAGATAATGTCTACCATCATTCTTTGCCTTATACAAAAAAACTCATTAATTGGTCCAGGCAATTTGGAAGTGCAGTCATTCACACCTTGCTTAATTTCCCCTCATCTTTGCTCAAGAGGGTATCTATAGTTTTACAAACTCTAGAAAGAACATTTTTTTAACAGATCCACACCTCCTCCTTCCTCCCACTAATGTGAACTTCTTATACCCCACTTGAAGATTTAAAGAAGACTCATTTCACAAAGATAATTGCTAATTAGAAAATTAATTTATACAATACAACTTAATATTATCAAGAACAGGAACAATAAAATACATTAAGTACTTTTGGCTCATCTGAGTTTTAAACAAAAGAATGATTTGATTCACAACCTCTTTTGAATTCCTTGTTCTGTACCTTGGATTCTTCCCATACAGGCCTCCTTCTGAAGCTATTTTATAATTAGAAATAAATTGCTTTGAAGAGTGACACTTTCTCCATTTCAGAGGTATAAAAATGGCCCACAATTTCTCCTCTCTCGCCTCCTCTTCTGGAATAAGTTCCACTTGTTTTGAAAGACAGACTGGAAAGAGACTGCAGATATAATTTTGGAATAACTGCATTTGGTTACAAAAGATTGAATTATAAACACTTTACTTTCCCTTTGAAGCTTTTCCTGATCTTCCAGTACTTCAGATGACACTGCACTACCCTGTAGATTTCAAGACAGGTTGATGCCAAGATTGTAATCCCAAACTCTCATCTGCTGATTTTAGGTGAATATATCCAGTTCTAAAGAAAGCTATATTGACTCTGATGAGTTATCCAGCAAGATCACAATGTTGTCTCCTATAAAGGTCACTCTTTAATTCATTATGTTCTAGTATAATAGACTTGACTGATTCAGTGACAGAATCCTTTGCCATCCTATAGGGATGAAACTAAAAACCTAGTGTCTTTTATATGCTCTTCTCAAGGAGCAGAGTCTTTGTACATAGCTGGAACCCTTGAATGGTAAGAGAGAGACTTCCTTTGTCACACCTTTCTAAGAGCTTGTAGTTCTACTTCCCAGTTCCTTCTCCCAGCCATTAAGCATGAATGATCTTGCTTCCATTCATACAGCCAAGAAAAAGTATACCACTCACTGTTCCTATACTAGGGATAGAAAGAATATTCATAAATATCCAAATCTCAGACAACATCCCCCCTCCCAGAGGTTTCCTGGATGTTGGGAAACTCTGATGATGAGAATCGTAGATAGATCAGAATCTTTGAAATGCAGCACTTACTCTGCACAAAAAAGAAAGAAAGAAAGAAAGAAAGAAAGAAAGAAAGAAAGAAAGAAAGAAAGAAAGAAAGGAAAGAAGGTGGGGAATCTGTGCATGTACGACCTAGTGAAATTAAATGACACTAAAAATAAATAGTGCTCAGTGGACTGATTCAAAAATTGTTACCTCCTTGAATCTAGAAATCCAATGATATTCTTGCAAATTAATTTAACTGTCCATTGGGATCCATTTGTTTGTTTATTCTGATCCCAATGAAAGGATCAGAATCCCAATTCTTCTTCTAGGACATCTTCCTTTGGAGAGCTGAAAAACTGTAGAGAACTCTCCCTTTGCTGAAAGCAGGAATCCCAGTAATGTAAAGACTTCCTGAAAGAAAATAAAAGATTTGTATGTGGATGTGGTGTGTGTGTGTGAAGGTAATGTTTCTTCTGGTTTTGGGCTAGTGGAACATATTGACAGATCTAATATAGTATGTTCCATAGATTCCTAGTTTGGAAACCAAGAGAGAGAGAGAGAGAAAGAGAGAGAAAAAACAAACCCTGGTCATGAAACCCAAGAAAACAATGTTAAAATATCTCTCCTATTTTTTATGTTCTATAGAATTTGGATGGATGAACATTTTCAGTTCAGTAATTAGCCCTAACCCTAGAAAATTAATAATTAGCAATAATTAGCCCTATCTCTGGAAAATTAACCTTGACTGCACAGTTAACTGAAGTAACTCTTAACTTTTAAAACATCCTTTATTATCACCATACTATTAGAGTTCAGGAGACACTAGTTTCATATAACTACTGATACGAAATTTATTTCTGTTTTCAAAAGATGAAAACAGATATTATATTAGAATCATAGTCAATATCTTCATTCTTTTTGCCACTCAGTTGTTATTTTTCAGTTCCTTTTATTGTTGTGATGGTTTGCCCTTGCTACATGATGGCAAAGGAATATTACACAGTTCAAGTGCTGGATTGCATTCTGCCTTGTGGAGCTGCCTCATGTTTTGCTGTGAGAGCTGAAGGGATAACAAGGTAGATCTGTGAGAACAATGTATTTTATACCAAGAGCCTGAAGCTTGTGTCATTCAGATGCTGTGTATGTGTGTGTGTTTTAAAAGTAACTTAGACTGTTTTGTAAGTCAGCATGTATTGTGGTTGCAGTGTTAGATTAGGCCTCCAAGAAACCATAGTTGAATCCCTGTTCATTCTTGAAACCTACTGGGTGGACAAGTCACATTTTCTCAGCCTTAGTGGAAGGCAACGGCAAACATTCTCTGAATAAATCTTGCCAAGAAGACACTATGGCCATTTCTGCCTGGGGCGAGGGAATCGCCCTGCGCCGCTATTTACCAGATCTTCTGGCTCCCCGGTCTGGTCCAGGCTGCTCCAGAGCAGTGCGTGGTCATCAATCCACTCTGCTCCAGCATCCAAAATGGCAGCTTTTGGTTGGTCGTGGGTCTTGACCAACCGCTGAAGCTTGCCAGCCTAAAGCCCACACTCGGCAGATCGCAGGCTCGCATTGGTGAGAGCCTGCAAATCTGCACAAGGGAGCAGGCTCACAGTAGCGCACTCTGTGCTTTTGAAAGACCGAAAAAATCAGGTCTTTCAAAAGCACGCTGGAGGACCACTTGGGGTCATTCCGGAGCAGACTGAGGTGCGGATCTACGGTAAGTAGTCCGGACCCAGTCCAATCCAAGGTGCAGACGTCCTCCGTGGAGGACGCACTGCACCGTTTTTATTACCCCATGTGGAAATGGCCTATGATAGATTCACCATAAGTCTGAGTCGAGCTCTGCACTTCATCCTGGCTATCTTGTCTCCAAAATCACACTGCCTCAAGGGGTGAGCAACAAGAAAATGGCAATGTTCAGAATGGATTTCAGTTTTCAAAGAGCCTCTGGACAATCAAAAAAGATCTTTTCAGTAAGGTGCTCTCAGTGGAGGGGACAGCTGTAATGAGAAGAGTTTATTGGCTCTGGTGTAAAACTAACAGTTTGTCTTGGCAGGGATTTGGCAGGCAGAGCTGGTGCCTACTGAATTATAGGCTTATTACACACAATTATGTGTGTTTATAAAGAGCGAATGGCAGCCACAGGCAGAGTTGACTCCAATATCCATTCTCTGAGCAGGTGACAGGTAGGGGAGGAGGGCACTACAAGTAAAGCCAGCCAGTAGTCACTAGGTTTTAAATGGCTTCATTAACATGGGTTTCTTTAATAAGACTTGCTCACTGAAGGCCAGAAGTTGCCTGTTAAGATGAAACCTAAATGTAAAAGTGACAGGTAGGGCACCATAGAAAGATAGTTTCTTCTTACAATGTGTTGTGTCATAATTATTGTTATCTTGTGCCAGTGCTGAATTTTCATAGTTCATGTCATGATGCCCTGCTTTGGATGGACACTTTTTGCCAAATGAAATTTCTCCTTTAAAAATCTATTCGTTATTTAACTTGAACACTCAGTACCACAGCCACCATTTCAATGCTGTTAGGCTCCGACTAAATGAATAAAGAGAGCCATCAGTAGTAGAGCTGAGGGTTGAGAGAATATTCAAAAATATTAGAACTGTGGCCAAAATCCTGATGAGGAGAATGCAGGACTGACAAGAATCTTTGCAATTTGGGATTTATTTTGCACCACATTTTCATGTAATTTTTGTGCACAACACAGAATTTTCTTTGCAGACAATGCTGTTTTCTACACAGATAATGTTTTCCTTGGGGAGAAAAAAATACATGTGAAAAATCTGTGGCAAAAAGTGTGAATTCTGAACAAAGTAAATCACAAAGTGAGTATCATCTTCAGGAACTGCAGTTTTCAAAGTTATTTTTTTCCTTCTTTCAAGAATGATATTAGCAAAGAAGTACATCTCTAAGTAGAATGAAACAATTGTGGTTGTGAAGCTTTTATCTTTATCATTGGAAATGATTACAGTAACCCTAGATTCAAAGTAGCAAACATTCTGTCCTTTTTTTTTTAAAAAAAAGAACATAATCCAATATGATGTCATGCATCCTTTTGAGCATTACCTACACCTTTCATTTTGTTTCTTTAATATGAATCCTACATATTATCATATATTCAATGTGTTCACACAATGGTGTCTCCAACTGAAAGGAATGGAATGAATATATCCATGTATACTTAGGCCATTTCTACACTAGATTGTTATAGTACTATTATTCTACTTTCAACACCCTATGGAATCCTGTGGTTTGTAGTTTAGGGAGGGGCTTTTGAGGCCCATAGACTTAGAATGACAACAGGAGGTACAGTAAGTATATCTACTGTACTGTTGGTGTTAGGTAAATGTTTAGATGTAATTATAAAAGTAGAAGATATGAATGATAAAACAGTTTGGGTCTGTCATTTGTTTAAAAACAACCTTTTCCAGGAAGCTTGTTTACCAACAAAACACAGGGCAGTTTAAATAGGAATCTGGAATGACCACTGAGACTTGGATCTTACACTTGACTGCTAATTTGCTTCAGGAGCTACTAAGGAAACAACCGCTATCTTTGCTGTTATTTTGCTAGCAACATTTTACTGTTAATTCTGATCTAGTCACCATGCTTTAAGATTCAACAACTGTTCTTAACATGACAGGAAAGCTAGGAATAGAAAGTAAGATAGTGACAGCTAGCAATGAGACTAGTTCCTGGTTCCCTTGCACTATTTTTTTAAAAAAAAACCACAGCAGAGTATTTTCTTTTTTCAAATGCACCATGGCCATATTTGGTCCTTTCATATAATGCAAGTGTGACCCTCCAAACATTATTGAATTGCCAATCTCATCTTAGCCAGTATAACCAGTACTGGAACTCATAGTTCAACAACAGCCCAGACATCTGGGCTACACAACAGCTACAATAATTTATTTTTTATTACAAAAGTATGCCTTGGGAGATAACTACAGGTCAAACTAATTATAATGACGGAAGGAACTACTATTCATGGGATGCTTATCCTATTCACATATAAAGTGGGGAAGGAGGTCTGATTTTTATATGAAAAAAAGAAGTGGACGCTGGACCTTCTGTTGACTTCTGTGGTCATACTTCACTTAGCTTTGAAAGGAAGCTCTCCCATGTTCTCTGTATTGGTATTTCTGGTGAGTAACAGACAAGGTTATCCAGTACGAGTCTCAGCTTGGGGTAGGAAAGGGGAAATTCACTAGATTCACATTTCCACATAGAAACAATCACTTCTCAACTCCCATGGACACCAATGCAACAGAATACATGTAATGTACATATCTTCCCAACTTTCATTTGTGAGGCTTTATGTAAAAGGCTTGAAACCATACAAACATTTGTGAAATTAAAAAGAAAAAGCACACATTAGAAAAATGAGCATAAACATGCTTTTGACCACACAACATTGCATGCAGAAATGGGTATCTGCATACAGAAATGCATAATTGGGCGGGGGAGAATCACACAAAATCCATACCAATTTCCATGCAGAAAAAGAAATTAACATAACTGAATAGAGAATGGAGTATGAATGCTGGTGGGAAATCATGAAATTCAATGAGAACAAGATAGGCAGATGTTCACATCACTACCTTATCTTGGATTAATGGACTACCATCATAGTTGACCTCCAGTGCTACTCTTGGTACCACAGTGTAACCATGTAAATGGAGCAGTCTTAACTGGCTAATAGTATGTTAAATCATGTGATTCTTCCTATATTGTCCCAAATGACAGGTTTGACAGAACTCAATGTCTCTCCTCTTGCTTCCCTAGTGGTACATGTTATTTTTCTTACAACTGAAACAGCCTGGAATGGAAAATATCTTGTAGTGCCCAGGCTAAACCTTGGCCATTCCATTTCAGTGATTCTCACACAGTGGGCCTGGAAAAGACTTCTGTCAAAGAAATCTGAAAACTGATCAGAGAAGAGAGTTTTTGGCTAGGTGGTAATTACCTAAATACTAGGTAGCATCTTGGGTCCACACCTACTTTTTATGCTGAAGAACCATATCAGTGGAAGAGCTTGTGGAACTGGGCTACAAAAGACAACAATCACAGAGAAGTTTAACCTACTTTCAGAGTGGCACTGTTTCAGTATGTGAATCCCAGTATTACTCTGATTTCATTTATGAGAAACTACTACAGAACACCCTCTGTAAATATGGCACAGAGGTCTTATTACACACACAGTCATTGTTAGTGCTTTGGAACAGAAACAGACTCCAGGTTGTATAATCTTGGCAGCAGGAATGACACAGCATATCTCATAAAACAGGTGTAGTTTGTTGATATGCTTTAATCTGATACTGTGGCCACCATAAAGTAAGGAGACAAAATATTTTCTGATATCATGTAGCACCCTCATATGTTTGTCCAAGTTATTTCAACAGCTCCCTGATTGCTCTGCTCACAATAAAAAGAATCTTTCCCTTTTTGTTAGTCTGATAACTCAATCACATCACACTCTGGTACAGAAGATGGGTGGCTGTTATGTTGGTGGGGAACTAAATCCATTCTGAATTGCAGTCTGAATTTGGGTAAATTCAATTTCTCCAAGGTGATGCATCATGTTTGAGGTTAGGGTTCATTTCCTTGGATGGATCCCTTAAAATTCAGATTAAAACCCAGAACAGATTTATCACCTCACTCATTTTGGGGTTATCCACTTGCTCTGCTCAGGAACATAATGCAGTTAATTTAATGCAAGACTCAGCAACTGAACTGGGCATGGGGACCGATTTTTGAAATTGTGCCTTCTACTCTGCCCTGTGGACTGCACCAGAACATTCTCAGCAACCTGAAATTTCCCCTTTTCCTTTTTTTTTTTTTTTTTGGCTGGGGGGGAAATAGGGTTAACAGACTACCAGAAGCAGCAAAATGTACACACACACACACACACACACAGAGAAGCTCTCTGCCATTCTGCAGAGCCTCTGCTGTTTTCTGTAGCTCTCCAGAGAAGGTCTTTTCCAGTTTCCAATCTCAGCAGGTCCCAGAGCCCAGCATTTGGAAAACACCTGCAGCAGCATGTGGGTTGATTGATAAGTGCACCAGCAGTCAATGCAGAGAGAGGTAATTTTCTTCCACTGTGTGTTTCAAGTTGAGGAAGAGCCTTGGTTCCCTCCGAGATAGCTTCAGTGGGTTCTCTCTTTGCGTCTGCCATCCTTTCCTTTCCTTATAGGCCCAATTCACACATTAAACTTTTTCTTTACCTCCATCTTGCTGTATCTGATAAGAGTCAGCATGTGCCTTCCCATTTTATAACAGATGAGCTGAAAAGCTCATTTCAAACCAACTATTAGCCTGAAAGGGTTTCACTTTATCTCCATATAAAAGTATGTTCCACCATCTATCCTTTGCTGCTATGAAGTAGTATATCTCAGCTGATAATTGATGGCAAATGGATTAGAAGAAATATGTACTGCTAACTTTAGCAAACACCTGTTTCTGATGCCAAACCTTTAACTTCTGATTGTCTATCATTTATTCATTCCCTGAAGAGTGTTCATTGGCTGTCAACCAACTTTCTTCTATGGCTACCATGAAATTTTTCCTTGTTATTTAAAAGAATTATTAAAATATGAAGCTCCAAATTATTAATGCAATCTGTCATGCAGGAATAAAATAGATGGCTGCTTTTCAAATATGGGCATTGCAGAAACTATATTCTTCTTCAGGTGGTATTAAACTGTGTAAAATAAAGACACAAGGAAGGACAAAGTCTAGCTCCATTGCCTCCTGTTAGATACCCATTGCTGTCTGCATGAGGAAGATCATCTGATCAAAGAAGAAAACCTCTTCTGCCCATGGAGGCTTTTCCACACAATTTAAAACCCTGATTTTTTTCCACTGCTGAAAATCACTTGCAGATATAAGTTTTGACACTAGTCAATATTAGGTCTTAACTAATTAGGTCCTAGACTATTTGCTTATGAATAGAAATCCACACAACAGAAAAAAAAAGTACAACTCATTTTTCTTTAATTCAAGTTAGCTAACAAGTATACACTACAGTGCTTTTTTCTCCAAGGATATCATACAAAACATTACAATTGTCTTCAACCACAACAGAGGTTATAATAACTGAAAAATCATGTCTCTCTCCAGTGTAACTTTTCACTTTGAGGGAAAGGGAGACTAGTTGACCAGTCTTTGGATAGATGAAGGTCTTGAGAGTCAATACAAAGCAAAGCTTTGATAGTGGTACAAGCAAACATATCCTGAAATCTTTGTAACTGCTGATTCCTCTGTAAAAGTCTTGATTCAGCAAAATTGAAGCTAATTGTATTTGCTTGTTTTCATCTTGACTCTTTGTTCATCCCTCTTTTAATATTTTTTTCTACTTCTTGGGCAAGATTCTTCTTCATTCTTCCTGTAGTTAAAACCAATTAGTAGTCTCATTTGTGCATTTAGGCAATTTCTGGAGGATATACTATAAGACTCATACAAAATCAACAACAGAGGCATAAAAACCTTGAGTTTTGGATCAGTGTGGAAGTTCCTTTAAAGCAGTGGTTCTCAACCTGTGGGTCCCCAGATGTTTCTGGACTTCAGCTCCCAGAAGCCCTGAGCATTGCCCATAGTGGCTGGGGCTTCTGGGAGCTGAAGTCCACAAACATCTGGGGATCCACAGGTTGAGAACCACTGCTTTAAAGTATGAAATTAAAAAAAATACTCCCTTACAAATCTCCCTCTCCATTCCACACATCCTTTTTCTTCTTCTTTGTATTACTTTCCTTGTCTAGCAACTTTGCATGGCCATTGTTTTAAAAACATCAGTTCCACCTTGTCAGTATCTACTCAAGGTTAACTACAAGTCATGATCTCTGCTATGTCAGCTGTTCCTTTATTTTTGCCAAATGTAAGCATACATTTATTGGTCCACTTGGACTTAAAGGAGTAGGTATACTTTGAACAAGCAAAAGCTCTTAATCAGCCATCAAGGCCTTCAGAGACCATCTATGGAGAGAAATTGTCCTCTGTACAAAGTCAGCTTCAGCATACAGAAGGCAAAAGAAATCCATACAGTTGGGCATAGGTTAGTGCATTCCTCCTATTTGTATTTTTTTTTCCACACACACTGTAATAATCCCTGCAGAGGGCCTAATAATAGATCCTAGATAGATAGATAGATAGATAGATAGATAGATAGATAGATAGATAGATAGATAGATAGACAGGCAAACAGAAGAAACAGAGAGAATGATGCAGCCAGTTAAAGATCTAAGACCTAGACTTGGGTGGGTTATCATTTTCTGGAATACCCAGTAAGACTAAATCAAGCATATACAAAGCATATATCAAACATATTTAAGAGGCAGCTAAACTCTCTCTCTCATATATCCTAAAATAAGTAAGTTTATGGAAATTAATGCTGATATTTCTTCCATCATGCAAAAGCCACATGAGACCCATAGAAAGCTGTTCTAGAAGATTGCAGCTACCCTCCACAGTCTGGAATTTAGTAAGGGAGTTGCTGGAGAAGGGGAGATTTGCCTTGAATTGCATGAACCTTTTCCCAATTTCTCCACTCCTTTGTTCTCTCTCCTCAAATTGCTGAAGAAGATTTGTGGATATACCAATGGCTTTATGGAGTGGAGGAGCTGCATTACTTAGTTGAAAATATTCATCTGTGACAATTTGTACATCTGTGTTAGGCTGCATCTTCTCGCACAATAGTTTCCCTGAAAATCTTTCAACACAACAATTCAATGCATGGTACATTCAGTATTGCCTTTCATTTGGGAACTGTGTCATGTGTGGTGTGAAAGTGACCTATTTCTTCCCAATAAATTTTGTCTATGTTCACTTCACAAAAGCCTGCAGACAATGAAATGTCAAACAAGTGGGCAAGAAAAAGAAAAGATGCTCCTTTTTCCTTTAGCATCTGAGTGGGCTTAAGATCAAGTAACCACCACCCTTCCCACCTCATGCTTTTTAAAAACACCTTTCCCTGACAAAGGGACTTATGATCTCAAAAGCTTGCACAGATTGTTGTGCCCTTTGAATTGGCCTAGCAAAATACTGCCCAGTAAGAATTTTAGAAGCTGTCATATGGCCAACACTCCTGCCTTACATTTTGTTTGAACTGAAGAATACCAGATGTAGCCATTTAACAGTAGAACCCTAAAATAACCATGGCACAATCTTTCTATAGTGGTAGGAAAGTTGCTTCTGTGAGGCAAGAGGCTATGCTGATGGTAGCAGTGATGCTGGTAGGCTATTCCATGTTAGGCAAACTTTGGTTGAGGAGCCGGACTAAATAAACCAAATAGCTACTGGACAGAAGCAGTATCGGGAGAGGGGACTGATGCATAATCTCTCAGAGATGAATGCAGCAGCACTCTAGATAACACTTGTTAGTACTGTGCAGAAGAAGGCACCAGCAAACCACTTTTGAATGACTTTTACGAAGAAAACTCTATAATGAGACAATCCAAAATGAAATGAGAGCCAGAGCCAAAAGATGAGACTCTCAGATCAGAAGACACTCAATGAGCTACTAGGAAAAAGCAGAGGACGAGTAACACTGTGGCTAATGACACAGCTGTACTCAACCTGAAATGATGTTCACCTGTTGACATGTTCAGAGGTGAAAAGGAAATTCAAAACTGCATAACACATATTATACAAACATGGAACATGAGAAGAATAAATCATGCCAAACTAGACATTCTAAAACAAACAACAACAAAAATTAGAAAGTATAAACATTATAATATTGGGTTGAGTGAGCTAAAATGGCCAGAAATAGGACAGTGATAGGACTTTTCAGTGAGATAATTATTTCAGGGTTTTACTCAGAAAATGAAAACATACGAAGAAATGGTCTGGCATTAATAGTGAGAAGAGATGTATCAAAAGCAATCAGGGGATGCAATGCAAAATCTAACTAAATAAGACTTCCAGAAAAACTCATCAATATAACCATAACCCAAGTTTGTATTCTAACTGCAGGGAGGAAGAGAAGAAACTGAAAGATTTTATGCTGAAGTCCAGGAAGAAACACAGAATATGTTGATAATCATAGATAGCTGGAACACAAAACCAAGAAAAAGAGCAAAAGTTGGAGAATTTGGCCTGGAATCAAGAAATGAAGTAGTAGATTGACTGATTGAATTTTGAGAAGCCAACAGTTTGTGAAGCCATCCTTTAGGCAACCCAAGATTTGACTGTATATATGGACATCACCTGAAGGACAATGCAGAAATCAAATAGACTACATGGTTGGAAGCAGAAGGTGGAGAAGCCCAATTGTCTCTGGAAAAACAAGACCAGGAGCAGAATGCGACACAGACCATGAACTGCTAATATCAAACATCAGAATAAAACTAAATAACACTGAATCAATCATAATGAACAAAGAACAATCCCTGTAGTATTTAAAGATAATATAAAAAATATTTCTGAACTATTATGCCTAATTCATTGCAAGCCAGAAAAAGCGAGGGACATTGTGAGGGAGGGAGCCAAGGAGAAAGAAAAGCCTCCTTGGATGACAGAAGAAGATCCAAGAAATCAAAGGGAGATGTAAACCAAGAGTGGGGACTCTGTGACCTTTTTTGCACCCTACTTTGTCCCGTGATGCTCCAGTGGTGATCCCAGCAGCACCTCTGTTGGAAAAGGAGTTTGAGGGGAGTGCTCCCCTCTGCACCAGACCGTCTCCCTGCCGAAGGAAGCACAATGGACTCACCTCTTCCTGCTGCAGCACAGCCGGGCACTTTCCCAGGCTGCACTGGGGCAGGAAGTGCCTCCATTGCACTTTCTAGGCTTCCACAAGACAGGTAACTGTGGGATGGTGGCGTGATCTTGTGTCATTGATGGTGAAAACCCATCAATGATTTAATCTGCGATTGAACTGCCTGGCGATGGAAAAGGAGTGAGATCATGACGACATCATGAAGAAACGTCATTACGGTCCTGCTCCTCCCCAGTCCCCATGTTGAGACAACAGCTTCCTATGGGATGGGCCTGTATGACCATCAGGGAAACACGTTACATAATAAGGTACAAATAAAAAACTGTTGGAAGCTATATAAACAACATGAAAGAATGGTAGATTCATTCAAAGAAGGGCCATTTGAATATGAACCCAAATTTTTAGACAACGAAGTAGAAGAAATAAGTGTTTTTCATTCAAAACAATGATGTACAAATTTTCTGCAGAATAGATCTCAAATAGTCTTTGAGAACTGCACTGTTTCCAAAGTCTTTCTTGCAGTGAGAAGAAAATTGTTAGCATTACTCACTGATTCCTTCAAGAATCAAATGAATGAAGAATTATATTCCTAAATGCATGTATTAAAGGAAATTGCATTCAAATCTGCACATTCATTTTATACACAATAAATTGTTCACAAAGGCCAAGAGTCTATATGCTTTTAAATTAAGGTAAATATAGAACTGCATGGATAGTCTGGATCCAGAAGCTATACAAGGATTGCACCATGGAAAACATGAGGATCTTACAGAAAGAAAAAGAGACAGATTCATCTCTCCCTAAAGTGCTGTTCATGAATATATAAGCAAAGCCTATAAGGCTTTATTATAGTCCTGCATTATATTGCTTGTCTACCACCACTGAACTCCATAAGAAAAAGCACCAAAGGAATCTCAAGAATGCGGATATTTTGAAACCAAGCCTCAGCTATTTAAATTTAGGTTTAAATTTTTGGATGACAATTCCCTGAATCCCCCAGCCAGCATGGGCATTTATCATGCTGGCTAGGTGATTTCTAATTTCTCCACAAAACTTATCTAAATTCTGTATAAGTTTATCTGAAACAGTCCTAGTTAACAAGACACGATGAGAATGACATGCACAAGCCTTCGGCAAAAGATCCATATCATGGTCCACAAATATACATCTCTTTGTGGAGATTTGATAAGAAGTTAAAAACAGGACACTTCTCAATCAAAGACAATTTGTTCAACATAAGAAACTACCAATTTGAAAAACAATGAGAAGAACAATTTGTTTGCTATTTCAGTCAGCATGGGCATGGTTTGAAAAGAATGGCAGAAAGCTTAGGAGATAACAAAGAACAAGCATAGGAAAAAGCAATATTGGCAAACATTCATTCTGCAGGTGCTCTGTGTTGCTATTACAGTTTTGCAGGGAGAAGAAAATGCATCTTTGAAGCAGAAATTCCCCAAGCCAACCAATCTCATGAGCAGGGAAAGGGAATGGATTCAAAAGTACTAATTTCAGCAGTCTTACTGGATATAACAGTCACTTTGGGAAATAAATTATGATAATGGGAAGGCATACAGAAATCCTAATGTTATCAGAAACATGTGTGTTGTTTTAGTTATTGTCAGACAGAATATCTATATATTCTGACATGAGCAATCTTGTATTTCTAGCCAGAGTTTTAGAAAGCTTCAATTGAAATTTAAGTCTCTGACTGTCTTACTGCCTTTGTCTGAAAACCCCAGCCATTTCTCTCTATGACATTCACTCTGCAATCACACAGGATTAAAATGTATTCAGATTTATTTATTTTTTAAGAAGTCAGTGGTGTCTGTGCTTCTCTGCTTCCTGCAGTAGGAAATTTATCATTGCCCTGGGCACTGTGTAGCTGTCATTCTCCATCACCCCTTCTCACCAATCTTACACACACAAAAAACCTAAGCAATTTAGTGATCAACAAAGCCTTGCGATGCCTACATGGCCTGCTGCTCTGGTCTCCACTAGTATTTCTAATTCTACCTCACTTCTGTCTCATCCAAACAGCTTTCATATTTCTTCATTTTTTTTCAAAGTGCATATTTTTGTGTGACTATGCATATTAGAACTGGAAGAGGAAGTTCCTGCTTTGTATTAGGATGTGAAGAAATCCCACCACAGCAAGTAAACATGCAAAGAAAAATCCCTTCATTGCCAACGTCTTTGTGTTGTTTCTAGTATGGGCTCAAAATGCTCTACACGTGTGTTTCTTGTTGTCTTGACTGCATCTTCTCCTGTTTGGACAAAATATATTTCATGTAAAACTCTGTGGAAAATTAGTGTCTTTTTCCCTTGGTGAAACTAGGTGCACATACACACACAAGAAGCACAGCAGAATAGAAATAATGATTAAAAAGGCACAAGCAACTCATCAAATACTACTAGACTCATGACATGGCAACAATTAGCACATTTTGCAGTACAGCACATTTTACATAAACTGTGCAAAAATCACCAACAAAAAAATGGAAATTTTAATTTGTCACCAAATTGATGCCAAAGTTGGCATCAACTGGGCCTCCAGGGGAGCGAATTCCACATCTTGGGGAGCCACTGCAGAGAAGGCTGTCTCTCAAGTTGTCCCACAATGTATTTCACCTACTGGTGGAATACCGAGGAGGACACCTCAAATAAATCTCAATTTTCAGACAGGTATATGTGTCATGCCCTGCCTTGGGGACTGTGGCAGTGAGGAGGAGGTTTCTGACTCCGACGTAGAGGCTTCCCCACAGGCTGAAGTGTCCCCAGAAGCTGGTCCAGAGTTAATACACAACAACAACAACAAGGGCCTGAGCCAGGGGAACAAATAGAGGAAGACATAGCTGACACACCTACCTTACAGCAGAGACGCTGTGAATGGGAGGGCTTGCATAACTCAGCCTATTTAAATAGTAAATGAGCCCTAATGAGGGCATACCTGTGGCAGCAGCAGCCATAGATAAAAGAGGGGTCCAACTGGCCTTTCCTCCCAGGGTCAGCAACTGGTCTTTTTGGCCCTGAAACCTTGTGCTCTTGGATCTGGCCATCTTGGAACTCTGCCTGTTTGGACTACGGGTTTGGATTTGCCCCTTCGGATCTGTTTGCTCTTGGCTGTCTTTCTGTTTGGACATTCTCTGACTCTCAGCTTGTGCATAGGAGCTGTCCTGTTTGTGAGTAACTGCCTGCACTGCTGCAGACACGACAATATGTAGAGAGAGGTGCTCCCCAAGTTTTGAAGTTCTAAACTCTTTAGCATTTTAAATGTTACCACTAGCACCTTGAATTCAGAATGGAAGCTTGTTGGCAACCAGTGCAGTTCCTTCAGAGCTGGTGCTATACCGTATCCGAATGGAGTTCAAATGAGCAATTTGTCAGATAAAGGATGCATTTGTCAGATAAGGGATACTCATGTGAATCTGAATTCTAGTAGTCCTTCGTCAAGAGTGCTACTACAACAACTGACTTTAATAATCACTATTGTCTTAGAAGCCTTTTGGGAGTAAAAACTATTGAATCCTACCCCCAAACCCAAGCATGTCTCTGCATACCAGTTGCTGAAAGCATAAATAAAGGATTTCTGTTGTGTTCATGTCCTTCTTGTTACCTGTCCATAAGCATCTAGTAAGGCACTGTGAAAAAGAGAATGCTGGACTGGATAGAAATTTTGCATGGTCTTATACATTCCCACCTTGGGTAATATTTAAAGAGGACAGATGGGTTGTCCCTGTCTTTGCATTACACGTAATAAATTAGCATTGTTGGACTTTCAGACTCAGGCATATGACTGTGGGTGTCACTAAATAGGTCCTTATTTATTACTGCAGAAGTGATCAGCTTTGAATGGGAGGAAATCTCGTAGTCCCAACCAGGGGTATAGCTACAGAGGAACAAAATGAGGGTTTCGCCTCCTAAATAGTGATTCTGCCCCCAAATAAATTTTCATTCCATATTCAAGTTTCTAGCATTGTAATAATTAAAAGTTTCAGTTGATCATTTAGAAACATCATTTTGGTATCAAAAGACAGGGGGCACACAACATTTTCAAAGGAATGTGAGCATAGCAAATGTAACTGTTCTAGGTATGAGCAATTTTTAGTGTCACAGCCTCTGCTATGCTAGAAATTGGGGCGTTGAAGGAAAATTTCATACAGAGGGGCAGAATTCTTATTTGCCTGTCACCAAGCTACATGGCCTTCCTCTCCACTCACCCATCCATTTAAGTGGTCTTCCTTTCCCCTCACTCACCCATTTAAGCCTACGAGTACTTCCTTTCACTTCACCCAACAAGCTGTGCTTTATCTCCTCTTGCCCATCTTTCTTTTCTTCCATCCCACCATCATTGCAGTGCTATTTCTCTTCACTAATTCACATTCTGTCCTCTCTCACCTCTACTCTTTTTCTTTCTTATGGATCTTTTCATCTGCTACAGTGTTCATTCATCCTTTCTGTCAACTTTCTTTCCTGCACATTACTTCTTCCTTCCCTTCCCTTTATGAAGAGCAGCCGTCAGAGGGATGCATTCATTTTTCTTGTCATGCTGCTTTTGTTACTTTGCCTCTGACTCATCTGGAGCTGTCTAGAGAACATCTAAAGAAATTAATACACCTGGCCTTGCTGTGGCTTCCTTTCTGATAGTTGGAAAAGTCTGCTAGCAAGTGACTTCAGATGGTACTACAGGCTCTATACTCTGAGGTGCACACCCTCAGCATCTCCTTAAAAAGTATATGAAAGGCTGCTTCAGATGGGACAAATATGTTGTAAATGTGTGATATTTGGTTCTCTTATTCTTGAGGGAAGGGGTTGAAAGTCCAAATGATAAATTTATTGTCCTGAACTGTTCACTGGCAGTTCTCAGCATGAGCTGCAACATTTTAGTCTCATCCTTAGTGAGCTTATTTTCAATGCTGAGATGGATTGGGACAAAATAGTCTCTTCCTCTCCTCTATTTCTTTTCATTTTTTTTAAAAAAAGAGTTATAGTGCATCACCACATTAGTGAAATGGCATTTTTGTATTATAGCTTTATACATATTTTTCACAAATAATCAGAGAGGAGAAAAATTTCCCTTCAAAACATAGGAAATCATAGGAAATCATAGGAAATCATGTCCCCTTAGAAAAACAAAAACAAAACAAAAACCCTAGTGCAAATCTAATAAATCAGTACAAAACACAGAGGAGATAACTGGCAAAAGTCAAGGAACTATGTTTCAAGAATTCACTCTTCTTTAAACCAGTCTGGAAAAGACCCAAGTTTCATAGTCTTGGAGCTATAGTAGAGAAAAACACATACATGGACATATATATTCTCTCTCTCTCTCTCTCTTCTCTGCATTCCCCTCTGTTTCTCTCTCTTTCTCCTTTATTACTGTTCCTTTTTCACTGGCAAAAAAGATGACAGAGATTTCCCGCTACAGATATCAAGATAACCTGACTAGGGTTGGGTACTATGCATGCTAATTTAGAATGAGAAGGAGAGACTGCTATTCTACCTCAGCAGCAAAATGTCTTACGCTGCCACTGCAAACAATTAGTCCTCAGGAAATCTGTATCTCTCATTTACCATACTTTTCATATATCTCACAGTTAATACTCAGAAAATGCACTGTTTATTTTTAATTTAATCACTTGGATGAAAATCTATAAACCAACAGGAATCTCTTTGTCTATCCTGCCACTATTGGAACATGAAATGGAATTTCTGCCTCCTGTTAACATTCCTTAGTCATTTCCATTGTCATATTCACTGTTTATATATTGGCTCAGGACTGTAACTGTAAATTCTGAAGTGCAGTCAGTCAGTACCCATAGCCAAGCCTCCAAGGAGAGCCCAGAAATACATCCAACTGTATAGATAGGTATCAACAAATCAATCCTACTATTTTCCAGCCTCCACCAGGAGTAGACATTTTATAAAGACAATGGGCCTTAATAAATACATTCAAGACTATGCCATTCCAACAGGCATAGTCATTGCAATATGTCACTGAGGAATCTATCCCACACAGCTAGGGTTGGCAGCAGGTGCCTGGTGTTGAGTCTTGGGGCCTCGTCTTTCTTCTCTGATTCTCAGGAAAAGCAGGGGGAAAATCTCAGGGTGAGAGCACTTCCTTAGAAACACCACTACAGCCTCTTTACTATAGCATGACAAAGGATGGTTCCTAGGTCTTGTTTTAGTACTGAAATGTCAGGAGGTCCAGATGTAATCTCGAACAGGTAACCCTGCCAACAACTCCTGTGAGGACCACAGCTAAACTCAGAGGGGACAGGGAAACCTGAACAATCTTGCAGATGATAACATCACTCCTGTTACATAAATTGACTTTTAGTGATCACATTCCTTGTTTAAGTGAGGGGGCATATTAAATACTCATGTGTTTTATTCTCAAAAAGTCTGCCCTCAGGATGAATAAACAGTCGGATCTTCAGAAATTTTAATGAAACAGACACATTTTCCAGCTGCAACACTGCCTTAAAACTATATGACTGTAAGAATCAAACTCTGAAAGGTGTCCAAAGAGATTGAGGAGGGACAGGAAATAGGCTTCCTATGAATACACCTGCATACCTCAAACACATCATCCCACATATCATAGGCCATTTCCACATGGGGGTAAAACCCCGCGCTGGGACGACCGGACACAGAGGTTGTCTATACCGCGGGGTGCGCTAGGGCGGTGAAAAAAGGTGAGGTTCTAGACCTCAAACCGCCCTCGTGTAGCCACGGGGGTGTCGTTCCGTGTTTTATAAAGACCACTTTTCAAGTGGTCTTTTTAAAACTCTGGCGCGCTACTCCGTCGCAGTGCCCCATTTAGAACTGCAGGGACGCGCTAGCGCATCCCTGCAGAGCTGCCCAGGGGCAGGCTTCTGGCTGGCGCACTGCCCTGATTGGTGGAGTACTGCTGGAAGCCACCGGCTGCCATTTTGGGCACCGCTGGACAACGGCGAGCGCCGTCGAACGCCGCCGATGTTTAGAGTGGCGAACACGCGCTGCTCCCCACAGGGACGGAGCCTCCCGCTTCATGGTAAGCTCCGTCCCCGCGTGTGCCGCCCCGTTTCCCCACGTGTCACCAGCCCCTGTGTGGAAAGGGTCCTTGTCTTGATATACTTGATTAGTTCTAGTGAAAGAGCTTTCTAATGTACCTGTTCTGTGCAGTAACACCAGCAGAGAGGAGAATGGAAAGTCCTTGTTGTCAAAAGCATGTAACTGCTTGTCATATTTCCTATAATGAAACTTTTTGTCCCCTGTTAGCCAAAGTTCCCAGTTCTTTATCACGTTTTCAGGGGAATCAATCCTAAATTCCATGCCTTTTGATATTGCCATTGCTTCTATTAATTCACAGCTGGAAGGAGGAAGGGAAACAGGAAGACAGAAGATGACTGTGTGAAAATGGTGAGCTGAGACAGCAACTCAGAGACACACTTTGTCTGCACTGACTTCTTAAAGCCTGAAGCATTAAGAGAGTTTTTCTAGTGAGTGGAGGAGCATCAAATTCATACAGTTTTATTCTCTCTCTCTCTCCATCTCTGACTCAAGTGCAAACATTGGAAAACTGATGTCAGTCCCAATTATGCTTGTAGTTGTTTATGATACAAATCAGGAAGCAGCTTGAAAATAAATGTGATGGGTTCAATGAAGAAACATACCCAGAGTGATGGTTATAATCATGCAGTTCCATTTGCTTCCCCTTGACCATGGGTTACATGAGGAACGCCCCTGCCTCCCACTACCCTTTCACCCTTAAACTGATGGCTATCAGTTTACAGACAAAGCTTTCATCCAGAAGTCCAATTCTGAAGTCTGTTAAGATTGCTTGCCCTTCATTTAAATTCCTTCTCCTGTCAAACTGTCGGTGACATTAACAAGCATGCACAGAAGGGGGCTTTGTGCCAATTAACAATTTCTCGTTAGCTTAATTAGGGGACACATGTTTTTAATCACAGCTAAGAATATGAAGTGATTGAAGAATTGATTCCGAGCTTTTGAAAGCTTCACTGTCAGTGCATGGAATTTAATTCGGCAGATGTAGTTTAAAAGAGCGAGGGAGCTCTTTAAGTGACTTTGCCTAAATGGCCTTAATAGTAGATGAAAGCAAAAGAAATGGCAATTGTATGGAAAATGCTTTCTTAGTGTCATCACAGACCAAATCTTCTGAATTATAATAACTGGGATATCAACAAATGAATATGGATGGAGACTGTTTTTTAAATATACAATTGTGTCTCTCCATCCTTCCACTCTCAAATGATCCATTTAATATGAATGGAAGAAGGGTTTCACAGGGCCAACACTCTATTGGGTTACTGCGCCTTATGGATCAGGTTTTAAGCATTTTTGACATGAAAGAGTAAGTGTGGCACAGAGATCTGAACTCTTTGGGGAAGTAATTTGCTTGCTTGTTTCTCCCATCTAACAATTATAAAAAATGCCAACCCACATTTGCCTATGCATATTCTGTCACCCAGATCTTGGAATAAAAAGACAGAATGTGACCTAGATTTATTTAGAGTTCCATAGTGCATTAATGAACGCTGTCACTGTTCTTCAAAAACATAAAAAGATTTAGTGTGTGTTTGCTCTGTGAAGTTATCTAGTGTATGTAATAGTTGGTTGCATATACTCCTCTGCCAGTTACTGTGGGCATGATTATAATTTACCATGGTCTTCAAGGGCATCAACTGCAGTGAGGGCTGCCATCTCTTTCCACAAGAAGAATGGAAATTATTTAACTAGTATCAGAAGTCAGGCAGAGGGAGGAGTTTTGCAAATGTTGGTACTTAAAGTACCATGACACCACGGTGAGTGTGGGAAAACAACAGAAAACATGTTTTTCATATGCAAAACGCACATAAACCAGAAAGCAACTATGGCTGAGTCAAATTTGAGTTTTTAGCTGCATCACGAAAAGGAAAAAGTACTGGTTATGCTAGGAACGTCTGCTAGTATTTTCAGGTGAAGTTGTACATTATTTATTGAATTTAAGAAACTGTTGGAAACAAAAAGGCATCAACCTTGTATAAGTTGATCAGTGAGAGGGAATTCTAGACACGCTTGCTCTTTTTTTTTCACCTCTCTCTTTCTTTCAACCACGTAATCAAGCCCTTTTGCTTCCTTTCTGTCTGCAGAGGTCACTTCCCCCATCTTTCAAATGTCAGTTAGTCCTTTGTCTCCCTTTGGGAAGGAAGCATGGGTGGCTTACATATTCACATGAGAGGCAGCCTCAGGGGCTCTTCTACTGGAACTTAGGTAATCTTCTTTTGTCTGTCTCCTTTCCTATCCCAAGATGGACTTCCTGAAACAATAAATGTATGTTTTCCCCTTTTTACTTTACAAGAGCAGCCTGAGTATTTTCTCTCATTTCCTAGCACAAGCTCATATTGCACTGGTTACACCGCATTCTGCTTGATATAGGTACCAAATATTCCTACAGGAACAGTTCTCTATATAATAAGCCACTAAAAGCATACTATTTCTCCTACCTAAATCTTCCTGTCCTCTGAGACTACAGCCTTTCTCAACAAAAAGGAGCATTCCCAGACCTGTTCCTGTTCATTAGAGGCAAGATCTAGAAGGAACATTACAGTGTTGAAAAAATGGGACATCTATCTCAGGTTGCTGCACAATTTCAAAGATAGAAAACAAACACCATTCTACTTTTGAAGTATACTCATCCTCTAGATAATGGAGATTTTAGTATTTATTAATTACAAAATATCAATTATGGGAGATAAACTGGGTTCCAGTCTTCAATAAATATCCCAGCTCACCAATCCTGTTCTATATACTCATATGTACAGTTTCACTTTGTACTTCACTCTTCATGAACTGCAACAGTCTTCCATCTCTAGCTTCCAACAACTTAGGTCATTTCTGCCGTACACTGTTATAGTGCTATTATTCCACTTTTAACATCCTATGGAATTCTGGGGTTTGTAGTTTACTGAGGTCAAAGACCTCTCTGGCTGAGAATTGTAAATGCCTCTCCCTAAACTACAAGCCCCAGGATTCCATAGGATGTTGAAAGTGGAATTAATAGCACTATAACTGTTGTGCAGAAATGGCCTAAAAAATCCAGTGATTTGAAACACCTCTAAAGTGACAAGTTCACATTTGTCATGTTAGGCTAGTTGATCTTGACAGGTACTGTGGCAGATTGTATGGGTAAAAGGACTTTCCTCTTTTATACTCTGAAGAAAGTTCTGATGAAACTTCACTAGTGCAGCTTAAGCTAATATTAGATCTAACTAAAATGCAGTGTTTCCTTGAGGAACTGAGCTA
Source organism: Iguana delicatissima (assembly GCA_948472985.1). Taxonomy (NCBI): domain Eukaryota; kingdom Metazoa; phylum Chordata; class Lepidosauria; order Squamata; family Iguanidae; genus Iguana; species Iguana delicatissima. Next base: position 439,622 of record CAOKZL010000647.1, read on the forward strand.
GTGGGCTACCAGCTGTTAGACTTAGTGACTTGTAGGTAAAAGATACTGTTTCTCCCTCTCATACCAACATTCCTTGTTCTGCTTGCTCTGAGATCACTTTTGAAAAATGATTGTCTCAGCACAGCTGATTTTTATCAAGCTCTTCTCAAGAGCTGAGAAACAACAGCAAAAACTTTTAGTTCCATACTTTGCCCCTCAGCCATGGCTTTATATAAGATCTATCAGATTATGGCTGGAATCCTATTTATGCACTACACTAATGGTGGTACTTTTTCCAGGGTCAGGTAGGGAAGGCAGACTGTGGCCCTTTCCTCACGGGGGGGGGCGAAATGGGGCGGCGCCTGCAGGGGCAGGGCTTACCTGCTAGCGGGTTGCTCCGTCCCTGCGGGGAGCGCAGTTTTGCCGCTCTATAAGCCGCCGAATTTCGGCGGTGCTCGGCGGCGCCCAAAATGGCAGCCGGCGGCTTCCGGCGGCGCTCCGCCAATCAGGGCAGCATGCCACCCGGAAGCCCGCCCCCAGGCAGATCTGCAGGGACGCGCTACCGCGTCTCTGCAGTTCTTCACCAGGGGCTGCCACAGAGCAGCACGGGTGAGTTTCATAAAAACCACTTGGGAAGGTGGTTTTTATAAAACCCGCAGCGCCACTCCTGCAGCTGTGCTAGAGCAGTTTGAGGTGTAGAGCCTCACTTTTTCCAACTGCACTTGTGCACCCCGCAGTAAAGAAGACCTCCTGGAGAGGTCGCCCTAGCATGGGCAATATGCCCATGTGGAAAGGGCTAGAATCTGCCAGTTCTAAATAGTCTGTTTCTTATTTCCTTCACAGCCACTGCACCAAGAGCTTTTTTCCTCTAGCCACAATCACTTAGGCTGGCATATTCACACCAGTGTAGAGCACCAACAGAAGTATGCATGCAAGTATGTGTGTATGCCCCCTTTTTAGAGAGCCATCATGGTGCAGTAATTTGAGTTTTGGACTAGGACTCTAAAAGATCAAGGTTCAATCTCTGCTCAGCCATAGAAACCCTCTGGATGCACCAGACAAGTCACACTGTCTCAGACTTAGAGGAAGGCAATGGCAACCCTCCACTGAATAAATCTTGCAAAGAAAATCTTATGATAGGATTACCATACTTCAAAATTGTCTCAAAGGCACATAGCAACAGCAATGTGTTACTGCAGTCTAGGCCTACCTGGAGATAGCACCCGATATCATTTTTGATATCAAACAATTCGGCTTTCCCCTGCCACCCCGCTCCACGTGTTTGCGAGGCCACTGGACAAGCACGCAAACAGGCACAGCTGATAATTGCTGGACATTCCATTTTCCACCCAGGCAGGCCAGACACAGCCGGTTCATCACTTCAGGGACCTCTCCAGCAAACACCTCCTTACATATGCATGATACTAACAAAAGCTTCCTGCCCTGAGCAAGTTACTGGACAAAGGTTGTGCCGTCCACTGGTAAGTGCTGCGCATTTGCATACTGGCCACACTATTGTTAATTCGACTCTGATTCCATCATGCAAAGTTGTGACCTTTCCGAGACATTGTCTTGCACCCAAAACTCATTGTTTTCCCCGGGTAAGGCATAGCCTGCAGTCCCAATTCACCCTATAAAAACCCCTGATTCCGAGACCTTCCTCGGATCGCTCCTGAGTTTCATCCCGTCTTGCTGCTGCATTGCTTGGCGAGCTCCCCTCAACTAATCGAGCTGAGTTTCTTCTCTGCACCCCCGGCTTCTCTCCCAAGGTCTAGGATGATGAGACAGGTGTCGTATCACACATTTTCCCCTTAAAGTCTCTATCCTTAATTCAATCTCTAATTTCTTAGTTAGCTGTGTGACGGTGGTGCCTTTAATATTTGTTTGTATGCAATAAAACATCATTTGATTACTTGAAACCTGTCTGGCTGCTTAACTGACCTGACCCCATAGACGCTGGGTTGCAAGATCCTGCTAAGTTACCCTGCCTCTCGCTAGCTTAAGGGAGTGCTCCAGCTAATTTTCCCCGAAATTGTGTTTTATTGTTTGGTTATTTAAGTGTCCCTCCTGGGACCCCCAGTAAACAGGGTAATAAATGCCTCCTTTTTGTCATAAATTGTATTCAAATGATGTTGCATGTGTCACATAGCACATCACACATCACTGAGAAGCAAATCAACTATCATAAAGGAGCATTTCATTATTTAAACATCAGACTAGGCAAAAGCAAGCATTTAAACAGATAATCAGTTGAAAGATATCTGTCCACATTATTCACATTTCTCTAAATAAAACTAACTTTCTGGACATGAATAAAAGCCCACAAAGCCACTGCCACATCTCAGTCAAATTGTATTGATACCTAGGGGGCAATGACCTACAAGAGTGTCTCATCAAATTTCACCTCTGGCCATAATATTATAATTAATGGCATGCTGCCCTTTCATGACACCCAAAATCTACCACCAGGGTCTTCCATAGCCAGCAGAAGAACATGATGTCACTAGATCTGAAGCAAATATTGTTTGATTTTTAAAGTGATAAGATCTGCCTCAATAGGAGTTGATATTTATCTTTTTTCTGGGATATGTAGCCCAAAAAGTAACTTTTCCAAGCTCTGAGAGATAGACGTTTACCCTTACCATCCATCAGTCACAGTTCTGTCTCACCTCCTTTGAACGCTAAGTAGTGTGGGGTTAGCCACACCATCATAGCCTACAACCCTGAAAATGCCCAACCTATTCTGGTTTCAGAAGGTAATTAAATGGTTAGCACTTGGACAGATTACCAGTAAATAACTAAACCTACAGAGCTGCTGGTGTTGAAAGTACTGTGCTGGACGAATTGACTTAGTACATGGCAGATTATTGCATTCCTAATAGCTTCTTGGGGCTGAGTAGAATTTTGAAGGTTGTTTCCTCTTTCAAGTATTTGATTTATCTTAAGAGTGAAGGGTCAGTTCTTCACCAAGCTTTCACTGCTAACCAGTCTGCAAAGACTCATGGCATCATCCCATCTGAAGATGACCACCTCCAGTGACAGTGTTGTGGTCAAGCCTTCTTTGTTAAACTTTGCACCTCATCAGTGATAAGAAGAATATCTGTTTAGGCTGCCTTACTGAGCCATGGTCGATTTTCCCAGATAAGGAAAAGAATAGGAAGCGTGGCTTCCTAGTCATCACCTTAAGTTATACTTTTGAGTCACCATCTTAAATTCTACAGAGCCACATTAGGGCCCTTTCCACATGCATTTTTTTTTTTGCGCGAGTGCCCCTTGAGTGTTGTGTGAATGGGAGTGTCGCTCTGTACAATGCACTCCCACTCATGCGATGCTCACGAGGCTGAAGTGGGGCGTGCGCACATTTTTTTATTTTCGGCTGTAAGCTGAAAATACTGTGCACTTGCGCAATGCTCGTGGTGCCCTTGCACATTTACCTGCGTGCGGTGCTTCGGCGAGCCAGGCCGGTCGCACTTCCTTCCCCCAGTGCAGCCTACAGCTCCCAGACTGCGCTGCGGAAGGAAGGGGCGGGGCACTAGCACGATGGTCATGCGACCAGGAAGCCGATGTGGGAGGCAGAAGGGCTGTCGTGAGCGGCTCGCACGAGCGCCGCTCCCCACTGCCGCAACAAAGGTAAGGTGCGAAAGGTGACTTAATGAGGCTGCTGGGTATTGAAGATTCCTGTAATTAATAAAGACATGAGCCTTTATTATTTCCAAGATTGTCTCCTGTCATTCTAGGATGAGGTGGGGTGGGGAATATTTGTTTAGCAATGGTTAAAAAAGAATCTAATGCTTCCTATCTGATTTGGGAAATATATGTGCATGCAAGCACACAGACATACACACCCCTCCCTGTGATACATGAAACCACTTAAAATGATGGCACTTTCTGTTAATAGCTAGAAAAAAATAGTGTATTGCCTGATGATTTTTTTTCATTTAATGCAACTTTTGGCAATTGCAGTAAATATGCAATTGATGAGTGTCCATCTCTTAGGAGTGCTTCACTCTGTTTTCCTCCACGGAAGCAAGTTGGATTAGATGGCTCTTGCAGTCCCTTCCAACTCTCTGATTCTATGATTCTGCTGAGATCCACAATGAGGACAGAAGAAATGTTTATTATGACAAATAAATAACATGTTTTCAGTTACTACTCTTGTGGCTATTTGTTTCAAAATATGGGGAGAACAAGTAATCCATTTCACAAAATGGAAGCATGGAATTACCCACTCAAAGCAAACATTCTATTTCTTGTAATTTCTGAGAGTTGCATTTAGTAGAGAAATGTCATCTTTTCATGAAATGGACAGGAAGATCTGACCGCTTGCTGCAATATCCAAGAACTGCACTGACTGTAAAGATATATTATCTTAACCGTTACATTTTCATGAAATGGTAGGAAACTTCTTTTCACTTGCTGAAATACCTGAGCATCCATTAAGATGATTATTATAATTCTAAGTGGCTTCATATCATGAAAGAGACAGTTCTCAGATAATCATCCATTCAGTTTTAAGGCTACAACATGCACATTTGATTTATGGAGATTTGCAAAGACGCTACCTTTAGGTTTCCAAACAGCTAAAGAAAAGGAAACTGGGTGTATCCAATAAAAGCAAATGTGAAGGAGAAAAAAAAAGTCTCAGATTGGTGGGGCGAAAGCCAAAAAATAAAGTTTTATAAAAAAAGAAAATCAACACATTTTGGGTGGAAACATTTGTAGAACTTTCTTGTACAAACATCTAGAAAATAAAATGGCAAGAGATAAGAGGAGCACAGAGTGGTGAAGGGATAAATACAGTAAGGCACGAAGGGGTTAATGGGTTCATTTTGTAACAAGCCATCTACATTTTGGAGAACAGAATTTATCTGAACTATTAACTTTTTAAAAAGGCAGGGGGGATATGCCTTCAACTTCCCTGTCACTATCTTTTACTTCCCCATTTGCCACTGATCTCACTTTCATTTAGTAGTATTTGTAACTTATTCCTTTCGTCATTTTTTTTCTAACTTTGCATGCAAAAAAATGGGAATACAACATATAATAGTATGTGCCAAATGTGGGAAATGATGACATTTACTGGCAATAGTATATACAGCAATAAAGGCCTCAAGGTTTCTGATAGTAGTAAGAGTGTTTATGTACATGCAACGATGTCTGTGGAGTGGCAACTAAAGCATATAAATGGGAAAATTGCCACTGTGGTTTAAAACATGATTTCATTGGAACATTTGGGTACTTTAATTCATAATGAATTACTGTTTTTCACACAAGCATTCAGACAAGTATTCAGACACACAGATGAGGATATAAGTTTGAGATTTTTTAAAATGGGGTGAATTTATGAAAAATACCCTCTTTCAATGATTTTGGAAGGCTGCAAACAGAAGCTAATGTTCTTTACCCTTTCAGAATAAGGGGAATGCCTTCTTTTCTTTTTCCATGTTGGCTTTGTGAATTCACCATTGCATGGAATCATTGGCTATATCTTGTTGATACAGTATTGTTATCATTGACTATCATCAGTTGCAATCATAACAACATGATTGCCTGTAGATAATTTCCATGCACTAAGTATGAAGTAACTCCTTAAAATGATATCTGTACTCAAAGACAAATTGATGTTGGTTGGACACTGAGCGATCAGAAGAGCAAATAAAAAATAAAAAAGATGTGGAAGGGGCAGATGGAAGACATTTCAAGGAACAATTCATTCTCTTGGAAAGCACTATATTCAGGGTAAAAATGCTCAGCAAAGCCATAATAAGCGAAGACTTGTATTTAATATCCTTTTCATCCACTGTAACATGCAGTGCTAGCTATCAAGGCATAGGAAGTTTCTAGATTGAACAGAAGAGGTATTTCTCTACACCATTTCAAGAACAGCCTTCTCCCCACTTCTTTCATAAGCTGCTACTGTTATCACAGATCTACTTATATACTTATGCCCTGACTTCCTCCCAAATGAGAGCAATGTTTGCTTACCAAATGATATAGAACATGGAGCATGAGTTTAAGCTTAATATTAAAAAGTTTTAGAAAATAAAACTACCATATTAGACCCCCAATCCTTTAAAACAATATGAAATCATTTTAAAACAGAACAATAACGTTAAAAATGTAGCACTTTAAAGAGCTTTTTGCACAGTCACTTAGGTCATTTCCACACTACACTGTTATAGTTCTATTATTCCCCTTTCAACATCCTAGGGAATCCTAGGATTTTCCGTTTAGGGAAGGGCATTAAGAATTCTCAGCCAGAGAGCTCTTTGACCTCAGTAAACTACAAAACTCGGAATTCCACAAGATGTTGAAAGTGAAATAATAGCACTAATAGCAGTGTAGGGTGGACATGGCCTTAGTCACCAAATACTTGCTCAAATAAAAAGCTTGTGACCTGCTAAAGGAAGAAGATCTGGGAGGGGGCCAGCCTATTCTGCTGTGGCAGAATGTTCCACAGCCTGGGAGCCACAGAAAAGTCTGTCTTCCATGTCCTCACTTGTTCCTAATACCCGTTAATGTCTGTGAAGATGATGAAACCTAGAGAAAACCCTTTCCCAAGGATCTTAAAACTTGGATAAGCTCACAAAGGGATCTACATTCTTTCAGATAGTCTAAACCTAAGCTGTCAAGGGCTTCAAAAGTCATAACCAGCATTTTATTTGTGCCTAGAAGCAAATGAGTAGTCAGTGATGCTGTTTCAACAAGGGAATTATACATTTTCTGTAACCGACCCTGGTTGGCACTGCCTGTAGCTTTTTGGACCCATTGAAATTTCCAAAGACTTTCCAAGGGCAGCCCCACATGGAATGCATTACAATAATAAGTGAGATCTATATAAGTTCTTCTTCAAGTCCTTGTTACCACCAGGCTTCATCTGCAATGGAATTCCAAAGCTGTGTCTCGCATCCCAATCTACCTCCATGATTCACATAAAGTCAGTAAGAGGTGATTTTCTCTTCAGTTTTTCAAATGATAGTAGCTTCATGAAACCTCTCTCACATGCAAAAATTGCAAGTTACTATGTATTGAAAATCATTAGCTTTCTAAGGTTTAGAAACTAAAATTGCCACTCAAAGTGCATTGCCACCCACACTTTTTAACAGTCTGTTTCCTTACAAACATGCATACTTTGAATACAGAATAAACTCATATTTCTTTTTCCTAGTACATTTTGACAATTGCTAGGAAGGCTCCCTGGTAGACACATTCCAATCAGCTTTGAATTATCTTTCTGCTCTTTGCTGTGATTGTGCAGTGACCTTGTTATGGCTTTGTTGTCTGAACAGATTTGGCACATATCATCTAAAGCAAGGAATTGTCCACCCCCTCCCTTTGCCACCAACACATGTGTGCACACACATTTCATTTTTGGGGAAATGCATTTCTTTCCAATCTAATAAATATTGTGGAAAAGTAAAGGTCACAGGTAGACGAGTTGTCTTAACTATCCAACTGCAAATATTCAAAGAAATAAGCAAGCACAACTTAGACTCATTCCAATAGGCCTCATTTGTTATGTGTGTATGCAGCTGAACAGAATGCATACATATGTATAACAGAAGAAGCACTGGATGAATTCTCGATGAATAGAGAATTATACAGCCAGTGATTTTAAAATACAAAAATTTATAAAAAATAACAAAAAGTAATATATTTTTATGTTAATGCCCCCAAATTAGTAATATAATTATATTAAGTCAAATACAGTCATATATTATCAAATCCAATTATCTATAAATAATATATCTATCTATGTGCGTATACATCCACCTACCCTTATGTAATTACCTATTACTTGTTCCTCCTTTCTATAATATATTAATATGTGCTATGCCAAAAATCCAAGTGATTAGTTGGAGGTCTAACTTCATCATTCAGATCTTGAAAGCACATTAAAAAAATCAATACTGGGATGCTACAAAGCTGTCTTTCTTTATTTCTCCTCTCATCATGCAAGAATGTCTGGTTATTTTGTTTCTTTTTTTTCTTTTTTTGCAAATGCAACTAACCGTTCTCTGTTATGATATCTGTCAAATGAGAGCCCTTGGCATCTTCCCAAGCTCTAGTGAGAACTGCTGATAAATTTTTGGAGATTGTCAGAACGAGAGGAAAAGGAACAACAGAATAACTATGTGGGGAAACAATGCTTGGTCCCACGTTACATAGCATAAATAACTTCAGAAAACAAGAAATATTGAATTTCTAATATGAGTTTTGCAAATGTCAACAAAGTTGCAACTGTTTATGTGGCCCATCAAGCTCAGGAAGGAGAGGTAGTGTGCCTCTCTGTGCCTGGAAGTTGTCCCTATGCCAAGACTTTGCTCCTTCTTTTTCCCCCACTATTACTGCATCATACAAGAGGTGGTATTTGCCACATTTCTTACAATTTTAACATCTTTTTGTATTCTGTCTCACAAAAGGTAGCTTTTATTTACCTATAAAATAGTGTGGCTTGTCCAGTACAGAAAGGTCTACTTTGAGTAAGGTTGTAAATAATACCCCGAATATTTTTGCACCAACAAAACCATTGCAAAATGAAGTATAAAAATATAGGGAAAAAGTCCTCAAGAAATGCGCAAAAACTCTTGTAATATCACCAAGTTGGGGGAGAAAAAAAATATGAAATGTGTTATTCCTACATGTGAGACTGAAATTTGTACTGATTTTCCTCCTTCTCCTCCTCCTCTTTCATATTTATAGTACTTTTTTTCACCTCAGGGACTGAAGAGGTCTCAAAAATTAAAACAGGTGCAGATAAAAACTCCTATCACTAAAACACGCAAAAGTCAAAATATAATTAAAATATCACTAGTATGAAAAACAATTTTAAAACATCAATTTAAAAAGTGAAAAATGTAGATAACAAAGCACATCATTCCATGTGCTTTCTCCATAAACATTCCATTCTCTGTAAAAGGCCTGTAAATACACACACACATACACACACATACAAATAGTCTTCACCAGCCAGAGGAGAAAAGAATTTATCTGCTTCTTATAAATAGCTCCTGTCAGCTCTGTGGCTGCATCTCTTTGGACAAGCTAAAGTTTCCAAACATGCTTCAAAAGCAGTCATGTCAAATACAATACAATGAGCTTTTCAGTACTTTGTGAGGGAAACGGGGCAGTCCATTACTCATCGGACTGGCACGCTCCCCTCCAACAATCCACAACGCTCCGGAGCAGTGCGTGCCCGCGCTACACACTCTCCGGAGATGAAAATGGAGGCTTATGGTTGGCGGAGGCTCTCCACCAACCGGAGAAGCTCGCCAGCTGGAAGCCTGCCCCCAGAAGATGTGCAGCCTCGCGCTGGCACGAGCCTGCACATCTATACTTTAACACAGCGACGGACTGGGGGCGCGCTGTGCTATTGAAAGACCTCTTTTAATCGGTCTTTCAATAGCATGGGGAACCACCAGTTCTGGGCATTCGGGAGCAGGCTGAAGTCTGGACAAACATCAAGTAGTCTGGACCCAGTTCGCCCCCAAGTGCAAACACCCTCGCCAGAGGGCGCTCTGGCCTGTCGCTAATACAAAGTGAGGAAAAGGCCAATAATCAAAATGAGATTTGCTGATCCATTAAGGAATAATGAGACCAGACACCAGGTTTTGGTTAAATAGTGCCCTTTATTTAAGTCTGAACATTAACATGTGAACTGCACTATGTACTACCTCCCAAGACCAGAAGGGGTAAATCCAGAGACCTCCCATTCACCTCCCTTGTACCATACTTAATTCATTCTCTCTCCACTACGTGCCAAGTAAGATCACACCCAGAGCCAATTTCCGCTGCTGAACTGGAAGTGAGTGGGTGGGTCAAGCACTGTTGGTGGAAAGCGGAGGTGTGGAAGTCAGAATAAGATTATAAGCCTCTCTTGCTCTGTCTCCTCACCTCTGACCTGGCATGATGTGCCAGATTGGAAGATTATAACTAACCTCCTTCCTTTTTGGGCCAGTGAGGGCATCTGTTCCCCTGCAGCGGGCACAGTAGCAAGTATAGGGAAGTAGTTGATAAGAATGTGTCATCTTGGCCAGATCAGATGTGTCTAGGAATGTCTCACTTCTCCAGGATGCCTCTGCTTCTGAGTATTACATGCATAGAATTCCAATGTGCCATTTTCATGTCACACCCACTTTTTGTCAATAACTTAGCCTCAGGCTTCCCTTAATTTAATCCCAAATTAACACACACTTACCTCAATTGACAGTTATTTCCTGCTCCTCCCCCACCATCAAAATGTTGACAAGCGAACTCCTGGGCATGTTTACTTCATGTAGTAACAATAACATTCAAGAGCAACTAAAACTAAGCCCTCTGTATTTCTTTGTTTGAAGATAGATAGGCATAATCATGCTATAATAGGCTACTACACTTGACAATGTCATCTGGTTCTAACAAACCAAAGAAAAAATATTGCCCTTTGTTAATTTTCAGGGATACTCAATGTGAGTATTCACAGGATTCTAGCTTTAGAGTACAGAACTGAGATTGCATAAAATAACTTTGCCAGCACTTAAATCCATAGTTTAATGGGTCAGAAAAGTCTTTAGAGCTGCTCTTCAGAACTTCCACAAAGAAAGAAAGAATTTATTTCCATTTGTTGTTGTTGCCTGCCTTTGAGTAATTTCTGACTTATGGCAACCTTAAGGCCACTCTATCATGAGATTTTCTTGGCCTGGTTTGTTCAGTAGGGGTTTGCTTTACCTTCCCCCACATCTGAGAGACTGTGAGTTGCCCAAGGCCAGCCAGTGTGTGGCCCGTGTCTGCATAGGAATTCAAACCCTGGTCTCTGGGAGTCGTAGTCAAATACTCAAACCACTATACCACACTGGCATTCACTAGCAACTCTGAATAAAGCAGATTAGTAACTTTCACCAAAATATGAAAACTGGGGAGGGTGTGACTCTGTTGCAGTTGCTTGTCACAGTTGTGTCTCACTGCTGGCACAGAGTTGGATGTGTCATCACTCAGTGTCCTGCTCTGCAGGTCCACAAAAATCCTTCTGTTTAAGGGGCCACTTGAATTTAAATTTAGGTTTCTGGCATAGCAACTGGAGGTGTAGTTATAATGATGGTGCTACATCTTGTAGCTACATCTCGCAGTGTAGGATCTTAGCCAAAATATTATTTGCTTTTTGAATAAATCTTCTAGAACTCTCTCAGTTTTGCATTTATCTCTGCTAAAATCCCCTTGGCTTAAAGTCTTTTCTGAAAGTGTTAGCCATGGCACATGGCTTCCCTATGGCTCAGGTGGATTTAACTATGTTTCTACTAAACTGTACAAAGTCTGCTATATAAACATGGTGTAAAGTCTTTATTTTCTGGTTGCATATCTTCTGAGTCACATTTGGCTCAAACATGTAAGTGGAACCCCAGTCCTAACAAGAGTCAGCAGAAACAGCATGGCAAAAACATTATCCAGCATATCCTAGGGAATCCAGTGCTGGACTGGCTATAATTTATGTTTTCAAATGTAGGAATTTGCAAATTCAGAACCTGTTGCTTAGTATCAGACAATCATTTATACAGATTTACTTCAATTTAAAAAGTGGACAAGTTTCTGCACGTTATTTCTTTAAAAGGAAAATTTGTACTGAAAGCATTTGTATGAACAATTATTAATATTAACACACTCTTAATTCTGCCTGTAAAGTACAGATAGAACCTGCTTTTCCCCAAGGAAGGACAAAGAAGTTGAGAATACATACTGAGACTTAACTTTTTGTAGTTGATGTTACCTATTGTGTTTGTTCTCTGGAGATATTCGTTATTGGCATATTGTAAAGGTTACCTGACTCATCTTGAAGAACCTTCTCATGAGGATATAGCAAAATACCAAAAAGAAGTTTAGTCAATTATACTTGTGCCCTTTCATCCTCCCTTGAGTATTTGAAGTGAAGCAACAATATGACTTCATAGCCAGCAACAAATAAGTGCCTAGTCTTTGAGACAAAAGTCACTGCACATCTGTTTGGATACAATGGGACCAGGTAAGGAGACATGCCAAGCTCAGTGCCAACTGGGGAAACTAGCTGAGTTCAGTATCTTCTACCTTTTCCCAATCTCATTGACTTTGACAAATGTTCTACATTGCTTGCAATAGTCACAAAAAAAAAGCAAAATTCATATGACAGATTTTGTCTTATGAAATATAACGCTGATGAAAGTGGCTAATGAAGCTTTGATGCACTACAAATTCCATTGTTTTGATACATCTCCCCAAAACTACCTCCAGTTGGCCTCCATGAGTTATTGGATACACTTATTGATTCAATAAGACCTAAATAAGCATTGACTTACAAAGCACCGTTCTTTCACTGAGGCTACTTGTTCTTATTAGGACTATGAGCTGGATTCTACTTTATGACTATTTCTGCACTACACTGTTACAGTGCTATTATTCCACTTTCAACATCCTGTAGAATTTGTAGTTTACTGAGGCTAAAGAGCATTCTGGCTGAGAATCCTAAATGCATTTCTTCATAAACTGCAAATCCCAGGATTCAATAGGATGTTGAAAGTGGAATAATAGCACCATAACAGTGTAGTGCGGAAGTGACCTAACACTGTAAATGAGGAGAATAACTCTAGCAAGGCTAACTTATTAAGATATGGGCAACAGGGGAAGAGAGGATTTGCCTAATTCAGCTCATTTATTGTTATTCTCGTTTGCTCTGTCCTACGTTCTCTTCAATTCCAATTTGTTTCCCACTTTCATTCAATTTATTTGCATTTTCCATATCTTCATTCCTCCTTTTCTTGAGAGTTACCAATGCACATATATGCAATGTACACATATGATTATGCATGATTGTGTCTCGTTAAAAAAATGGACCCATATATGGCACCATGGTAAAATACCACAGAAAATATGTTTGCAGAATACATGGAGTTGGCTTGTGGGGGCATGTGGGATTTCTTTTTTGCATGAGAGATGCATATGAACAGAATTCTTCAGCCTAAATACAATTGTTACTCCCAACTAGAGTGAAGCTGTAGAGTCAATGGGTTTTGTCTAGGTTTTAACTCACTATTCAGCTATCCAACAATAGAGTCAATGGATCTACTCTAGCTGGAACTAACCAAGAGGATTCCAGATGCTAACTGCACCCCATGCCTATTGCAGCAATTTTGTTACTGGAGCTAGTAGTATCACACAGAATATCAGCGCTTTAAAGACCTTCTCATCTTCCAATGTGATATATATCATCATGGGCCAGTAACAACCTGGATTCTACATAGAACAAACAGTGCAGTGTCTATACAAGAGGTACACAAGACTGACATTAGATATGGAAATCTTCAAAAAATAAGTGTATGTGTGGGCAGAGGAAGTACTTCAGGCTGAAGAGATACTCTTGTCACCAATCTTACTTCAAGGTAGGAGTTCCTGAATCCTTAAAGATAGATTCCAACATGGAAGAGCTGAACTATCATTAATCAAAAGATTCACTACTTTCCCATGATCTCCCATGTGCTAATCTTCTCATCAAAGCAGAGATGTCTATTTTATCAGCCAATAATCATTTTACAAATGACTACTCTGATCACTGTATTGGGAAACATATGTTCAGGGGTAGCCATGTTGGCTGTGAAGGAAAATATAACAATATCCAAAATCCACAAAAGAGTGATACCATGATTGGCCAACCAAAATTCTCCAAATAAATCTTGCACACTTTAGAAGCTCCACGGGCTTCTTCATCAGGCAAAAGATGTTAAAAAAATCATTCAGGAAAAAAAAATTGGTGATGGAACAGTCACAGGCCTACATTTTATAACAGATGTTATTTCTGTTGTAGTTCAGTTGCTCTGGAGGGATCTCAGTGCAGGCAAAGACCACTCCCCTTCTTGGCCATGTGGGGACCAGGAACAAAGGACAATAAAAATCTGATGATAACATTTCAACTCCATTAGCCACAGAGAAGTAACTTCCCTTGAGATACAGACTGTCCCTCTCCTGTGCTAGGCTAACTGTTCCTTTCTTAGGCAGAAAACACTGAATTCGTCAAGAAGTCCTTGTACTGTTACATTTGGAAAAACTTTAGGTGCTATATAAGAGAACTTGCCAATTGTAGTTCAGCTGAAAGAGTTTTACCTTCATTGGAGGTAAAAATCTTAAAGTATTAAGTCTAAGTCTATTAGCGCCCTCTTCTTAATGTTTGTTTCTCCAGTTGTGGAAAAATTCAGTATCTTCAAATCCAGGAAACATGTTTTGAGATAACCATGTTGGCCATGCAGCAAAATACATCAAGATCCACCAAAAAAAAACCAAAAAAAAAAAACCTTTATTAGGTAAATGAAATTGGCACAAAATACATCATAAAATCTTACAAAGCTCCACTAGCTTCCTTATCAGGCAAAATATGTTAAAAATATCATACAGGACAATCATACAGATCTAACTCTTTTGTTGATTTTGGATTTTTTCTTTAAATTGCCAATACTTTTTGACATCACTGTCTACAGCTACGTATCTATATACTTGTAACATAAAACTTCATAGATCTGATGAAGCGAAAAGAAGCCTATGGAAGCTGATGATGCCATAAAAATCTATTAATCTTAAAGGTTCCAGAAGACACTTTACAAAGGGTTTCTTCATTGTTAAATGGAATCACATCAAGGATACTTTTCTCAGGGTTCTATCAGCACCTCTCCCTCTCCCCCGCAAAAAAAAAAAAAACAGCATCCGAGCAGCAAATGATGGATGCATACTACTTTGTATAAACTCTTCCAATTCTAAGCAAACTGAGAATTCCTAACACATTAGCTCCTTTTCAGAAACAAAAGCAGGCAACTTAGAACTCCAAAGTTCAGAGGAAAATTGAAGTGAGGGGAACTGAAGAAAACCATGGGTGATTCAGGGTAGCTATCCTGAAACCAAGATAGCTGTCCTAAGAAACAGCACACCTCTGAGATGGCAGTCTTATCAGTCCCTATGTGATTCAAGACGACACTGCTGTTTATTGTGAAGCAAAAGTGGGAAAGCTGTGTCCTTATTGCTATGTGACCTCTACAACCACAAACTATGTTTAAACATTGAAAGCTTTTTTTTTCCTTAGTTCAGTGGGAACTTTTTCTCTTTGGCACGTTTCTGTCATGACAATGAAGCCGTTAGTACATCTATGATATTAACTGGAGTTGATATTCAAGCCCAATTGCATATGATGCTGTCACTTCTGGTGCCCCATCAAGGGTTTTGGTCAGTGAAGTAATGGTCAAACAAATCTATACAATTAGGTCAAAGGAAACCACATTTGGGGAGGCTCAGAAGAGCAAAATGAATGGTGAGGTGGGCCAATTACTGTACCCCCAAGCTTTTGAATAATGGCAAAAGTCATCATGTGAGATCTTTGTGTTGTGGTAGGAAATTTTTGTTGGTGTATTTTAAATATTCACAATCATTTTTAAATGACCTTAAATCCTTTTTCTACCCCCTTACTGGTAATAAAGGTTTTATTGGGATGGCAGTGTGACTTTCGGTAGGTTTTATGACATTGTAACTAATTCTTATGATGCCTATTCCAAACTATACATAGTGCATTTTCTATTTTGCCCTTAAAACATGAGTAGGCTCACACTCTTACATTACACCTATCAGCACTGTCCCATGTCAGTACAGAATGTTGCTGTTAGTCATTAGTGAGCTATTGCAAGCCAGTGGCAGCCAGTGGCTTGCATGTCAATGGAGTGGCGAATGCATTCCAAATTAAAGAAGCCATCAAAGTTGCTGAATCCTGCCCCTGAAAAAGTGCAGTACCTTGGATAGCTCTTTTAAAATTTGGATTAGAATCCATAAAATCCATAGCTCCACTGATATGGAAGCTCCCATCTACCACTATCACATCTCAATGGCTCAATATTTATGAGAGTTATCATTCATATTCATAAAAAAGTCTGAATGTTTTCAAGATCACTCTTTGTGTTCATGGCGTTGATGAAAAACATAGTAAAAGTGCATCACACATGCATCTTATCAGCTCCTGGGAACTATAGTTCCATCTACTGACCATAGCTGGAAAATATAAGGAAATTAAACACCTATACCATATTTAACGAAAGGAACACACTTGGTAATAAGAGGCACTTTGTCATCAAATATTGCAAAACAACAACCAAACTGCTGAAGAACAAGAAAATAATTACAAAGTTGCTATATCCAGTATGAAGAGAAGACATCTTCACCAAACCAAAAATTGCTCAATCCAGTGATCTAACCTCATGATTCACTGCAGTGAAAGAGTTATGGCAAGAGTAACAGGTTAACATTTAAGAACTTGTATGCACATACCTAGAAAAAGTTAGTTTTGTAGTTCATATATTTTTCTAGTTATGAATAACCTTTTCACTGAAAATAACAAACATTAAAAAAACAGTATTACAAATGCTGATCATGACCTCTGTGCAATTTCATTCTATTTTTAGAGACCAAGAAGAATTTTTGCAGCGAATGACAAGTAATTCATAAAGCAACTCAATATTATGAATTCGACTACTGGGTATTCTGAACTAGAACAATCTCAACAGTCACAAAACTGAAGTTGGCCATCAACTGTTAGCATCAGTTAGTACCTAATGAAATATACTGCATTCCTACTTAATAATGTAATAAGTATTTCTAATTGTCCATCTATGCATATGCAGCTTCCTGTGAAAATATTATGCAAGTCAACATCTTTTTTTTTTGTCCTTTGTATTTAGTGATGTGTTTCTTCTCTTTTGTTGATGTGTCCATGATCACCCCACTCTCTAGGTGGCCTCAAAAAAGCTGCTGCTTTCTCTCATCCTCTGTCAATCATCTGCAAGGCTCAAGGAGATAGTTATGAAGTTCTTGTAAAGGTTAATGAGATAATGCACAGAGCATACTTTGTATAATGGATATGTGCTGTATATATGCTAATCACCATTGCTACTGTCATGCATCGTCATTCTTATCATTAGCATCAAGATCATGGAAAACGTTTTTTGTAAATTATACACAGAACATCCCATTCCATTTCTGAATATTATTAAAAATAAATTAATGTTGTTTTAAATACAATTATTACAAGCATGCAGCATACAGGAAGTAGGATATTTCAGAAATGAAATGAATTCCAAATGGTATTTCAAAGAATTAAAAGGATTATTTTGAACAATAACAAAAAAGAAAGCCTTGCCTGTAAAAACTGATAAAATGCCTTATTCTTAATTTCTACCACATCTAGTAAGAACCAGCCATGTGGAGAAACTATTAGTAGAAGTAATATTTCAACATGTGTTCTTTTCCTAATTGATGTATTCTTTAATTAATGTGTTGCAGACAAAGTAGACCATGTTCTCACAAATTATACAAACACATTAATTAACAAGGCTTAGCATTTCGGCTATGAATTCCCGCATTAGGAGGTCTAAGCACTAAAAGACCCAAATTCAAATGTTAACTCTTCCCTCGTGGTTTCCATAGAAATAAGATGTACCTAGATGGCGAGATATGAATGGATCCTCAGGGTAAAACTACATATTGGCAGCAGTAGCATAATATGATAAGCCAGGGATCTGTGGCAACCCCAGTTTATACTTTATGAGCAACTTGCTAGTGCCTAAACTTTCATGCTTGCAGTAGCAATATACCTAAACAAACCACAAGGCTTTATTCTATGCAGAATTTTTCTCAGGCTCCCCTTTCCCCCAACAAGGCAGAAATGAAATCATAAAACAAACACTAGATTCTTTGTGTAGTTTGTTGTTGTTTTTCTGATGAAACAAGCCAAAGCTGTCCCTATGACTAGATAAACTGAATAAGCAACACAATATGAAGATGTATAGTTTGCACAGCGTCTCCTGCATAAGCAACAACCATGTGAGATAGTCATTCATCCAACATAAACCAGTGATTGCCCAAGTTCTAGTCCAATACTCTTAAGAACTCTATCCACTGCTTCACACTGACTCTTGTTCTGCTTGGTTGGCTTCTTTGTATCATAGAAGCTGTGAAACAGTTATCTGCTTAGGTATCTGAACTGTCTGAATGTCTCAGAGCACTGTACGTGAAGGAAACATTGCAGACACAAATTGCTGTATCTCCATCTAAAAGTAAGGGCTGGAATCATGTTCAGTAGTAATGAGATTGTAAGCCTTGCTGTCCTATAACTGTTGGGGATTCACATGTATTGTTCTTAGTAACTGGATATGGTGAGAAAAACCTACTTTGTCAGCCTGGCAGCACCCCAACCAAAGGGTTTCCAAGGTGCAGCAAATTGAGTCTCTAGAAAATGATGTCTACAGCACTGTCACAGTTGGGGGGCACATTGATAGAAGCAGTTGCAGCAGGACATTGAGGGGTCTCTCCAGCTGCCTGTTCTCAACACACCCTATAACCAGGAGAATACGGCAGGTGTCATTTCCCAGTGACCCAACTGCAACACCTTGAAACCCTTTGGTTGAGTGAGAAAAAAAGGCTTTTGTGGGGGGTGTGTGTGTGCTGGCATTGTCACTGTAGTTATGTTTGATGGTGCAGGATCTAAGGCAATGTTGTTTTCTTGGTACAGAATTTTAGCATTTGTTTTAAATTTCTTTTCACATTTTCAGGTCTGGTTAATGTTCCTAAAATTTTCACGAAAAATGTCAGCAAAATGGTTTTCATAAAAATAAATCAGCAAAGTCTATTGCTAAAAAACAATAATGAATATTTAGAACTAGCTTCAATATGATTGTAGCTTACATCAACAATACAAGCTTTGTATAGAGTTGGATCCAGCTGAAGTTAAGCACCTTCTAGTCTCCTTGTAATAATTGGGAATTGGTCATGACTAATGTAACCTATTGATTTCAATGAGACTAAAATATGACTAGCTTCATAAGAATATTAAAAAGAGCCATGTTGGATGAGATCAAGCGTATGTAGTTCAACATTCTATTCATCCAGTGGTTAATCAGTTGCTCATAGGAAGCCCACCAATAGGAGAGGAGAACAACTGCACTTCCATCTTGCATTTCCCCACAAATGCAAGATATTCTCTCTAATATTAGAAGTAGCATAACCCCATCCAGACTAGTGATCATTGATGGTCTCATCTTCCATGAACCTATCCAATCTCCTTTTAAAGCTTTTTAAATTAGCAGCCACAACTACATAGAGCATTTACACTGTGTAAATAAACGTAATTCTTTTTATCAATCCTTTTGCCAATTCCTCTTTAGCATCTTCATCTGTACCCATCCTATTAGTAAGTAATTCTTCATACAAACAAGATATCAAAAGCTTTTGTAACCTACTACGGAGTGAGAATAATTTTAAAAAATGTGATCTTATAGCGAAGATTACTGAGAAAATGATCTGCCCTTAAAATGTCTTGTTAAAACTAACTGCACACAAGGAGAAACAAGATATAAATCAAACAGTGAACTCTAAGCATAAGGTTTTCTTTAGAGAGACATATTGCTTACACATTCCATATTCCTCCCAGCAGGCCAAATTGAGAGGGTTCCTGTCTGCTGCATTTCCATTCACGGAAGTTGACAAGTTTCCACTGAGAGATAATTGAAGATTTATGTAAGCACTTATTGACAGGTGCAGGTAAATTAGCCACATGCACATCTGTCTGTGCAGTCACATTCTACATAATGAAGCTTTACCATTCATAATAGTTGTTCCTATCAAGAGTTTCTGGTGAGGTAATCATGCTAGTCAATTGCAGAAGAAAAAAAAACCTACAATGAAGCATGTGGTTATCTTAAAGTGTACCATGTGTTATTTGCACAAACCTTTTTGGACTGTAGTTCATTTCATCAAGATAGTTAGCATGTGTGTGTAGGTATGTGACGGATATAATCAGCAGAGAAGTAAAAGGCAAATACAAACATAGATCGTAAGCTTAACAGTGATTGTTAACAGTCATTGGTGGTTCCAGTGATGTCCTACCATAGATGAGCTGATAAACACACATGTAACAATAAAAGGCCTTTCCCTCATTCAAGTCACAACAGATTCATTTGAACCACTTCATGAATTCTTGTGTGGAGGAAAGAATACTAATAATCAATTAGGTTCCACTTTCTGGTTGGACTGAACCTATTGGCAAGGCCTTCATTGCATATCTCAATCACGATTGTTTCTGCCCTGGATAAATTTTGGGAGTTGTGTAGGGAGAATTCTAAGCATTTAAGTGATCATAACTGGATAAGATTTTACATTGTCACAACTCAAACTGATTTCTCTCAGAATATTTGATATCTGAATGGGAAACTTAGCAAAATTTAACAGCTTTTCAAGCCAATGTTAGAATGTTCTTTCATCCCTTATTTATTGCTTCCAATATCCTATAGAAAGGGGAAACAATCAGAACTCCTTGTAATAGAATAGTATTAGTAGTACTCCAAGTATCAGTAGTAATGTGATGACTGACTGAAGTAGCTACTATAGTAGAATAAAAGGCAGTATTGTTTAGTGCTTAGGTGTTGGACTAGGACTCCATGAGATCAAGATTTGAATTCCTTGCTCAGCCATGGAAACCTACTGGGTGATCTCAGGCTAGTTACATACTCTCAGACATAGGCCATTTTTGCCCCAAAATATTATAGTGCTATTATTCTGCTTTCAACATCCAGTGAAGTTCTGATATTTGTAGTTTACTGAGGCCCAAGAGCTCTCTGGCTGAGAATTCTAAATGTTCTTCCCTAAACTGCAAACCCCAGGATTCCCTAGGATGTTGAAAGCAGAATAATAGCACTATAACAGTGTAGTGCAGAAATGGCCTAAGAGGAAGGCAATGGCAAACCTCTACGGAATAAATCTTACTAAGAAAATCCTATAATAGCTCTGCCATAACGTGGAGTTGACTTGAAGGCATATAATAGAAAACAGCAATGTTGTATTAGAGCTCAACCTAAGATGTTTCATGAAATATTCTTTCCTTATTGTCTAGCTCATTCGAGTATTTAAATCTGTTTACTGAATAAGACAGGAAGTTGCAGCCCATCATCAATCTCTTTCTCTGCTAAAATATTAAGAAAAAATGCCACATATGGCTCGCACAAAAACTGCTGACTCATAATTTATTGGTTATGTTCTTTGTTCATTTTACGTCTCGTTTTTTCTTACCAGCTGCTGCCAGCCACATTTATTATGAAGTACAGTGAAGCAGCACTAACAAGAAGTAAAAGTTTTATGAATAAACAAAAACCTCATCACATCTTTTTCAATACAACATGCCATGCAAAGCAAAACAGGAAGAGACTTCTTGACTTCAACTTTTCACTTGCATCACCAGAAGAAGCAAGGTAGTAGCTATTTATATCATTTCAGATCCTCTACCTTGACATATAAAAAGACAGTGGTGCATGCATATTAAACTGTTTCAGAAGCTGAGAAACAGGAAGTAAAAAAAGGCTCACTTGAGGAGTTTTAATTGTCTAGGAAAACTTGACTTTGCTGTCAATTGGTTGGTTGGCTATCAGGCTCAGCCTGGTTGGGAAGCAGGATTAAATTTGATTTCATTAGATCAAGAGTGAGCAAAACCTTTTCAGATGCAGCTGGAATGTAGTTTCTATCCATCTGAGACAGCAAAACTAATGGTGAGGACTCCTAGGACTTGACCGATAACATCTGAGGAGCCACATTTTGCCCGCCCTGTGCTAGCTCTTCTACCTTTTGAACTGTACCTGCCAGGGTCTGGCATATTTAATATTAGTAGCTGTTTAATCTTGAATGGCTTTGGACTCAGATACCTGAAAGACCACTTCTACTTCATCAGCATAATGTGTATCCACCTAATAACCAAAGTGAGGTGGCTGCTATTTAAGTAGAGGTCACCATAGAGCTTCATCTGCAGAAAGAACTTCTAGGGCATCAGTTTAGACTAGCATCTTTTTGCCAGTCACTACAGCTGTGAAAGACTGTATTTGCAAGCAATTCACAATCTGTATGTTGTTGTTTTTTTAAATTCTGCGTGCATTCTTGTTTCATTCTTTGTTCACACCAGGCTGAGGATCTCCCCTAACACACACACACACACGCACACACACTTTTTTTCAAACTTTTCTGTAATACAGGAAATTATGCACATGCTTCTTCTGAGGGTATTTCTGCACTACACTGTTATGGTTCCACTTTCAACATCCTGTGGAATTCTGGGGCTTGTAGTTTACTGAGGCCAAAAAGCTCTCTGCCTTAGAATTCTAAATGTCCCTCCCTAAACTACAAATCCCAGGATTTCATAGGATGTTGAAAGTGGAATAATAGTACTATAACAGTGTAATGCAGAAATGGCCTAAGATACAGATTGTATAAACATTTTGGTCACTGACAAAATAGTGTTTCTGTGTGCCTTCCATTTGTATATGCCTTCAGTCATTCACATACCGATGTGTGGGCATTTCTCACACTGAGTTTCAGAAGGAGCTAAAGAGGCAGTTTTGAAGGGAATCTCAAAACCATTCTCTTCTATACTTACTTGTCTGTGACCTTTTTAGTTATGCTACCTTTCTTCACTGGCCATAGGTTTTATCAGTTCTTCTGAATTTTATGGATTTTAAAAACTGTTTTATCTGTTCAGCTGTTTTCTTTCCCATCTTCATTCTTTGGTAATACATTTTTATTTTATTTACTCTTTTATAAACTGCCTTGCAAAGTCAACAGAAAGGCATTATTAAAACTTCTTTAAAATATGTGCTCATTGATGATTTCCTTTGATACCAAAAGTGCATTGCAGATGACTCATTCAAAATCTGAAGCTGAAACACTACATATACTTAACTGAGAGCAAGACCTGAGAGCAAGAGAGAAAGACTGCAATAGGGCTTCCTTTGGAGGAGACATACATAGGATTGTACTACTGAGTTCATTTTTTTTTATTCTAAGACAAATATTGCGCTTTGGGTTTGAAGATAAATTTCTCAATTGAAATTTAACAGAGAGGCATGCACTTTTGGTGTTTTGATTCATTTAATCAATTCAATTGTACGTGTATCTGCTCAGAAGTAAACCCAGAAATAAGTTCATAGAAAAAGTAAAATGCTACTTTTTCAACTACTCATGTTACATACTAATGAAAGTATTTAGAACAAATCATTCAATCAATATGTATTAAACATGGATATAAAAACAGTAACCTATTGAGATACTGCCAGATGGGCATAATAGAGGTATGTGATTGTGTGTGTGTGTGTGTGTCGCGCGCGCGCGCGTGTGTATACACACACCATATTCAATCAAAATTTCATTACTTATGCAGAGCCATGAACTAGTATAACACTCCTGCTAAATATAATGTGACGTATAATGTTGAAAGTGTACAAGAAGCATTTTTTGGAAGATGGACTAAAACAGATAAATGGTTGTGATATGATGATATATTAGAGAAGTCAACTTCTAATAAAGACAAGATTAAAACAAGAGAAAAACTGGAACAAGAAGGAATAACATTAAGTTGGTTCCCTTATAGACAGTTAACTGAAAGATTTCAGATGGACTTAAAAACATATGGAATAGAACTAAAAGAGAAAACTGGAGTGATCAAATGGCTGTTTGAAAATCTGCCTCACTTATTAGCTCATATATATCAAGATATAATACAGCAAGAAAGGCAAGAAGAAACAGTTAAGACAGTAACGATTTTGTGGGCTCAGAATATTGGACATTCAATTCAATTAGATTCTTAGGAACAGAGTTGGAAAAGAACATAAAAATTTACAGTAGCCCAGAATCTGAAAAGAACTATTATAAGCTGCTTCACAGATGGTACGTGACACCAGACAAACTAAAAAAGATTTATAATACAGGTACTGATCTCTGTTGGAAATGTCAGAAAGAGGTGGTCGATATACCATATGTGGTGGACATGTCCTAAGGCTAAGAAATACTGGAGTGAAATACATAATAAAATTTGTGCATTAATGAAAGTTCAGTTTGCTAAGATACCAGAATTATACTTGTTAAATATGACAGATGTATTAGAAGGTACTGGTATAAAGAAGTACTGGAGAATAATACTATATATGATAACAACAGCTTGTATTGAATATGCAAAGCTTTGGAAAACTCAGCAAATACCCACAATAGAGCAATGGTGGGGAACACTTATTGAAAATAGGAATGCTGATATGGTCTCTCAGAGATTAAAAGGGAAATCAGATGATGAGATTCAAAAAGAATGGCAAGTTGTAATGGGTAATTCATAGAATCATAGAATCATAGAAATGTAGAGTTGGAAGAGACCACACAGGCCATCCAGTCCAACCCCCTGCCATGCAGGAACACCTTCAAAGCACTCCCAACAGATGGCCATATAGCCTCTGTTTAAAAACCTCCAAAAAAGGAGATTCCACCACACTCCGAGGCAGTATACTCCACTGCCGGACAGCCCTGACTGTCAGGATGTTCTTCCTGAGGTTCAGGTGGAATCTCCTTCCCTGCAGCTTGAATCCATTGCTCCTTGTCCTAGTCTCTGGAGCAGCAGAAAAAAAGCCCTCTCCTTCCTCTACATGGCATCCCTTCAGTTATTTAAACATGGCTATCATGTCCCCTCTTAACCTTCTCTTCTGCAGACTAAACATACCCATCTCTAAGTCTATCCTCATAGGGCCTGGTTTCCAGGCCCCTCACCATTTTGGTCGCCCTCCTCTGGACTCGCTCCAGCTTGACCATGTTCTTCTTGAATTGGGGTGCCCAGAACTGGACACAGTATTCAAAATGAGGTCTAACCAAAGCAGAGTAGAGTACCTCCCTCAATCTAGATACCATACTCCTATTGATGCAGCCAAGAATTGCATTAGCTTTCTTGCTGGGTACTGTCAGATGAAAATGAGTAATTCATGGTTAAGATAATCAGTGAGGGGGCAACTGGATATATACCACGGAGCTGGAATGTGGAGATGGAAATGCAAGAATATAATGTGGTACATTAATATAAACATGACAAGAAATATAGAAAATGAAATCTGGATCAGTGTGGAAGATCAAAAATAATTCATGTAAATTTACAGTTATAATTGTTTGTTTTATATGTGAATTTGAATAAAATGATTTTTTTTAAAAAGAAAGTGTAACCTCTAGGTCAAACAGATCCTTCCTCTTTTGTTCTGAAACTTATACTTCATGCAACCAACAAAAAGAAAGAAAGAAAGAGAAAAAACCTCTACCAAAACTAAATCTTCCTATCATGTGTCAACAGAGCAAGGAGCAAGGCAAGACTAGAGTGAATTTCACAGACTGCAAACTATTATTCTTTGGACATCAGTGAAAATGGTTAAATTAGTTGCCCTGCATTATAACAAGCCCAGTGGTAAAAATGCATTGAACCTGTATGCTGTTTGTTACTGCTATTTATTTTAATAATAACAGTAACAATAATAATAAATAATAGCAGCTATAAAAAATTTGGGAATAGACTGAAGCCATAAGAAGAAAATGTGGTTCCCATAATAATTTGGGCACAGCACGTAAATGTTTAACGTAGATTGTTAGATTTTGTCCTACCATTCATCTACTATCCAAGTTTTAAAAGGCAGTGAAACTTAAGTATTGAGTGTGGGTGGGGGATGAGATGGTATTGAGGCCTGAGCAATGTTTTGTGGAAAAGATGACGTAAAAAGTAATTTACTCTGAGGTGACAATTTGAAGAAGGAAGAAAAATAAACTAACAGGAGGGAGTGTAGGTTCATTAGCATCTCAGTCTCCATATTTCATCATTAATAATAATAAAGATGGATGGGTGAGTCATAATAAAGTACTGCTCCATTCTTTAGTAAGTACACTGTAAAAAGAGGCAGGGACAACTGGAAGTGAATATGAAGAATGGGTCAGACATGACATCAGGCTGCTGTCTCCAAAATTATAACCCTTCTATAGGGAGCCAGCTGATTTATGCCATCCATTGGAAAAGGCAATTAGGACTTTCCTGCCTGCCATCTTTAATGAATGCTGGCTTCCACAGAGGACCAACATCCAAGAGCTGAGACTAGGATGTCTATGAGTTCATCGTTCAATTGTTGGCAGCTCAATTTTATGAATATTCCACCTAACATGAAAAATATACTCAACATCAAGGGAGGATGCAAGATATAAAAATGGAGACAAAGGAGAAAAAACAGCAATTTCTTTCATACAATGACAAGCAATAGGAAAATTGTATGGCAAAAAGGCTACAGCATTTTATCAGCAAATGGGAAAACCATTTTTCTAAAGGTGATAAAGCCCTGAAGGTGTTTCCCTTTCCCCTCAATATATTTCTTCTCAGCTATGCTTCTAGAATTTTCTTTTTATGAACCATGGAAAAATTATTGTCCCCTCTATGTGTGTGTGCACGTGCGCAAATGCCTTCAAGTCACCTATTGACTTATGGTGACCCCATGAATTTCACAAAGTTTTCTTAGCCAAAGAACATTCAGAGGTAGTTTTGTGAGTTTGTTCCTCTGAAATACAGCCTACGCTACCTGGTTGGTGGTTTCCCATCCAAGTACTAACTTGAACTGATCCTGCTTAGTTTCCAGGAGCAGACAGGACCTGGCACCTTTAGGTTATTTAGGCCATATACTCAAAATGCAATTGAATTATATTTGTGTTAAAAGTGGGACATTTTAAATAGTGACTAATATTAAATTCACCTTAAATTTGCATTATATTAATACACAAAAAGCCTTAGAGATAGGAAAGTGAAAACTTCTGTTCATGATTGTACTCCTCAACTACCCCTAAACCTTAGTTTATTACTGTTCATGTAGAATATGATCATTTAGTTACTTCCAGGGTTAAAAAAAAAATTAAATCAGCAAGTAGTAAAATTCCTTGGAAGAGTCTTGTTCCCATCCAGATGATCCTCCTGTACTGCAACTGAAAACACACAGAGAGTCCTTATATGACCCAGGAAATTTTTAATTTTGAACTTCTTAACCTTGTTTTTTTTCCCCCTAAATTCCAGGTAGAAATTAGTCAGTTAAAGAAAGAGGTAAGACAAGGAGATGAGACTGTTAGGGTAGAAAAAATGACAACAAAGGAAGAGTTTTCTTGCAAGGTGGGTGAGAAATGGGTTTTTCAAAAATCATGCAACTACTCCTTTTCTGCAAAATATCCTAATGATATAGGGGAAATTGGGCCGATAGTACAAAAACACAATTTTAGCCAAATAGATAAATAGATAGATAGCAATAACAAGGAATCTGCTGGAAAGAAAGACACATGGTCTTACATATCTCTTCATTAATGCACAGAGTATGGAAAATAAGATGAACCTGAACTTAACACAAGAAGGCAAACATTATTTAATGGCATTATTGGCACATGATTAGATGAGTTTCGTAATTAGAATACGGTAGTGGCGGGATATAACCTATTCCAAAGAAATAGACCAAAGAAAGCAGGAAGAGTAGTATTATACCTCAGGAATGTGGATACCTGTAAAGTGACCCATGGCTTAGAGCATGTAAAACAGGTTAAGAGCATATGGGTACAAGTTAAAGACAATGTAAACAACTGTGACCTCATTGTGAGGGTCTCCTATAGGTCAGCAAGCCAGATTGAAGATTTGGATGCCTTCTTAAAAAAAAAAAGGGACCGAACATTCAAAAAGGAGAGATCAGCAGTAGTGAGAGAGTTCAACCACTCTAATATTTGTTGGAAGTAAAAATTTGCCAACAAATTCTTCACCAGTCAGACAATTTCATTGTCCAGAAAACAGACAAGTCAACAAGGAGATCTGCAAAGTGGAAACAGTGGGATCCTTCTGTGAGAGTGGACATATTCTCTTAGGATATGTGCTGCTGAGGAAAATGGAAGCAAAAAGTAGTCACACACACACTCTGGACTTCAAGAAAATTCCAGTAAGCTTAGGAAAATGCTGGGTGAGATTCAATGCTCAGAAATGCTCAGAGAAAAGGAAGTCCATGATGTGTAGAAGTTTCTTAAGGATGTCATATTGAAGATACAGTTGCAAGCAATTCTAATGAGGAAGAAAAGTAGGAAGTATCTAAAGAAACCAGGATGGATGCACAAAGAATTAAGAGACTAGTATAAGATTTGGAGGGAGTCCTAAAGAGAAATTCAAATATCCAGTACTTGTAGAGGAAAAGTCAAAAAAGCAAAAGCTCAGAATGAGATCAGACTTGTTAGAGAGGTTAAAAATAGTTTGAAAATAGACAGACATTGGGACTGCATTTGGAGCAACATGAAGAAGAAGCAAATGGTAGGGCCACAGCAAAGAAGATGGTGAAACACTAACAGAGGAAAATTCAGATGAAGATCAACGTATTAGAGAATGCTGTTGGGCAGGTGCAGTACGGGGGCAGGGGCTCAGAGGGGAGAAATTGGCTCTTAGTCCCATGCAGGTGCCCACTCTACATTAGGCGTGCAAATTTTTCACCTCTCTTTCTCAAGGAAGCCCTCTAGCCCCCTGAAAATGCTACATTCAACATATCTTGCTGAATATAGTTTGCTGTAGGAACACCACAAACGGGGCACATTCCATAAGTGGAATTTTTCCACTACCAAGAAGCAGATCCTGCATCTAAGGTTATACAGCTAATATAACATGAAATTTGACTCAAATTGACAGCTTTGTCAAGTCACCCCATGTCTTTTCTTCCTCATTTCCCCTAGCTACCTCCTGAGGCTTCATGATATCTTCACATAAAGGCTGCTTAGGTCAGAGTGCCTTTTCTGCCCTGGAAAACTTTTGCTCTAGAAACTAGCTGAACTTCTATTCCTACAGGATGTAATCATAGCATTGTAATATTCTGCTTTCAGTTCTTAACCAATTAATGCCAGTGATGAAGCAATATGCAATCTTATAAGGTTTTGAGCACGCCTGGCTCCTATTCCTGTCCCTTGGGTGAGAGGTGCTTGATAATTGCTGAGCATTATTATGTTAGCACTTGGGAGTGCAAAAGATTATCATCATTGTGTCACTGACAACATAATTAAAGCTCTGTTATGAAAACATGCATATGGTGGGAGCCAGCCCACATTGCACCTCTCTCTTAATTATGTTCAAAAGAAAGACATAAGCTCTGCTTAATTACAGAAGGTGTAAATTCAAAATTACCTTTTAGCAATACTCTTTGGCTTTTGCAAATCTGAAGGGAAAACTTTAGAGGGAGAAATCAACTCAACCTGAAATGAACCCAAATGTAGAAAGTCTCAAAGCAGATCCTGAAGGTCTGGGACAACAGTTGACTATTTCTGCATGGCATATTTCTTCAGTGTGCAAGCAGTCCTGAGATTCAATGACTTTCCAGATCCATCTTCCCCTTATGTGAATGTAAAGTTGAGATTTCCATACAATGAGATTCTTTCTTAAGATGCCATAAGATCATGGTGTAAATTCAAATACCCAAAATCTTTGGCTTTTCAAATTGAAGGAAAACTTTGAGGGAAATCAACTCAAACCAAATAACCCAAATGAGAAGTCTCAAAGCAGATTGAATCTGGGACAACATTGACTATTTCTGCATGGCAATTTTTCAGTGTGCAGCAGTCCTAGATTCAATGACTTTGATCATTTCCCCTTATGTGAAAGTAAGTTGAGATTTCCATACAATGAGATTCTTCTTAAGATGCCATAAGATCATGGGTAAAATCATCACCCATGCTTTGTTTTAAAATAAGAAATGTCCACCAAAAATAGAAGACAAAAGAAGATGCATGCCTTCAAAAATGTGTGGATATTAATTTATATTTTATATTCTATTTATTAAATATCTATATCACAGTATGTATCATCACAGTTCAAGGTGATGAAAATGAAAATAAGCAGTTTTAACTATTCCAAACAACAAAAATAATTTATATAATTATATAATAATGAAGCACCAAACAACAAATAATGAATAATGAATAAATAATAATTAAATATTAAACAATAAATAATGTAAATTCACTAAAGACATATGAAATACACCAATGCATTAATATAAGGTGAAAAGGTTAAAAAAGTTTAGAACTATAGGCATAGCCATTTTAAAGTAATTACTCAGGGCCCATAGAGTTTAACAAACTACCATGTCTTTACTTTGTGCCTAAATGATGCCAATATTGGTGCCAAATGGGCCTCCAAAGGGAGAGCATTCCACAGTTAGAATGTCACAGCAATCCTACATCCTCACACAGATCTCACTAGTACAGTGGTTCTCAAGCTGTGGGTCCCCAGATGTTTGTGGACTTCAGCTCCCAGAAGCCCCAGCCACTATAGTTAATGCTCAGGGCTCCTGGGAGCTGAAGTCCACAAACATCTGGGGACCCACAGGTTGAGAACCACTGCACTAGCAGAACACAGGATCTGTCCCTTTTCCCGATCGAACCTCACTCTTGCGCAGTCACATAGAGATGTTCCCTCAAGTATGAAGATCTCAAGCCATTTAGGACTTAAAATGTCATTAGAAGCACCTTGAATTTAGACCAGAAGCTTATTGGCAGCCAGTTCAATTCTTTTAAGAATGCCATTACACATCTATATGGTATTAAAATAATCAGTATATCTACAGGTACACAGTTGGAAAATAATGGCTATAATAGAAATTCACTATAGTGATGAAGGTTCTGACCAGATACCTCTTTGTCTGTTTAGTCTGCAGTCCAGCTTCTACCTGTTGATGGAGATATTCAAATCTCGTTGTTATCCCTTTTCATGGTCCTTTGGTTTATACCAGAGTTCAGCTATACGGGATAGCCCTGTATAACTGAACAGGTAACATCATAATTTGGATTTATTTTCATAAAGTAGTTGAATGATTCACCATGCACTGCTGTTGTAGCAATTAAACAGTAGTTTCCATATAGAAATAAAACATGAGCATGCAAGGTTCAAAATCATGGATTATGAGCTGTGGTTATGTCTAGTTCACCTTTTACTGAAGAGGCAAAAGATGTTCCTTAATATGGTGAGAATTTGGATATCCACTTTGTGCACTCATGAAATTCTTTGCTTTGAATATCAGCTCAGCTCCATCTCAAATAGAAAATAATCCCCATTATCTAAATGTTGCACATTTGCAACTTCTAGGCATCAGAGCTTACTGGTTCTGCTTATGTATCCCCATGTCAGTGTAATCCTACCAAAAAGGGGGGAAAGCAAGCCTCCCAACTCTTTGAAGTTATGATCGAATATTTCAGCTGTCTCCCAGGCTATTTGGATAAATGAAGCTGACCTGTTAAAGTATCCAGCAGATTCCAAATACAAGTAGACTTCAGAAACAGAAAAGGCTGGTTTTCCACAGGGAGCAATCAGTTGTTTTTCTGTCTGCATCTTCTGCTGGAAATCATTGCTTCAGTTTGCAAAAACTTAGCAACACTTCAGACTTTTTCATGTTATCCTGAGGTTGTTGGAAATTCATGTCCTTCAGTTTAGAGAGACCTTTTCCAATGAATTACACTTTTCATTTGCATACATTATTGTATAAAACCTGTTAATATTTCCTGGGTATCTTTCTTTCATCACACTGTTAGAGAAGTTTCTGTGGTTTTGTTTAGGATTGAATGTTCATGAATCAGAATTCATTACTGTCATCAGTTTCGAATGTGGCAAAAAAAAAAAAAAAAAATTGATTCCCCATCTACATAACCTGAGTGTCATGAATCTGCCTGGGGATAAAAGCAGTCTAAAAATCAGTAAATGTTATCATGCAAATTATAGGAAGTATTATTAGGAGCAGCAGGTGGTTCCTGATTCATTGCTATTAGCACTATCAAGTGAGCTCAGATTTGCTCCAGGAAGTATACCGTGTTAGAAATACAGTTTATTCTCAAATACTCTGCTAGCAGAATGCTAGAGGAGAAATCCCAGGCACTGGGGTCTCTGGATCATTGGGTAAGACTCACATTTGGTTTTTACTCCTATAATACACTAAAATCAACTAGTGATAGATTTGCCCTCCACAGAATTTGTGGGGGGCGAGAGAGAGAGAGAGAGAGAGAGAGAGAAATCTTAGGTTTTGGCAATGGTTTTCATAGGATCAGCCACAGAAAGGTAGGGCTTGTAGATGTCTTGTTAGAGTTCCTTTCATTTTGAAAATCAGGAACAGTAGACATGTCTTTCTGAAAGACAGCTTGAATACTCACTACTGACCTTCCCCTGTAGTCTCCTACTGTTTCTGATATTTGCAAGTAATCAAAAGATGCCAACATGAGCAGTAACTAATAACCAAAGAGGCAAAATTCAGTTACAGGTAGGAGTTATACTCTAGCATTTTAGGTAGAAGCTAGGAGATCAGCAGCATGTTAGGCATTTATCTCCAGACTAGCTAGTGCCATTCCACATGAACTGCTGATGTCATTGATCTGTTTATGTGCAAAGTGATGCTAACCAGCAACTGGACTATAAGGGTAGTCTCCATTGCTACTACCTTGAGTGCCTTGGTTTTCTTGACAGCAGTGGCCTTCAATATCTGACCCATATGTTAGCAGCTCTCACTTCTACAGCTTAGGAACATACTTCTTGCTACATCGGTAAAAGCACGCCATCACTTTAAATGCCAAATACTACTTGATTTATTATTTCAAGCAGTTTCGTCCATACCTCCTCCAGGTTATTTAAACCCCAAGGTGGCAATTGTATTCTTTTTCTGATGCTGAACATGCATATCACTCATTCTGTTATCCTTCCATTTGTTCTTTCATTCAAAATCTTCACCCACTATTTCTAAACAATAGCCCATGGTGGATCATAACTTAGAATTAAAAAAAAACAAAAAACAGAATTGAAATCAGATTAAGAACAGTGAAGGAAAATACACATTGCTCAACAAGTATGGAATAACGAGATCAGGCACAGAGAATTGGGTTGAAGAGGACCACTTTATTTAAGCCAGAACTTATTTAAACCAAGTTGAACCTGGAGAGGTGCAAGCGGAGGGAGCAATCTAAATCTCACTCCATGACTTCCTTCTCATCCTTCCCCTGGGTAAACCACCAGATCCCCTAGGACAACCTAGCTTGGTTTCTCCTCCTCTGGTCATCTACTGCAAGGAAGACCTAAGGAACCCTATCCACAACTTGCAGGACTTAAGTGAGGGCAACCCCCCCCCCAGCCCAGACTAAAGAGGCACTTTCAGAGCTCTTCTCTTCCCCAAAAGAGTGCCAAGATGTTCACTTTAACTCTTATTTCTTCCCTCACTTCCACTACATATTTAAAGATCCCACCCCAAATCAATTATGACACAGTTATAGGCAAAAAATCCTCAGGTGAAAGGGAAAAAAATTCCTACCCAGTCCCAAAGCCCCTGGCTAATACGCCAGAGGACAGGATCAAAATTCAAAATGACCTGGACAGATTGGAGAGCTGGGCCAAGGCTAAAAAAATGAAATTCAACAGAGAGAAGTATAAGGTCCTATACTTAGGTAGAAAAAATGGAATACAGAAATATAGGATGGGGGACACGTGGCTGGATAGAGTACGTGCGAAAGGGATCTAGGAGTCTTAATAGATCACAAGCTGAACATGAGTCAGCAGTGTGATGCTGCAGCCAAGAAAGCCAATGCAATTCTCGGCTGGATCAATAGGAGTATGGTGTCTAGATCAAGGGAGGTACTGGTACCACTGTACTCTGCTTTTGTTAGACTTCATCTTGAATACTGTGTCCAGTTCTGGGCACCCCAATTCAAGAAGGACATGGTCAAGCTGGAGCAAGTCCAGAGGAGGGCGACCAAAATGGTGAGGGGCCTGGAAGCCATGCCCTATGAAGATAGACTTAGAGAGCTGGGTATGTTTAGTCTGCAGAAGAGAAGGTTAAGAGGGGACATGATAGCCATGGTTAAATAACTGAAGGGATGCCATATAGAGGAGGGAAAGGGCTTGTTTACCACTGCTCCAGAGACCAAGACAAGGAGCAATGGATTCAAGCTACAGGAAAGGGGATTCCACCTGAACCTCAGGAAGAACATCCTGACAGTCAGGGCTGTCCGGCAGTGGAATATGCTGCCTCAGAGTGTAGTGGAGTCTCCTTCTTTGGAGGTTTTTAAGCAGAGGCTGGATGGCCATCTGTCGGGAGTGCTTTGAGGGTGTTCCTACATGGCAGGGGGTTGAACTGGATGGCCCCTGTGGTCTCTTCCAACTCTACATTTCTATGATTCTGTGATTCTATGATCAAGCTTCACACTGCACTGGAGGTGGGATGGAATGAAACATCATCCAAAAGTAAGAGAAAGAGGCAGACAAAGCTAATAAACCCTCAGTTCTGCCCCCAAAAGTCTGGTGTCATGGCGCATTGCCCCTGAGGTCATCAACACTGGCCTCTCTTTCATTGGGGACCAGCAATAGCACATCCTCCCCTGTAGCACCTCATGCTATGCAGGTCCAGATCTCCATTCCATAAATACAAATTCTGTAAATCTATAGCAAAAGTAGCATAATTAAGAAAAGGTGAAAACCAGGCCAAATATATAGCCTGCATAAAAAACTTTCTCAAAAGAAAAGTCTTTAAGATGAAGGGCATTAGGAACAGTGTTAAAAAAGAATGTCCTCCTCAGATGAAGGTTTTAGAACCTAATCATCACTATGAAGAAGAAGGATGACATATGAAGCATCCCTATGACACAAAGAAAAGAAAATGGACTACAGTCAAGAGTCTTGTGATGTTTCAGAGATGAAACCAAGGACAAATTAAAAGTAGATAGGGGTGTTAATGCTGAATTACCATAAGAACAGTAATAAATCAAAGTTCATTCACTCTACTTCCTGTTATATATCTTCTGGTAATTCTTTTTCTCTGTGCATACATCTGTGTGTGCAGATCTGAGGACGTAACTTGTCACATTCAGATCTGCAGAACTTTTTTCTTCTTTTTTTGAATTGCCATAGTAATTTCATTTTCTTTAATTTAGTTTGCTTTCTCAGTTCCTGAGCAGGAGATTTTGCCAGTCATACTTGTTTTTCTTTGCTTTTTTGTTTTTTTTTTTAAATTAATTGAGGTCAGAACGAAGAGATCTTGTATGTGGGTAAGGTGGTTGAGTGGATAATGAGAGGCCAAACACTGGAAGTAGACATTTGGAGGAATGTGACACATAGGCCCTTTCCTCACGGGGGGGGGGCGAAGGGGGCTGCGCACACAGGGGCAGAGCTTACCTGCGAGCGAGTTGTTCTGTCCCTGCGGAGAGCACGGATTTGCCATTCTAAACGCTGCCGAATTTTGGCGGCACTCGGCGGCGCTCGGCAGTGCTCAGCAGCGCCCAAAATGGCGGCCGGCGGCTTCCGGCGGCGCTCCGCCAATCAGGACAGTGCGCCAGCCAGAAGCCCGCCCCCGGGCAGATCTGCGGGAACGCACCACCGTGTCTCTGCAGTTCTTCACCGGGGGCTGCCACAGGGTAGCGCGGGTGAGTTTCGTAAAAACCACTTGCGAAGGTGGTTTTTATAAAACTCGCAGCGCCACCCCCACAGCTGCACTAGAGCAGTTTGAGGTCTAGAGCCTCACTTTTTCTAACTGCGCTAGTGCACCCCACGGTGAAGAAGACCTCCAAGAGAGGTCGCCCTAGTGTGGGCAATATGCCCATGTGGAAATGGCCATAGACATACAAAGATCAGGGATCATTCTGTTATCCATGTGCTGAATCTTCCAAGATCACCTGGACATTCTCTAAGGACTGACACTATTGTTTTTGTTCCTGTTCCTAATCATCACTGATAAGGAAGAAAGTTTTGAATTGATTCAGTACCTCCAAAGTACAGATTCCTTTTGGTCCATATGTGAACCAATGGCACAGCCTTCAGGAGATCATAAGGGATTATGAGGCTCTGGGTAGGAAGCTGAAGGACCTTGCTGCACAGGTTGTCATTTTCTCTCTCCTCCCAGTTGAAGGACAGAAAAGAAGAGAATAATAGTGGAGTGAGCAAATGGCCCCACAGATGGTGCCACCAGGCACAGTTTGGTATCTTGGACCATAGTCTGTGGTTTCAGGGATTCCAGGCAGGGAACCCTGGGAAAATGATCAGTCTACTGCAAAGATGTTGCATCATGCCCCAGCTGTGGGTAATTGCAAGGTTGCATAAGTGACTGGAGTCGTGTGCGGATGGTAGAGGGAGGTGTGCAAACCCTTACCTGGTTGGTTGTAGATATGTATATAAGAAAGCAATCCCCTATCTGTATTGTCTGTTGACCAAACTCGGTGCCTGGTGCAAGTCTCTGTTTGTCTGTCCTGTGTTTTGTATATAACAGAACTTTGCTGCAAGATAAAGTGCCTCCTGTTTTGGAAGAAACTCCTCTGTGTGTGAGTATCCTTGCTGGGGAACAAGGTTGCTGCTGTTGGCTAGCTGTGCTCTGGCTTTTCTGCTGCATTTCTGTGGGGCTGAAACTCCTATCATCCCCCAACATCATGAAGATTGACTTCTGGCAAGTGATGGGTTTCACCTGTCAGCAGTTGCCAGGAACATTTTTGCCAGGAGTCTCACAAACCTGATAAGGAGGATTTAAACAGAGATATGAGGGGGAGGGAGACAATATTCTTGAGGCACGAATTCATCAAGGGCTTGAAATGAATCCTATAGGGAGAACTGGGTAAAGAATACAAATACCCAACAACTACCCAACAGTGTGAGGAAAAAATCCTAAGGGGAGTGATCAATAGTCTTAGATGTCTCTATATTAATACAGAGAGCATGGGAAATAAAGAAGATGAACTTGAACTCTTAACACAACAAAGCAAATACTATATAATAGGTATCACTGAATCCTGGTGGGATGAGTCTCATGAATGGAATGCAGTAATAGAAGGGTATAACATATTTCAGAGAAATAGACCAAACAGGAAAGGGAGAGGAATAGAAGTATATGTCAAGGATGTTTACAGCTGTGAGGGAGATGGTCAATCAGAATTGTAAAAGGTCTAGAAACCATGCCATATGAGGAGCTGCTAAGAGAGCTAGGTATATTTAGCCTGAAGAGAAGAAAGTTAAGAGCTGACATAACAGTTATGTTCACATATTTGAAGGGATGTCATAGGGAGGATGGAGCAAGCTTGTTTTCTGCTGATTCAGAGACCAGGATACAGAATAATGGTTTTAAGCTACAGGAAGAGATTCCACCTAAACATTATAAATAACTTCTTGACAGTAAGAGCAGTTCAACATTGGTATACTCTGCCTTGCAGTGTGGTGGAGTCTCTTTCATTGGAGGTTTTTAAACAGAGTCTTAATGACCATCTGTCAGGTAAGTTTTGATTGTATATTCCTCCATGGCAGGAGGTTGGACTGGATGACCCTTGTGATCTCTTTCAACTCTATGATTTGACTTAAATAATGAGTAGAATTTTCTAGTTCTCAACACTATATCTAAATGGCATTTTAAAGCATTTTAAAGGCATTTGGGTAGGATTTTTTTCAAGTTTTATGCATTAGATTTCTAAAGTTTTTGTTGAAAGTAGTTGAAATATTTAAAAAGCAACATACAATCTGGGAAGTTAACATAGTCTGGTGGAAACTGATTACAAGGAAGACAGAAGGAAGAGGAGGGTAGTATGCGTGAGGGAGCTTAGATAGGAGAACTCTGGAGACTAAAAATGCTAAAGGTTAGGTTTAGCTATGATTAGTTGTAACCGGGGTTATGCAATGGTTTAATTGGCAAAAATATATTAATTGGCAGATATGTTTAATTGGCATAAAATATAAATCATATATAACTTATGTTTGGAAAGAGTCATCTGGATAAGGAAAAGAAGCCTTAACATGACCCTAAGTCATACGTTCAGCCAGGAAGACCTGAGTTTATGGCCAGGTTGTAAAAAATAATCTTTTCGATAAAAACAATAGTCAGCAAAAAGAAGAGGAAAACCCCTCTGGGTAATTTTCCTATAGAAGACAAAGCCATAAAACCAGCTATCAACTCTTTAGCACCTAAATATCAAGAGTATTTATTACAAACTCCAAAACACAAGGAGTTTTGTTCATTTTGACAGCTCTAGTTCAAGAAAACAGGAAGATTTCCCCAAAATCCATAACTCTTTCATCCTCCCACCT
This sequence comes from Iguana delicatissima, assembly GCA_948472985.1. NCBI lineage: Eukaryota > Metazoa > Chordata > Lepidosauria > Squamata > Iguanidae > Iguana > Iguana delicatissima. The sequence goes on from CAOKZL010000647.1 coordinate 477,516, forward strand.
GTGACTTCTTCCTGGTCCTCAATCACAGTCATCAAAACCTTTTGCCATATACATGTTAAAATTATCAACAGTCATCTCATCCTGTCATCTTTTGTCCACCCTGCAACTTTTGTTAACACAGATAGAGAGTCAGTAATGCCTCACACATCTGGGGCAGATTTTGGGATATAAAGAGTCCTAGATTTTGGGTCCCCCACACAGCATTTTCAATTTCAGGGATCCACTTTGTCACTCTGATTTTTGAATATTGCTGTCCTTGGGTGAATAGCCCAAGCCATTTCCTTCTTCTCTGTTTCTCTCTGGAGGATGGTAAATATGACCCAACCCCCCTTCTGTTCTTCTGTCCAGTTTTCCTCCCTTTCTTTTTAGTTAGGCCTGTGTGATTACTTATTTGTGTGTGACTATTTTGTGTGTGCGTACATGTATATTTTCCCCAATAAAAGACATTTAAATTGTACTATAAGTCTCTGGCTGATCTCTTTAAGCAGTTACCCCATGGAACATAGCTGTTAGATCTTGCTAAATTATCCCTCTCTTGCAGTCCTCCTATTTTTGAGCTAATTTTTCCCCATTATTGAACAGATGTACTGATATCACCGTTGGGCCCTTGTAGGATGCATGTTTTGGGGTAATATAATTATGAATAACTATAAATATAAGATACTTGATTTTTTGTTAATTTGGAGTAACACATGACACCAGAGCTCGATCGATTACAGAAACTAGCTGGAAAAGCAGAGGAACCAACTCCTTGGCTGCATTTTTTAGTACCTGTAGAGGCAAGGATAGTACCATAAGATTGTACAGGTTTGAAAACTAATAAACTATTATATCAAAAGAGAACTTTTTCCTATTTCCAGAAATTACAAACTTCTAGGGAATGTGGCAGCTGTCAAATATACACTGGATGCATCTGTAGAACTTAGGAAAACCCCTGAACAGAGTAAGTACTTTCAGCATTCCCCTACAGAAGATATGCCTCAAGAAGGACTTCCATTTGATTTATGCTTTGCTAATGAAGCATTCCACAGAAAGTTTCAACTGATATTTGAAGGAATTAAAGAACAATGGTATATATCTTTCGTTTGATGATTTGATGATCTGAGGCAAAACTAAGGAAGAAAGTCACTTCAGAAAGCCAAGGCAGCTGGACTAAAATTAACAAACAAAAGTTCAAGTTTTGTTTCCAAGAAGTGACATATCTAGAAGAAGAAAAAAACTAATCTAGGTGAACATATTTATCCAGAAAGGCTATTACTAATATGACTGTTCCAAATCACAGAAAAGGGATGCAAGAATTATTGGGAATGGTTAATTTCATAGGAAAATACATACCTACTATTGTTAGATAAAACTAAGCACCTAAGCACACTTCTTTAAAAGAACATGAACCTTCAAAATCTGCCACAATAATAAAAGAAAAATATGACAAAATGAAAGCAATAAAGCTTTCCAAGTTATCCCCAAGAATGATGCAAGGAATGTTGTAACAACATGGGGAGGTATAGACACTGGTGATTGATGTAGCTTTGAGACGCTCAGTACAGCTGAATGCCAATATGGCTCATGAAAAAAAGAAGCACTGATGCTGTGCAGCTGTAAAGAATTCCACATTTTTATTTATGGGAGGTCAGTTTTGGCAAATGCCAATCACTGTATCATACTCTCCATCACACCAAAGGGCATGACAGACATGCTTCCCAAGTTGCAGATACCAATACCTTTTTCCAGTGATAGCTATATGGTCTTCACATCATCTAAAAACCTGGGGGGAAATACTAATAGCTGTGCCCCACAAAAGGCCTTGGATAGAATGGATATATCTCTCCTAAGTAGAGATATCATATATGTGCATTTACCTTTAAATCTGATCCAAGTTGTGGTTAGTAAAAGGTCAGACTATTCAGACCAGAGCGAAATCCTGTAAAACGAATAATAACTTTCAGGCTGAGCCCTTACTATCAGTTCATGGGGGGAAAAACTTAGTGAAAAGTGACATCTTGTTTAAAGCAACAAGGCTGACTGTTACAAACAAGTCATAAAGGTCACTTAGGCATTGAAAAATGCAAACAAAGGGCAAGCTCTACCCTGTATTAGCCCAACATGAAGGTTGACAAAATTGAAACAGTAGGAACATATCCAGTATGTCAGAAAGGTAGGCAGCTCAGAAAGGTAGGCAGCTCGGGCCTCTTCCAGGTTAGGCGTATCGAGCCCTTACATCCATTACATTCTCCTCCAGTATCGAGCCCTTACATCCATAGCCCAAGGTGTCGTGACTTACCTGGAGGAGGCCTCCTCAGATGAAGAAGGAGAACAGAACTCCCAGGAACCAAAGGAGGTATAGTCTTGTTCTGGCAGAAGCATATCCCTGTCCATTCAAGGCAGTCTCTGCAGATTTGGAGAAAGAAAGAAAGAAAATCTTTGCACCCTGCCATGCGTTGACAATTCAAATGCTGAGACCAGAAACACCTGAAATCCTCTTCTCTGCCTTAAGTAAACTATGCCAAGTCAATGAGGGCAGCTATGCTAATTAACTGCCGGTTATAAATGAGCTCAACCAAGGCCATTTCAGTGCTGTGGACAACAGATGCAATGCTTCTTGGTGATCTTTTTATATTTTCCTCAGCTGCCAGTTTCTGTGACCCTTGCCTTCAAGTTGGACTAATCTCTCCTTTCTTAGTAAGTTCCTTCTTGGTTTCAAATTTGCTCAAGACTGTTCAATTAATTTGACTTTGGACTGTTTGGACTGTGCTTTTGTTTCTGTGGATACTGGTATCACCTTGGGACTAGCCTGGCTTTCCCTGGTCAGCCTCTGTGGGCTGGTGGTGCATAATTTTGAGTGCCTGCTCTCTATCAAACAGGGCACAAAGTGGGCATGGATCAGATTGAACTAATTATTTGGGAATTGACTATTTTTCTAACTATCCTGAAATAGCTTGCTTACACCACATCACAGCCAGTCATGTAATCACTCAAATCAAATTGATTTTTTTATGCCATGAAATTCCTGGAATAGTGTGGCCAGATAATGCATGGCAATTTGACAGCTATGAATTTGTAGACTTTACAAGACACAAAACATCCAAGATACGTTATCTTCAGTCCAGTGACTTTGTTGAAAGTAATGTACAGTTAGTTAAATGGTTATTAAAGAAAGCTGCTGACTCTAATCTTGATCCTTATTTTGCACTAGGTAATTACAAGACTATTCTCTTACAACACGACCTATTCCCATTCAAATAGATGCTCAATAGAAACCTCAAAGCAAGACTGCCATAACTACGGCAGAAGTGTAATACTCAACATGACATTTAAAAAAAACAAGGTGAAACAAAAATGATATTATGATAAGGGTGCTAAAGTTTTGCCAAGACTTCAAGAAAATGACAAAAATACTAATTTGTAATGGTACAACATGGGTATAGGAAGTCTTTGTGTCATATCAAATGGCTCCACGATCATATCAAGTGATATGAAGTTGTACCTTCAAACAGAACAGTCCCTAGAACAGATACCAAAGGAACAATCAGAAGTAGCCACATGTCATCCACATCATTCAGCACCTATTGTAAAACCTCAATCTAAAGAGAGAAATGAAAGCAGGGAAACAATCCCATAAGCCACTAGGAAAGAAAACAACCAAATACTCAAAACAACAACAACAACAACAACAACAACAACAACAGTTACTTGAGATCCAGCAGAGTTATGTGGAAGGCAGACACATTTATTGAGAAACTCATCCATTATTACCCAATAGTGTTTACATTACAGCAAACCGTTGTTACTGTTGTCATCCCTATTGTTATTCTAAAATAAAAGGAGGCGTAATGATATCCCTTTAAGCAATGGTTACATTCTGGAGGAGAAAGTCCTGGGAAATTAATGTAGGAGGGTACAGGTAAATGTCAAGCAGGCAGAAGGAAGCAGGAGCTCTGTGAGTCAAGGAACTAAGACAGGATACTTCTGAGGTTAATAATGTTCAAGATTAGCTTTAACTGTAAACAATTGTAGATACCTGTAAATAGATTAAACATCTATCAGATACTTTGGAACCTGTGTGAAACAGAACACAAAAGCCACAAAATATGAGAGCAAGATTTCAAACCAGGGCTGACTGCAGAGACAGTAATGTAAGACTATGAAAGATAAATAAGGAATTGCAATGGCTACCGATCTGTTTCTAGGAATCGTTTTGAGTACTGGTTTTATGGTATAGGACCTGGGTCAATAACAGATTGCTTTTTTCCACAGAAACCTATTCATCGAATTGTATTACTTGGACTCTTTTCTCCAAATGGTTTTCATCTACATAAACTAGGCAAATGGATTGCGAAAGAGGAGATCTTTTACTTCGTTGCATAGTTAAACTTGGATTTTTGACCACATTCTGCATTTAATGTTCAAAGCACCATACAGCTGCTGTGATAATGCCCTAAACATTTTGTAATATGGATTTCTCCTCATATCCAATCCTCTTTTGAAAATAAATTCCATTCTAGTCATTCACTAGAATGTGTTGTTAAGAAACATAAGATGTTGTCTCTGAAATATCATTCTGTCACTTACCTAATTTGCACACTTCTTGATTATATGTAGAAGTGCCTGAAATTGCAAAACTGGAGGCGGAGTTGAAACAACCGATAGGTCACAATCTGTAGCTGATACAATGTTTTTTCTTTCTTTCTGGATCTCAAATTGTACAGATCTGGAATGAACAATATGTCAAGGAAGGAAAAGACAGATTTGGAGTTTTGAAGATAATTATTTACCATAAAGTTGGAATGTGAATATATTATATATGAGTAGCATAATGTAAGTAAGATGGTATAAATAATCCAACAAATTGCTCATGAGTTTCTCATGCAAGTTAGTATGAAACACATGAACAGTGCCATGCTGTCCTTTAGGAAAAGACATAGGCTCTGTTATAGCACACAAGTGCCTAGTGAAGTAAACAAAATGATAATAACAATATTCCCATACTGCTTATGACAGTGTATTCATATTACATGCAGTTTTTTTTTCATGGGTTGAAACTCGTATATTAACAATTTACAATCTTCAAGAGGCCTTAATGAGTATCTATTTTTAACAAAGCTTCATTGCACCACAATATATTATAAAATGATGAGTATTTTCTAATCTCTGCAATAGCTGGTTGTATGACATCTCTCTGGACATCAAGGTCAAACAGCACATTGTTACCAAACCCATTTATGACAACTAAACAATAAGCAATTTTCTTGCAAGCTTCATCACTTTGTTAATGAACCTGGGTGGTAAAGTACACCTGTTTTCTAAATTGATACATCATAATTATACATTACAAGTTTATAGGCTTATTGGTTTGATCGTTCTTTGGCACTTGGAATCCTGAAGTAATACTGTTGATCTACCAGCATTTCTGTTGTAAAAGGGATCACAAAATGATATCTGATCACAGATGAGGGAAAAAAATCCTTCAGAAATTGCCAGTGGGGGAAATAAAGATGCTATGATCCTGCCAGAATAGAAAGGAGGAGGGGGAGTTTGAAAGAGGTGCGCTGTTGTTTCTGTACCAAAGGTCAGCAGGTTGTATAAGTCCTTCATCCATGCAGCCACTTAGCATCAGGCATGTGTGTTTCCCATTGATTTTTAGCTATAGGTAGCCTTTAAAAGCTGTGATAGTGAGGCCCACATTGTGGGCTTTCTAGCTATAAATATGGGTTAAGATAGAAAATAACTCCAAGGTGAATGAGAGGATTACAGCAAAGTGGTCAAACATTGTCCATTTTGCTCTATTTATTTGCAAGAGCACTTCCCTCTTTGGAGAAAAAAGTCAGAGAATAATGTTCAAGGGATGTTTCTTTAATTCTAGGGATTTGAAATATAACCAATAAGGATTTAATATATAGATAGAAGGATAGGTGGATTGATAGATGGAAATGATGAAGATGGATAGAGAGAGAGAGAATAGAAACAATAGAAAGAATATTTAAAAATACTTGGGAAATCATTAAAAGAAATCACACTATCAAGAGGTTCTGATAATAAGAATCTTAGACTGATGAGAATTTTGCAGTTATGTAGTTGTTTTGTGAACAAACAGAATTTTCTGCATATAGCTTTTATCATTTTCTGAATAGAAGAGATTGTTTTCTGCATGGAAAACGCTGTTTTCTGAACAAAACAACCATGTGTGAATTTTCTCAAAATAAGTCCTCAGCTAGAGACAGGTAATATAGGTAGAGATATAAAACTGCCTGAATGGTCAGAAGCGTACCTATTCTTATGGTCATCAATGGAGAATGTCTACAAAATACCTCATCTCAGTACAATATACTTAAGTTAGGCATTATTTATTTCTTAAGTTTTTTGCCTATAAGGAAAAAAATCAGCAATTTTCCTTACCACATTAATGACTAAGGCCATTTCTGCACTATACACCATTAGTGCATTGTATCATTAGAAGCCCAGCATTGCCATTTGCGCAGTGCTGTTGAATTGGAACACTGTCTTCCATACTCTTCTGCCTTAAGCAGATGAGTAGTGTTATTTCCACTAGTGCTTCTTAAACATTACAGCATTCTTGGCCACTTCCTTTCCCTACCTTCACCCTGCCCCACCATTCTTTTTTTTATATATAATAATTTTATTAAATTTCACAAATAAAACAAAAGATTCTTTAAGCTGTAGTTTTACATGAATTGTTTCTGATCTTCCACTCTGTTCTGGTCTTCATTTCTTGAAATTCACTCCACTTGTTACATTTATGTATCACAATACAATGTTTGTCTCAACTGTTTGAACATGCATTTCCCTCTCCCATACAATCATAATACAGTCATCTTGCTTATCAGTTCCCAGTGTCACTCCATTCTGCTTTTCTCTAATCGTCAAATTCCAGTATGTTCTCATTTCTCTACTTATTTCTTTTAAACTTCTGCTGTCCTCTCATATATTTTTTTTTTAAGACCTCCATCTTATAACCTAAAATCTTATAATTTCTAGAATATGTCGGTCAATGTATATCTGGCAGTCTGAGCTATTATTACCACAACAGTCACTCATCTTCTTGCCCTGGATTCCATTATATTAAAATATCTTGTTTCCCACTTCTATACTTACGTCCTGTTCAACCCCCTTCAGCCCTTCAACAATATCACAATGTTTATATTAATGACAGTATATCAATATATCAAGCAAGTACATGAGCTTAATTGACATGCCAAAGTACAAATCCAGTTATGTAGTTCAAAGCCTTGTGCCTAAATCCACCTCCCGTTCCCCCTTCTATCTGGCACTTTGCAGCCCGAAAACTCATTTCTGAAGATTTTCTGTATTCTATTCACCACTTAAATTCCAGGCTGCTCCGTCCCTGGGAGTGAGTGTATTTTACTTGAATGGCTTCCATCACAGGCTCACCAATGTTTATAGATAACACTAGTTGATAGGCGGTATAGAAATAAATGCTATTGCTATTGCTACCAATCTCAATACCCCCATCAGCCCTTTAGCAATATCACAATGTTTATATTATAATGGTTATGTTAATGAAAATATATCAATCAAATACGTGTGCTTAATTGACATTGCTGAAGTACATTACCACTTGTCAAATTCAGAACCCTGTGCCTGAATCCACCTCCTATTCCCCCCTCCCATCTTGGACTTTGCTGCCTGGAGTTCATTTCTGAAGATTCTCTGTATTATCATAGTCGCTTAAATTCCAAGCTGCTCCATCCATGGGAGTGAGGATGTTTTACTTAAATGACCTTCCAGCACTGGCTCACCAGTCTCAACAATCCAGAGTCAAGAAAAAGAAAAGTCAGGAAACAAGTCTCACATAACAGGAGCTAAAAAAGAAAAGAAAAGCACTGCTCAGTAATTGTTGCCTCCCAAGTGTTCTTCTAAGGTCAGAAATCCAGAGTCAAAAAGCCAAAACCCCAGTTGTCTCAGATCAACCAAAATAGTAAAATGTAGAAATAAAGTTCAATGTCCAAATGGAGATTATTAAATCTTGTAAAATCCAATCTTATTCCTTAATCCAATACCAGCCATTTAATTATTTGACATTTTCAATTATAAATCCAAATTGTAGATCAGAAATCTTTATACCATTGATAACTTCAGTCCTCGAGAGAGAAGCAGAAAGTCTCTTACCCATTTCTTTAAAATCAGCCGCCCCTTTAAGACGAACTCTCAGCCTGACGCACTCACATTTCTTCTGGGTCCCTCCATCGCTTCACTCCTGTGCACTGTCGCAAGCCAAATTCTGCTGTGATATTTACAAAATTAAGATCCAGAATAGGCTACATGCTTTCTTGCTTGTTTCTTACGTGTTTCTTGGTTAAAAGTCGACAGTGGAGCTTGTGCTGCTCTGGCGACAATCCCGCTGGCTTCGTCATGGTCCTTTGACCCCCTGGTGCTTTCCGCTCCCCCAGCCGGGGTCCCCTTCAGACCTCTTCTGCACCCCTTGTACCAGAGGGGTGTTTAGCCACTTCTAGGTTGACAAAAGAAGCAGCTGGAATCCAGCGGGTGGCTGCTCGGGGCTGCGCCATTGCGTAGCTTCATTCCGAGCTGCCACTCGTGCCCGCCATGCAACCGGAAGGGCCCTGCCCCACCATTCTTGATTTGTCAGGGTTTTTTTGTTTGTTTGTTTGTTTCATTTTGTTTTGGAAACCACAATAGTGCAGCAATGTTGTAACAGCATGACACACCAGTACACTTTTGTGCTATAATGCTTAAAATGTAGTTTAAAAAAGTTTTAACTCAAAGGAGAAATTTAAAGTAAACCAGGAGAGGTGGTAAATTCCAAACTTGCCAGGCCATGGGAGTCACTGAGAGAGACACACCCACATCATGCCCACTCCTGGATCTGTGATGACAGGAAGCGCTATCAAGCACTATTACATTACCAGCTGATCCAGCTGACAGGATTGAAGTGCTAAAGGAGACTCTTAACAGATTTTTTTCTGGAAATAGAATAAGGTGGTTTAGTGATACTTGGGGATGGGATAGCAGCTGGATAGTAACAATGCTGTGCAGTAGTATGACTCCAGCCATTTCCGCACAACACTCTTCTAGCACAATGATTCCACTTTCAACCTCCTATGGAATCCTGGGGTTTGCAGTTCCAGGAGAGGCCAGCTGGCCCCTCCCAGAACTGCAAACCCCAGGTTCCTTAGGAGGTTGAAAGTGGAATCATTGTGCTATAAGAGTGTCATGCGGAAATGTTCTCCTGGACCAGAAACAACCTGCTGCTGTTGCAGTATAGCGATGTTGTGTGGAAATGGCATAAGATAATGTGTGTGAAAAGCATGAACAACATTTAAAAGATATAGGTATAAGGAAAAGAAATGAATTTGAAAATGTCATTCTTGGAAAAAAAGACCATATGGTGACTCAATTATACAAAATATTATTAAACAGAGAATTAGAGACAGAAATAATTAAAGATTCAATGATGCAGTGGGCAAGAAATATAGGACATGAAATTAGCTTGGAACATTGGGAGAAAAGCTGGAAGAACACACAAAAATTTACATTAGCCCAAAACCTGAAAGAAAATTACTTTAAGATGCTCTATAGATGGTACTTCGACCCAGCAAAATTAAGAAAAATGTACAAGATTTCCAGTAAGTGTTGGAAATGTAAGACAGAAGAAGGAACATTTTTTCATATGTGGTGGTCATGCCCTGCAGCTAAAAGATATTGGAAAAGCACTCAAAAGAAAATATTGGAAATATTACAAATTAATATTCCTTTGCACCCTGAAATATTTCTGTTACATCAAATAGAAAAAGAGCATATTAGATATTGGAGAATAATACTATATATGGTATCAAATGCCAGGATTACTTATGCAAAGTCCTGGAAGTGTGAACATATACCTGATATCAAGGAATGGGATGTTAAACTATCAGAAATGATAATGATGGATGATTTGACAGTGGCACTTAAGGGTGAAACAAGAGGGTAAAATAGAGAAGAACTGAAACTGATTAAAGAATACATACAAAGAAAATGGGCAATTCAGAAAGAAACATGAAAAGAATGAAAATAAGCAAAGATATGGGAAAAGGGAATTGAAAAATATATTTTTAATATTATATGGCAAGTCACATAAAAAGGGAAATGATCTATTTATCTATCTATTTATGTAGATTAAGATAGAAGATCAACAAAAGAAGAAGAAATAGAAATAGAATTAGCAATAGCATTTATTTATTTATTTCTATACCGCCTATCAACTAGTGTTATCTAAGCAGTTTACAATGTATTATAGCTAATTGCCCCCAACAAGCTGGGTACTCATTTTACTGACCTGCGAAAGGATGGAAGGCTGAGTCAACCTTGGAGCCTGGCAGGATCGAACTCACAACCTTGTGATTGCAGTACTGGCATTTAACCACTGTGCCGCCAGGGCTCCAGATGTTGGATAGGTATATAAATTTATAAGTATATAGGTATACTAATTTGATTGTATATATTTCTTTGCTTTCTGTTTCTTATATATTTATAAAAAGAATGATTATTTGTAAATATTGTTTGTTATCATTATAACTTTAATAAAAATAAAATTAAAAAAAGAAAGATATAGGTAAGTACACTCAGGGAAACACTGAGGTTTGAAGAAATATGTACAATCATTTTTTAAAAAAACTAATGTAGCAGTTCTGCAATACATGCAACAATCTCAAAACAGCCTAATGAACAATAAGTACATTGGTTGTCACATAATATTGACTGTTAGTTGAAAAAGCAAAGTAAGAAAATGGGTGGTGGAGGAATTAAGTATAAGGGGAAAGCATGAACGGCTAGCTGCTAGAAATCCTGAGCAAGGATACACTGCAGCATTTTACTGCAGACTGTGCTTGTTCATTATGGATTTACCCTAAAAGTTGTCCTGGTTATGTCTCTACGTACCTGTCAAGTTGCTCTCCAGACATGCAACAATTCCAAAAGAGTATCAACAGAGTCACAGCTGAGCCTAATTTAATCCACAAAGTCCACAGAAGCATAATAGGTTGCAGGAGCAGGCAAAGGGGATAGTCAGGATACAACCTGAAGCCAAGTTAACAGACAGGATTCCTACCAAATCATAAATCACTACTAAGAGCAATGGGGAGAATGTTCATTGGGGTGGTAGGTGGTGTCAAGGTAAGGAAGCTTGGAGTTCAGTCAAAGGGAATTCCAGGAGTTAGGAGAACAGGAAAAGGACAATGATCTGTATGGTTTTAAGTGGAGACTGGTGGACTACAGCAGTGTTTATATGGAGATGTACTTGGGTATCTCCTCACACAAATACCACAAATGACAACAAATTATGACCAAGGTTGGAGGCTTCACTTTGCATTGTTTTGGTGAACTCATTTTTAAACAGATAGTCATCTCTTGGCAGAACTTTAGTTATATATTCCTACATGAGGTATAATGCTCTCTTTCAACTCTATGATTCTGATTCTAGTCTATATTTTAAGCAGCATTCTACTATTTCTGCATCATGTCTTGACCGTTCATCAAAAGTGTTTAAGACATATTTCCTACATGATTTTTCCCTATTGGTTTCTCTGAAACTTTATTATGTGAACTTTATCGAAGGGGCATATAAGGTTGTGGAATAGTAAGCAGCTCATAAGCAATGATGTTCTGCTTTTAGTAGTTAATAATGATGACAATCACATTTTTTATCTCCCCATCATTAAACCATAATTTCAAATGCTCCATTTGAGAAACAGGCCTCCCACTCAGTAGAGCATTGCAGAATTACGTGGTGTGCCATGAACCACCCTGACCCTCTGGCAAAAGCAGCCATAACCTCATCAGAGCTTCTTAGAAGAGACTATTAAAGGTGCTAATGGGAACAAGGTATTTAAATTCATGACTCAGAGAGGATTATCTAGAGTGAGTTGTTTTACACTGATGCCTGAGTTCCTTTGAGAGTCTCAAAAGGATGAGAATAAACATTGGAGGGGGTGGGGAGAAGAAGCAATCATTTTGGATGACTTTGCTGCTTCACCTTTGGAGAATATTTACATTAATCAGGCTGTAGCCAGGGAAACATTTAACTCTGTACTGAATCTCTGTACTGTTTTATGTCTCTTCAGATGTTAATTTGAAATGAAATCAAGAGGGTGCTGGTCTGGCTAAACTTAATATTCTTGAGTGTCTTATTAAAAGCAATGGTACCCTATAGTAAATTCAACCTGGTCCATTAGATGCCATGGGATTCAGCGATCATTAAGTTTACCTTGATCCATCATCAAAAAGTCCTCTGCATAATCCTCAAATAAAAAGAGGAAGTGTGTGTGTGTGTGTGTGTGTGTGTGTGTGTATTTGCAGAGAGAAACAGGAAATAAAGAGGCAGAAATCAAGGGCTGGCTGAGCTTGGGCCACAATTTATTAAATTGAATGAGAAAAATCAGCAGACAAAAACTGTTGTGTGGTGGCATTCTACCCCAAGTTAAATGTCTGAAGTTTGTCAAAGCAGAATGAATAATCCCAACCTAGAGAAAGAAGTGAAGGAAAAAAGTGTGGAAGATGGTCTTCTAAGAAGCACTCCCTCTCAGTGCCTCACAGCACTGCCATCACTACTGATAGTAGACACTACTTTAGTATCAGGAGAGCTTCCTTGGACTGGTGCAAAGTAGTAGAATCGGGTGTCATATGCATATTGATAGCACCACACTCAAAATTCCAGATTACTTCTCCCGGAAGTTTCATGTATATATTAAATAACATGGGGGACAAAAAAGAACCCTAAGGGGCCCTACACAACAATTTCCAAGGGGTCAAATAGGAGCACTACCTTCTGGGTTTACCCTTCCAGGAAGGATTGGAGCCACTGTAAAACAATGGCTCCAAGTATCATCCCAGTAAGGTGGCCCAGAAGGATACCATGTTTGATGGTTTCAAAAGCTGCTGAGAAATCCAGAAGAACCAACTAGAACATATTTCCTCATCCTGTCACCAGTGTAGATCATCCACCAAGGTGACCAAAGCTGTCTCTGTTCCATAACCAGGCTGGAACAAGACTGAAATAGATCTCAAAAATCTGTTTCATCCAGAAATCCCTGGAGCTGGGAGGCTACCACAAATTCCAATACCTTGCCAGAGAAGGGTATGTTACAACACTGGCTGATAATAATGTTGTGGAGGAATTCAGGGACAGTTTTTTTCAACAGAGGTCTAACAACTGCCTCCTTTCAGCAAGTTGGAACCCTGGCCTTGTTGTAAGGAAGCACTGACAACCTCTTTACCCATTCAGCCAATTGCCCTCTGGGCTGTATAATGAACCAGGAGGAGAAAGGGTCTAGCATGGAGGTGGCGGCTTTCTGTTGTCCAAGAATCCTGTCCACATCCTCAGGCTGTACAAAATGAAAAGGATCCACTAAACATAGGCAGAACAGGAGCCAAAGTAATACCCACTGAAACTGTATCGACCACAGCATCCAAGTCAGAAAATATGTGATTTATTTTATTTGAAAAGTGCCATGCAAATTCTTCAACAAGAGCTGTTGAATGAGCTCTCCTTTCTGCTTGAGGACTAGTGTTCAGCAAGCCTCTCAACACTTGAAACACCTCCACTGGATGGCTCCTTGCAGACGTAATGGCCTGCACTGCCACAGAGTAGGCCTTCAAATGGAGTCTAACTCATGATTGGCGAGACTTGCTCTAAGTCTTCCACCAAGGTTGCTCTAGTCTCCATTTCACTCATTTCATCAACATCAGCTGCTTAGAAAACAATGGGTCTGGTTTGGCTCTAAACTGTAAAAGAGGACAATCAGGGTCAATTGTATCCATTCCTGGCCATTTCCCCATTCCAGATGTCAACCAGAGCTTTGGAAGAATGACTTGTTGAGGTGACAAGAAACTCCTCTAGAGTCATAAGAAATTCCTCCAGATCTAGCAACCTCCTGCGGTGAACCATCCTAATCAGTTTTCCCCCACCACAGATTTTCTGAGTCCCTATTGAGTATAAACCTCACCAAGTAATGATCTGTCCATACAATGGTCCAGCAGAATGTTTTCTGCACCAAGATCACCATTACTCCATCTAGCAGAGAAAATAAGGTCCAGAGTGCAACTAGTACCATGATCAGGACCAGATACCATTTGGGACAGACCCATGGTTGTCATGGAGGCCATGAAGTCCTGAGCCATTCCCAACAGGACAGTGTCGGCATGGATGTTGAATTTCCCCAGCACTACAAATTGAGATGTCTCCAATACCACAAGAACACCCCGACTAGCTCAAGAAGAGAAGTTAATGAATAGCAGGGTAGGCAGTACACCAACAGAATCCCTATTCTGTCCTGGCTACCCACTTTTAGATATGTGTACTCAAAACTTGCAGGCTGTGGGACAGAGCACATGAGCAGGGGTATGGATCATGATAAACCACTGCAATTCTACCTCTCTGTCCTCCTAGGTCTTGTCTGCTGCTGCACAGAAAAACTTGCTGGACGAAGCTGAGAGAGACTAACGCATTCAACTGTTTCATCCAGCCAAGTCTCTGTGATACAAGCCAGGTTGGTGTGCTCATGGTCAAATCCTCAATTACACTTTTTTCCCACTCACTGGGCTGACACTGAACGGCAGAGTTTTAGAATCCTTGAATCATACAGTCAGAAGAGACCACAACGGCCATTGAGTCCAACCCCCTGACATGCAGGAACACACACTCAAAGCACCCCCAGAAAATGGCCATCCAGCATCTGTTTAAATACCTCCAAAGAAGGTAACTCCACCAAACTCTGAGGCAGCATTCCACTGTGGAACAGCTCTCATCAGGAAGTTCTTCCTTATGTTTAGGCAAAATTTCTTTTCCTATAGGTAGAATCCATTCTTTCATGTCCTAGTTTCTAGAGCAGCAGAAAACAAGCTTTCTCCATCTTCAACCCTAGAAGACTGTTACCAAGGTTATCCAAGCTATTTGAGCTTGGAGATTGTTTAGGGACAACCAGCACTCTGCTGTGATCCCATCTCTCCATTAACATGAGTGTCTCCTACCTCTGCATTTCCCACTTCTCTCTACCATTGCATTGGCTGCTCCCTGATTCCTTTTGCCTGCCAGCTTCTATTGGAAACACATCCTTTCTTTAAAAGACAGGCAAAGCTCTTGTTCCTAAAAGCAAAAGCCAAAAAAAAGTATTAAAAGGCCAGTATTAAAAGCACATAATAAGCCCGAACCTTTGTCCATCAAAATATGCTCCTGCCATGGGGCAACCCCACTAGCAGCAGACCTGCAGTAATCAGTAGCCTCTTCCTCCTTAAAGCCTTCTGGTATCTTCCATGGTCCTCCCTCTCTTTAAGTTGCTGTATAAACTATATTAGGTCCTGAACACTATCCTCAACACAGGTTCAGCACCTCACAAAGCTCATTCTAAAATTAAGATCCAAAGTAGATTCACTAGCCTGCTGGTGAGGACCCCACCAGCAGTCACTGCAAACAAACATGAGCCAAAGGCATTGAATGAATGCGCCCTGGGTTTGTGCTGTTAGGGAGCATCTGCAGTAGAAAGTGCATGTATCTGAGAAGTTCAGCTGCAGGAATGAAACAGACTGCCTTTTTCCTTTCAGACTGAGGCCCAGTGCACTATAAATATATTCATCCTGTGAGGCATGCGTTGTAAGTTCTCTCCTCCCTCTCAGGAATCTTTTCAGCTGCAAAGTGAAAATGCCTTCAAAGGTTTAAAGTTATTTATGAAAGGTGCTGTCTCCTTTTCAATGCCACCATCATTTAAAACAGGGGGGCGCTCTCACTTCTTAAAGTACTGCAAGGAGGCCAGTGGCTCCCTCAGTTTTCTGCACCCTGATATTTTTTTTCAGGGAGTCCCACTTTTCTGAGACTAAAAGAGACCTACCAGCATTATTTTTGAACACCCAAGTTGCTCTCTTTCTTTAGTGTTCCAAACACCTTCTGCATTATAAGCAAGTGCTGTAATATAATGAATCCTATGTAACTGTGCACTCTGAGTGTCAGGAGAGGGAAATATTCTGTGTATGCATAGAATCTCCATATGCCTCTGCCAGAAATAAGAACATTATTTGCCCACAAGGCTGTAGACCACCACTGAGCAGTCTCACCATTGCATAACTCCGCTACACAGCTAACATTAGTAAAGTATTGGGGACCATCTATCTGCAGACATTTCTGCAATTTTATAGCCACCAAGGCTCCAACCTGTTAAATCTTCCAGTTTATGTTTCTCAATGGCCAGGTCTACAAAAATAGTTATAACATGGAGATCCATATTTCTCAGCCTGCCAGAAAACCAAGCATGCCCTACCTCTGGTAGTCTTCAAAGGTGGTTATTCTTCTATTGTTAGGTTTTTAATCACTGTCAACCCAACACCACAGTCCAAACAGACCTAGAAATAAATGCATGGAAAGAAACTGTGTTCTCATTTATCACTTGTGATGAGTCAGTTTCGTGTCTCTTCAACTCCTTCCTTCCCCTTCTTGCCATCCTAATAAATAAAATAATATGGCACAGAAAGAGATTTGCAAACAAATCATCACTGTATTTGGCTAAATCTTCAGTGACAGCAAAGGGAAAAAAAAGATCTGTTACTCAATAAGCAACTCTGTACACATACACGCAAATGCATACAAATGATTGCAGCTGTTGTTATCACAACTTTTGGAGTAAATGCAGATGGCATGAAATAATATTTGCAAGCAGCTAATAGAATTTTAATGGCCTTGGAAAATAAAAGAAATAGAAAAAGCATTGCTTTTGCAGGGGATGTGAAAGGTACACATGGCACTGCAATACGAATAAAAATGATATGCAGGCAGATCCCTTGTGCTTGTTATTTATGTGAGGTTTAAATAGCAACTGCAATCTACAAAATATTCAGTGATGTGGCTGCCTAAAGTAGGAAGTTTGCATTATGCAAATGTCATGTATGATGAATGAAATGCAACAAACATCTTGAGGAGTCACAGATGTTAAGCATGCCAGGAAACACGGAAAGAAGTGAAGGCTGGGAGTTAATTGATTTTCACGTTACAATCCAGTTGTCTAAATACAGGCAATCAGGTCACAATGTACATTGTTAATGTTAACTTTCCTATTAAGTTTAAAAGGTTATTTATCACCTTTGACTGGATTTGCTCAAAAGTTAGCAAAAGAAGTCATTATTACATATGCCTAATAAGACTAAGCTTTGTATGCAGTATCTGCTCAAGTATGTTTACAAATAGGCAGAAGAAAATAAACCCCTTCATACAATGTGTACACTCTATGAATGTGTTCAATATGGAATATTACACACATGGTTTTCATAGTTTGCACTCCAAGAAAAAAGTAATGGCTCAATATTCAGTTGGATTTTCCAAGTGCATATGATGAAGAAAATCTGACTTCAGCTAAGGACTCTACCCCCCATTGCTAGTTAGATATACTGTTACTCCATGGAGTGCAATACAATGGTTTTGGCCCTTACTAATAACATGAGATGGAGACTCTGTGGATTGGTGATTTCCAGGACTGGGAAGAGGTAAGTGACCTGCCCTGGATAGGGTTGTCTTCCCCACAACCCCCAAAGAAGCAGATGTGTAACTTAGGAGTGCTCCTGGATTCATCCTTCTGACTGGAAGATTAGATAGATTCTGTGTCTTCAACTGTTTGACACCAGCTTCAGTTGATCCCCCAGCTATGGCCTGGACAAGGATAACCTAGACACAGTAATTCATGCATTGATAATTTCATGACTATTACAACACCTTCTTTTGGAGGGTGTCCTAGGAAATGACTCAAGAAAATGATTCAGCAGGTAGATTGTTGGCTGGAACAGTTCATAGACATTACATAACACTGGTTTTAAAGAAAATGTATAGCCTGTGGATATACTTCTGGTCTGAACTCAGAGTACTAGTGAAAGCCCTGAAGAGACTGGGATCTCAGCCCTTGAGGGAACACCTCAACCTATACATGCCAACCTGAGAACTCAGATCTGCTGGAGAGGCTCTCTTCACATCTTATCCCCCAAACATATAAACACTACTGTACCAGTAGCATCAATATTACACTCCATGAATGTATCTGAGAAGAAGGACTGAAATCCATGAAAGTTCTTTCAGTTGTGTTCCAAAATTCATTTTTTTATGCTGACACAGACTAACACAGTTACCTGTTTGAAAAGTAATGTATTGCATGTACTTTTTCTCATCATTACAATGAGTAACAAGACTAATCGTGTTTAATCTGTAAATAGTCTAATGAGTAATGGAACAAAACACAGACAATGGAATTCTAGGCCACAGCACCTAAGGGTGAAAGGATAAGAGATCAGTGTGCATTAGGGATGGGAAGACATTCTGTTATACTCGGTAGTTTTGGCAACAGTAATATTTTTTGTACCTCACAAAACTTATTGCAAGAAAATGCACACCTCTGCTTGAGCATTCACACATTTTTAATTTTCACTGGGTATTTCCAAAAATAAAGTGGGCACAAAGCAATATGCATATGTTAAAATATGAATGACTGAAAGACACTTTAGCAGAAACATACTTTAGCCCATAGGAAAATGTTGCATAATTGAGATAAATTCTGCAAAGAAATGCTCAAATTGGAGAAAATTTGTAAAAATAATTCATGCAAATTTCATGGGAAGAAAACTCAAAAAATTATAAGCGAATTGTGAAACAATAACAGGAATAACATGAAGGTGACATTTGGACAAACCCAGAAACACTGAGCCTGGAAGATTTTTACATTTCTAGTTGTGGTCTAAGATGTTTTGCTATATGAATGAAGCCAGACACAAACTGACGTGTGCCTTAGCTAGGGCCAAACACTGTGAAAAGCCTTGATAAATCATTCAAGCTCCACCTCCTGTGTCATCCAGACATCTGATCAAAACAGCCTTGTTATCTGGTAGGGATGCAAAGAATATTCACTGTTATTCACTTTCAATCCAAAAAGATACGCTATATGGAATCTGTTGACTGTGCCCTAAGAGCCAATGAATGTTCAGATACCAGTGCTCTAAGTATTTAGCTGAAGATATCCAACTATCTTACATGAGAACAACAACAATAAAAACAAGAATATCAACTTTTGGTATCTGGAAATATTTTGGGGCAGAAAGTATTTTCCCCCTCCTACTTTGCACACACGTGCACACACGCTCCCTCCCCCCAAGAAAAATGCACATAAATCTACACCTGACTGTCTGGAAACAGTACTTTGGAACAAAAAAAAAAGTTTGTTTTGTTTGTTTTGTTTGTTTCTTTGTTCTGCACAAAGCAGTCTATTTGTGTGTGGGGGGGAATACTGTTTTTGCTGGCATATAAGACTCAACTTTTTCCCCAAAAAATGCTGTTTTAAAATGAGGTGCATCTTATATGCCAGCGTATCTTATACATCAGCAAATAGTATTTGCTGACATATAAATGGGGCTCATCTTATACACCAGCAAACATGGGCACAAGAATGTCTGTGCAGGATAATTTTCCAGAACATTTCAGGATATGTGAATGCCAGGTGAGAACTGCACAATTTCCTCAAACAGCAGGAAGAAAAATGTGGAAATTATTCATCCTTTCATGCAAAGATGAAATTGTTGAATGCTTAAAGCCCCAATATCAAGACACTGGATAGCTCGTAGTGCACAAACCCATACTCATTATATTTTGGCTAGGTTAATGACTTCTCTCTTACTTTCTGTGTTCTTTGAATGTTGGGTGTGATGTAATCGTGGGCACATCACGGAGTTAGTCTGGTTAGCTCCATGTGGAGATATGTGGATGCCATTGCTCCCATGGTACTCCTATTGGCAGACACTACCAGACATTCCCGATGCCCCGTGTTTCTGTGCCTCTCTGTACTCACCCTTAGTCTGTTAACATGACTGAAGCAGTGCCATATTTGCATTTGTTTGAACAAAAGTAGAATGTCCTGTGTGATTGGGGAGCTTGCTGATTAGCCTTTTTAATTTATTTTTGCTCCCACCATTTTGTATTCTTTCATTAGACTTACTTGTTTTTCAGTGTTTCATTGTATTACCATATCCTCATGTTATAAGCTGTCTTATAAATAAGAAAGAAAGAAAGAAAGAAAGAAAGAAAGAAAGAAAGAAAGAAGGGGTGATAAATAAAACAAATAGTACATGCTATAGATTCTTAATATTGTGGCTTTAATCCTATACACATTTACCTAGGGGTAAATTCCACTGAACACTGTGATACTTGCTCTGCATTGACATCCATACGATTATACAGTAATGTCTGGCATTGTGCTGTAAACCTTGAGCATTATTGCGTAAAGCAACAATGCATTAACTTATGGACATAATAATGCTTAAAGCTTACTGAGAAAATTCATATTTATATACTTCTTATTCTCATAATTATTATTCCCCATTTTTTCCTATTATGGATAATCTTAGGTTTAATGGTTTTAAGAAGACCAATTAAATAAAAAATGGATATGACAAGTGGATACTAAAAAAAAAATCCATTGACATAATGTCAAATTCCACAAAGGAGATTTGAAAAGATTAGAATCTGTGCAAAATTTTTGTTAGTGATATTAAAAATGTAGATAATGGCCAGAATCCTTTTGGCTAGTTACAACTGTGTAACTGAGAGTTTTGTATTCAAGATCCCTATGCATCTCCTCATGTTGAGGATACATAGAGACTGTGGAAGCTCCCCCAGCTGCTGCTGTGATTAACAGGGGTCTGATCCCTTGTCAATTGGAAACAACTGGCTGATGGTCTCTCTTTCAGGGACTTTATTTCTGTCTATTGCAACAGAAATCTCTTGTGTGAGTGAGTGAGAACATTAGTCAGTCCCTTCCCAAGTGACAAGGATGTAGATTCCATTGATCACATCACCTGCTTACTGATGACTGGGGATGGGAGAAGTCAGTGATTGGGATTCACTAGGTTGCTACATAACCACAGTAGTTACGTAGTAGTGTAGCTTATAGAGGATTCTGGCTATTATTTCAGAAACTATAATAACCAAGCTTCAGAGAATTCCCAATAGAATTTGAAACATGATTTCTTCTGAACAGAATTCCCCCTTCCCCACCTCCAACCACTACATGGTAAGTCAGAGTTAAGGAAAAATAAAAAGTCCAACACAAAGCATGCAGTCCTGTGCATTTCTAAGATGAATTCCTGATTTAATCAGTAACAAGGAATAAGTCTGAATAGTCTAGAAAACCTCTATAGTCGAACCTCCTGTCTCAAATACTTCTTAATTGATGTAGCCCTAGAGATGCAACAAATTTGCATAGCTCATTTCAGATTATGATTCCACTTTTAGTGTGATAATTCCATCTTATGGAATTCTAGCATTTGCAATTTAGGAAGGGACATTCAGAATTTTCAGCCAGAGACCTCAAGAATCTCACCAAAATACTAATGCCAGGATTCTATAGGATGGAGCCATTTCTGTCAACATGGAATAATAGTGCTATAATTGTGTCGTGTGAAAGAGGCCTGTCACTTTTAAGTTTAGTCCAAATGTAGGCAGAAAGAAAAGGGCTTGTTTCCATAGTAAGGAATTTAATGGCACATTACTTTTCCATTTGTTCTCCAAAACTTTTAGCTCCGCAGAATAAGATCCTAAAAGCAGAAGAAATTACCTCACAGCTAGAAGGAAGCTTCAGGAACCATTAGCCAGTGATGCATTTAAGTCTTTTACTCCGAGTCTCAAGTCAAGTCTCAAGTCTCTACCTTCAAGTCTCAAGTCAAGTTTCAAGTCCTTGAAGATACTTTCAATTCAAGTCTCAAGTCTGGAAGCCAACTTTATACCCCAACCAAAATTCCAGAATTATTGGATAGAGTAAAATAAATTCAGTTTTAACAATTTAAGCGAAGTCATTTCTCTACATTTGCAATTTTGCCATCTGCGGCTTCAGAAGTGGGGAATTGGATCCTATCTCACTCCCCATTGCTGAAGATTCAAAAGCTTTAGAAGGAAGGATCCTTCCCCCTCAAGCCTGTTGCCTAACACATTTGCTGTTCCCCTCTGAGAAATGCACCCTACACTCTGGGGTCAAGTGTTGTCTTTTGCTCTTAGGAAACATTTTAGAAGTCTCCTCTGATATGCAGTGGGAACAGGCTGCTGAGCAGGCCTCAGACCTGCCTCAAGCCCATTGCCTAACATGTTTGCTGTTCCCCTCTGAGAAATGCATCCACACTTTGGGCTTGAGAAAGATTGTCATGTGACTAGTAAGCAAAAAGAAATGGCTGTGTTGTTCAAAGTCGTAAGGTTTCTGGATGAAGACGTTATGTTACTGAATGAAGGGCATCAAGTCAGTCATTAAAAATACACAAGTCTCAAATCAAGTCAAGTCAGTGCATCATTTATGGCCGAGCCAAGTCCGAGTTGAGTTACTGAAGTGACTTAAGTCCGACTGGAGTCCGAGTCTGTCAACTCGAGTCTACATCACTGCTTTTAGCCCTTAAACAAATCAATTATGTTTTGCTATGCACATCAAACAGGTGGGCATTCTTGTGACATTTTGTGTGTAAGCAATGATACATATTTTTTAAAAAGAAACACAGGATAATTAAAAATATGAAGGAATACAATATTATTTGTCTCATAACAACATTAGCTGGATTCTCTGTCAAAAACGACTAGACAAAGGATGGCAATTTCGAACAAAACAGTTTACACAGAAGCTGCCAAAGATACAGTGAATATAGGCCAGTTAGATAGAACATGAAAGAAAGAAAAATGCAGAACATCAAGCTGGGTTACATTTTCAGTGTACAGACTAAGTTGGTAATAAGTGAAATAGCAAGCTCACTGGCATAGTTCATATTTTCAGGGACTTTCTTTTTTTTTAAAGTTAATTCTATCATTGTAAAAATTACACAGCTGTTTTTGAAGGTAAGTACCCTGTATAGGCACTATCACCCTTTATGACCATCTTTTTACTCTTTTAAACCAAAATAAATGGGGAGCCTTTGCAAATCCCTAAATAGTCTTAACCGGGACTGGGGATTGCTGGTGTGTTTGCCTGTATCTGGTGGTACGCTGTAAGGACATATTCCTATATTTTGGAATGCTGATTTCTTGTAACCATCCTGAACTAACATGTTATAGTACGAGAAGCTATAAAAATACATTAAAATTAATAGAAATCATTTTCATTCAAATTATCAAAAAGCGAGAGCTCTCTGAGACTGGACATGAGTGATGCACAAATTATGTTTAATGATATGCTGATTTTTTTTAGAAAAAAATAATGTGATATCTTTCAGTGTATGCCATGACAGCCAACTCCTCCCTTATATGACATAAACAACAAAAATAAAAGATTCACTGGTAGATGACATTTCCAAGTTACTTTGGCAGATGATTTTATTCACATTCAAAAATTAAAATTCTGGTCATACTGCCTTATTTTCAACATTTTCATCGTATAATTATATTTCTGAGTTGGCTCAAAGCTGGCCTGTATATAATTGTGTTTGTCCTGTATATGTTTTTCCTGACACGATTTGAGAAAGAAAGTAACATTACTTGTTCATGTATCTTTAAAAGAATATGTCACTTGTATCTGTTTTGTTTTAAGATCACAACTAATCATGGATAGGTTTGACACTTTCCTGGCACTAAAATAACTGACAGTCTTAGGTAAAACTGGGAGATTTTCCCTACCAGAAGACTTTCCAAAACTGGAGATGAAACAGTCAAACATCAATCTTTCACTGTGGGTATTACTAGGTAGAAGATGCCTTGTGTTCCATGGGTTGCTGGTCACCTAACAGCAGCTCCCCATTTGAGTTTCTACTGAATTATATAATCTGTTGCAGTTATTAGTTGAAAAAACAGGGTAATAAATACATAGAAAAAAGCAGGGTAGAACAGAGCAGAATAAAATAGAGGAGAGCAGAACACTTTGTTCTTCACAATCCTGTTCTCATCTTCCAAAGCCATCCATTGCCAAAATTTTTATTTCTTGACTTATATATCTTATTGCATACCATCATCATGATTTAGTATTTTTCCCATACCAGGACTTGTGTAGTGTGTATCCACACAACATCGCCTAAAAATCCAACTTTATACACCTATTTTAATTTTAAAAAAAGCTTGAACGATTATGGCTTGATTTCAGGAATCACTAAATATGATGAAGAAAAATTGGGAAACCTTTTGTGATATCTCTTGAAGTCCGACTCAATTTCAATTCAAAATGGATGATGATGATGATGATGATGATGACGACGACGATGATGCGGCACAAGTGAAAAAGCTGCAGAATTTTGAGGAAAGCCCCAAAATATTGATACAACTAACAAAATTGCTCAAGAGAAATCTGTATAACCCTAGAGTAAGGATGGTTGTTGTTGTTGTTGTTGTTGTTGTTGTTGTTGTTGTTGTTGGCCTTCAAGTCGTTTCCAACTTATGGCAGCCCTAAGGAAAACCTATCACAGACTTTTCTGGGGTAAGTGAATGACATGCCCAATGTCACCCACTGGTTTTTCATGGCTGAATGGGGAATCAAACTCTGGTCTCCAGGGTCATAGTCCAATGCTCAAATCATTACACCATTCTCAGACCACTACATCATGTAAAGCTAATTTTAAAACCAGTTTGGAGCTTCCTTTGCAAGTGAAAAATTTTAAGGAAGTAAAAAGACTTGTAAGCTTTAGCTCTGGACATACCTGCCTGAGACTAAAGCAGTTGACTTTACTTCTGACTAGACATTAATAGATATGTATTGGTGGTACTAAGCAACATTTCTAAGGAGAAAGTGTTTAATGTCAATGTAGACATGATCTTCAACATATTACTAGGGTAATACCTCTACCAAGCCAACCAAAGAGACATAAAAATCTGTGTGCAAGCTTAGTAAAAGACACAGCTATCCACATAGGCTTTTACTGATATTATTTACTTGATCCAGCACATATATTCATTTCCAGGTCTGAAAACATAGAGACCACTTGAGGAACAGACTGCTGTGTGCTGCCCTTCTACAAAGTTACCTGTGAGCTTTACCCTGGATAGAGGCAGGTTTGTGGTTCTAATGGAGAACCAAGTGTTATTGTGCTGTTTTTTATTGCTTTCTTTTTTCTAGTCAGCCCAGAACCATTAGAGGTGAGGCATGATGAGCCTAATCTGATAGTAAACTCTTCACCTAAAATTTTAGAAGAGAACATGCAGATTATGTGACTCTCACATTACTCCTCCCACTTTCCCATACATACTTGTAAAGAGCATTTGTCTCATGAAGAAATACCTGGTTTTGTGTCTTCGTGGTTGCACTAATAAAATTATTACCACAGTATGGGCTGTCATCCTGTTAATGACCTAAATTATGTAAACTGGACTTATACCATTGTATGTCTTTGGCAGTGGAGGGGGGATGTTTTTGCAGAGGTTTCAATTCTCATGATTCATGAAGAAACTAAAATCTACCCAAGACTTACCCCCAGTGATGCTAGTAGATGATTGCAACATTCTGCTTCTGGCATTAGGAACACAGTCAGATGCTTCTTCAATGATATTCATTCTCCACTGGCCACTTAACAGTCTGGGAATGGCATCTGCAACAGCTAAAAGGTGAGTCCTGGAGTGAGAGAGAAGGGAGATGTCTCATAGCTTCTCTTGTGTGGAACTTCAAAGTACATCCTCTGATCTTGGCCATGGTCTCTGGAAATTGTCTTATGGCAAACACAGCATTTGCTTCACTCCATTATTCAGCAACCCACAAACACATTATGGTATTCATATGATTCCAACTTCTTTAATTATCTCAGAGACTTTGTAACTCTGCTTCACCCCAGGCACAGTGAAGACACTCTCTGTGGCTTATGGAGTCTTTCTGGGAATTGTGAATATTACCTAATTAATGCACAGAAAATGTTACTGAGGAGAAAACTGCTGAGTATAGTTATTAATTCTGCCTTCCCTCCCTCCCTTCCAGCTAATGGAGGATGGCTCCCCATAGTCCATTTCTGTAGCACTTCATTCTCTCATTTCTGTGCTACATGTTCTAGTAACTGATGGAGAATTTTGCTGTTTCTATAAGCCACAGTCCACTTCACTTTGCTGACCCATCCCTGATATTCTAGCTTCCATTTCCTTTGTGTTCTTTCTTCCAACCATTTACTTACCACTCCCTCCATGTGCAAAACTGGCATTTTCCTAAGAATTAATAACAGTTATTACAAATATATAACTGCAATAATTTTACAGCTTTGTTTTTCCTTGGCACATGGGCCTTAGTTACTTTTGTTGATTTGTATCACAGGTTGCCTGAATTCATTTGTGTATATGTGTGAAAGTGTAGTTATAGTTCTTCTGTAGCAAAGCAGGGGCTAAATGCATCATTTCCTCCTGTCCTCCAGAGAGCAAATGCATCTTCTCTTTCTCTTACGCTGCACAGATATTAAACACATTATTCTGTTTGGGTTGAATTTGAGTAAAATTAAATTTCCGTCCTTCCATCTGTGAAGCTAACCTAGCAGGGATATGCAGCTTCCAGAAATGGAAAAAGAGTCTCTCTCTCTCTCTCTCCCCCTCTCCCCGCTTACACTTACACACACACACACACACACACACACACACGCATCATAGGGAGGGAGATAGCCACCATTATCCCTTTATTGGTGGTTTTCTGCCAGACATGATAAATTTGAGCGTCAATGGTGCAAATTTCAACGTCTGCTCCATCTCTACCCCACAGACGTGTTGACAGGTGTGCTCTCTTCTTCTGCATTGCTTTGAAGCTGACAGATGGACTGTCAGCAGTAAATAAAGGATGGAGCCTCACAGAGGAGTAGCAGGGGGCTCGTGAACTTTTTCTCACATTTCAGTTTAATTTGGTTTTAATACTTCTTGTTTTTGTGGGGTTCATCCTATATCACCACTCACTCACCGACAAACCCACAGTTTGTGGCTCAGTAGCTTCTTGGTAATGACACATACACACTTTCTCTCTCTGGGCTATCCCCTCTCTCCCTCCTCCCTTGGGAAATGCAAGCTAAGTGATGTTAATCTGCCAAATATTTCTCATCATCATGAATGCAATAAAATTAGTCTCTTCTTCATATGAAATTAACTGTCAAAGCAAATAAGGTTAAAGGTGTATTAGGAAAGCCAGGTTAATTTCTCTTCGTGTTTTAAAAGGAATCAGTGAAGGTACCATTCAATTCTGCTTTGGTGAGACCTCACCTGGAGTAATCCACAGTACTGGATACATCCAGTTATGGGAACCACAGTGCAAGTACACCACTGTATATACAGGAGTTCTATTCCAGGATCCCCCATGTAAAACAAAAAATGTGAGTGTTTCATCCCATTGTAGTCAATAGATGCAACTTGTGTGCCCCCGCACTCGTGAGCATGTGACTGCTGCATCCATTGACTACAATGAAAGTGACACTTTACATGACCTTGTATTTATGTGTGTAGGTCATTCTGGAAGAGGTTGGAATAATGTGTCCAGTTTTGGGTACCATAGTTCAAGAAGGATATTGACAAGCTGGAACATGTCCAGAGGAGGGCAACCAAAACAGTTAAAGGCCTGGAAACCATGCCCTGTGAAGAGTGGCTTAGGCAGCTGCACATGATTAACATAGAGAAAAGAAAGTTAAGAGGTGACATGACAGATATGTTTAAATATCTGAAGGGATGTCATATGGAAGATGAAGTGTGACAAGAAATGGGGGCTGCTGCATGACTGAGTTTTGTCCAGACTTGTCGACCTCTTGACAGTGCAGCAGAAGTGGTAGTATTGCCACCAAGCCCTTCCTTTGAGATCCAATCTCCTTTTCCTTTCCTGGGCTCTGAAGAATGTTAAAGGCTCAGCCCTCATCTGCTCTTCCTTATGTTTTCTGGGAGAAAAGAACAAGAGGAACAACAACAGCAACATTTTACAACTCCCTGGTAGACCTTGTCATGGAGACATGTGACTGGAGCTTCCCACTCTCTCTGGAGGAACAAAGCAGGCTTGTTATTAAGTGCAATACTTTAATGATTAACAAGAATAGGAAAATAGCATGTTAAGTATTAATAGGAAATATATCAAGCAACTTGACTGGCTTAAAACACTGAGTATCTGGGTACCTGCCCTCTGGTTGAAGAGGAAGAACTAAACCCACAGACACAGACATGAAGAAAAATTATTCTCCAACTCCAGGTTGCCTTTCCCAGCCCTCCAATCCCTTTCAAAAGAACTGAAAAGCTAACACATCTGACTAGATGGTCTCTAGTTTCCTTACCACTTTTTCCTGTGATTCCTTTCATTGTTCTAACACAGAGTAGTAAACTGCAAGCTTACACCACATGACCTCTCCTCCTTTTTCCTCTTGGAAGACTTCAGTTCTTCCTCTTCCCACCTTCCATTGGCTAAAGGGTTTCAGGGACAATCCAGTCTCTCCACCATGATCCCCTGAGTTATCCTGAGTTAACTGGCCATCACATGAGGCAAGTTTGTTTTCTACTACTTCAGAGGCTAGGACACAGAGTAATGGATTCAAACTTCAAGAAAACAGTTTCCATCTGAATATTAGGAAGAACTTCCTGATGGTAAGAGCAGTTCAACAGTGGAATGTGCTGCCTTGGAGTATGGTGAAGTCTCCTTTTGGAGGCTTTTAAACAGAAGCTGCATGGTCATCTATTGGAAGCGCTTTGATTGAGTATTCCTGGACTAGATGGCCCTTCTGATTTCTTTGAACTCTATGATTCTATGTTTCTAAAAGGTGGGTGGAATTTAGACATCTTTTCTTTTCTTTTCTTTTCTTTTCTTTTCTTTTCTTTTCTTTTCTTTTCTTTTCTTTTCTTTTCTTTTCTTTTCTTTTCTTTTCTTTTAAAGTAGAGTTTCCAGAAATCCTCAGCCAGCCAGCATGGTGACTTTTCTAAGCAGTGATATCCATGTTCCCTCCATGTGCATCAGTACATTGCAGCAGTGAAGTATGGCACTTCTCATATCAGTAGGGTAGTGAATCTATTCTGGACTTTAGTCCAAACATTAAAAGGATAAAGGTACTGAAACTTTTGGGGTATTACAGTCCAACAGCTTGTTATATAGCTCCTTTCACATTTGGATTGAAACCCAATATTGATTCACTGCTCTGGTGACATGGAAGACATCAACTGCCACTGTTTAGCAGTAAAAAGTCAAACATTAGTTTTCTGCATTTCTAAGTTTGTCAGATTCCACTGGGTGTGTGTTTTTATATAAGCTTCAATTTAAAGTAAATATTTGTCTTATTTGCAAAAATCTCTCATTATTTTGCTGTTTCGCCACACTCTAGGCTGTCTAGAGAGATGCACAGGTGGATGTGGATAAAATGTGGATGAAAGAGATATCTAGTTGAACCTGGCAGAACTTTACACTATATCTTCTGGCTGCAGTATCAGTTAAAGATAGGAATCCCATCCCACATTCAATCTGGCAATCCTACGTTGTGCACTGCACAGTGCTACCTAGGGTACAGCTAGTATTAAATGAAATTGTTACATCATTTTCTTCAGAAACAATCCCAGATCTCCAATGAGTTAGTTATACCAATTCAAATCCATTCTATGTCTCAAATTGCAAATAAACTGAATTTAAAACAAAGGTTCAAGGTGTCCTATCTGGAATAAACCTGGACAATGTCCAGGTTCTCTTCCTCCTTTTTATTCACACATTGAATAGCTTTATGAAATCGATTCACATCTGCATGTTTTACTGTGTAATCCTAGCCATATTAATTCTGCAGTCTTACTTTGTTTAATAGGACTAATTCCCTAATATGTATGCTTAGGGTGTTTTCTGGTTACCCAGTATAATGAAATCCTAGCTACCCAGTGTATAATAAATTAAGTGACAGTTCAGTACTGACTCTCATATAGTTTCTGGGAATATAGATTCTGAAGTTCTGGGACTGGAAGGTGAGTGCAAAGTTTCTTCCAAGTAATTTGTTTTTCAGTGTTTGGGAGTAATAGTTTAGGAATGAGATGCATGCCCCATTTGGACTCAGTGTATGAAAATGAGTTTCATATGGCAGTTTCATACCATCATTCTCTGGAATGTTCATTCCAACTCTGCGCTAATGTCAGCAGATGTGAGAGTAGGGCTGGACTATGGTCTCCATGAAAGGAAGGGAAGAGGAAATAGGCAAGGTTCAGACATTAGTGACACCTGAAGAGTGGCTCATAGAGGGCCTAAAGCCCACCTTACTCTTATCCTGTCCCCTCTTGTGGTTTGGTCAACTTTTGAAGTGGTTAGTGAGTTAAGGAGCAGCATCAGCACTGTGGGCACAAAATCACTGTGGCAACAGTGGCTGGGCTGGGCAGAGTAACTTTCATCTGGAGGATACTGCTTTGCAGTGCCAGGAGGTCTAGTGAAATCTTTGGGTCTGGGATGAAAAAGTTGCAGTGTACATCAAAGCTCAAGGCACACAATGAGTGGATTATCAGAGGGCAAAAAAATAAGCTGTATGGAGAAAGCAAGCAACCTGGAGACTGGTGTGAACCATGTGGTATGGCTTCATTATGTGAAACACTAGGCTACTGCTCATCACAGGGTGTTGCAGCCTACTGACTGGCCCTACTTATGGCCTAACTAGTCCTCCAAAAGGGACATTCTGACCATCCCACATACCTATTTCCCATATGGAAGAAGGCAGCAGCCTAGTTGATTTGGAGATGTGGAGTGCCATCAGATCTCTGACATTCCCCTTGCGTTTGGGCTGGAATTTGCGGCTTTGCTGGGTGCCTGTTCAGATTTCTCCAAGTTCAGTCTAGCCTCTTATGTTTGGAAATCTAGACAAATGGTCTGACATGGAGATGCTTGGTGAAAGAGGTGTCCTCTGTTGCAGTAGTTGCAATAATTCTACTGCTAATTTCATACTATCATTTGTTGTTTGCCTTCAGATCATGGGGTTTCCTTGGCAAATTTTCTGCACAGGGGGGTTGCCTTTGCCTTCCTCGGAGACAGAGAGTGTGACTGGCCCAAGGTCATTCAGTGGCTTTCTGTGTCTGAGCAGGGATATGAACCCTGCTTCCAGAGTCATAGTTCAATGCTCACCACTACCCCACACTGCTTCTGTCATACTTTAATAGCAGTATAAAAGTAGTCCTATATAAAAACATCTGCAGTGTTTGAAATAGTTTTTACTCGTACTGTGATAATAGTATATCACCATGGAGGAGAAGGAGGAGGGATTCTGAGTTACTTACAGAGCCACCTCAAGATGGTGTTAGACAGTTGACTTGGGAAGGAAGCTAAGCAAAGTCTTGCTCCTTGTTATGCCGGATCATGCAGAAAAAGGAAAACAACACCTAGAATCCTGTGGGTGAGACTCCTATTTTGTCTGTGTATGTGCTTTTTAAAATTGTTATGTAAAGATGAAAGCAGTATCTGCCTCATGCAATGGTTCCTGTGAACATGCAGCATTCTTGTGAGCTAGTAGAGTGAAACCATACAGGCATTTAGTGGTTAGAAGAAGGCAGTGTCTGGTGGTGCTTCTGCAGCCAGATGTGCAAAGAAGATTGTTTCTGCTCAGACCTCCTTGACTTCTTCCAGAATTCTAGGAGGATGTGATTTTCTATGTGCAATTCAAATGCAGAAATGCAGCCAGATGATACGTGGGCACCTTACTTCCCTTGTCAGACCACAAAATTGTCATGGTGATGTGTCCTGGCAGCTCACAATTAAGCAGAGAAGGAACAACGTAAAGATATGCTTAGCACAGCTTTATATTCTACTGAGTCATACAAGTTCTCAGCCAAAGTTGTCATTGGTGAGCACCCAGAAGGCAGCTTTATGGTGAGGGGAAGGACTTAGGCTGGAATCTTGGGTTATGTGGGAACAGCTGATGTAAATAAAACTGCTTTGGGGGCCTACCTGTGCTTCATTTCCCTTTACATCTCAGGACTGGAACAGGCAAGTTCCAAGCAGTCAGCTTGCCAGCAGAAGTAGGGTAGTTTGCCTAGTTAGAGAAGAAGGAATGGAAGGACCCCTGCCTCAACATTTTTCACACTATGAAAGTCTTCATTGCAAATCTTAGTTATAAATAGGAAACAAAGTGACCCAGATTCACTACATCACCTGCCTCTGAACATATCTCTGTATTTCAAGTGAGAGAAGAATCCTGGAATCTGTTTTGTGGAAGCCAGAAAAACTTGGTGAGGCAGTTGGAATTCTGTCCTGGAGAGTTCTAATACAGTGGTTATTAACCTCTAATCCTCAAGACGCCCAACACAGCCAAAGGTAAAAGATTGGGGGCCTTAAAGTGTAAAAACTCTTAGCAGAGAGGTTCTCTCCGCAAACAAGATTCTCCAGATTCCATAAAATGGAATTATGACAGTTAAATGATGGTGAACTGCTATAACTCTTGTCATGTAAATTCAGTTTCTGATTTTCTGAACTATCCTGTTTCAGTTCTGACGTAGGCTTGAATGAACTCTCATATCAGTGTAAAATATACATTTTCCCTATTATTTGTATATTTATTGAAACTATCTCAACCCAGTTAACAAAGCTGGTTAGAAAAAAGTCAATCTAATTCATTATTTTATAGTCCTGTGGTACATATAATCTAGCTGTAAAATCTCACTTTGCAAATTATGGTTATGCAACCATCAACATCCAGTCTTTTCATGAACATTTAAATTTATTAGATATACACACTGTGGCCACAGATATGGGCCAAAGACCTCCACTGAGAGACACAGTTTCAGAGAACTATCTTTAAGGTTTCCAAAACTACCTTTTAAAAGACACCCTCCCCCAACACGGCCGTTGCTGAATTGCCTGAGATTGGGGCCATTTCTACACTACACTGTTACAAGGCTATTATTCCAGTTTCAATCTGTTATCCTGATTTCTGGGGTCCCTTGGGGGACACCTTCATGTACTCCACGTGATGGAGAATGGAAACTAGCCAGAGCATGAGCAATAGCAATGCGAGAAACAGGGTAACCTAGCGGGGTCTTTTTACCCAGTTTTACGGGGTCAAGCCAAGCCAAAAACCAAACGAAAATGTCTAATAAATGATTTTGTTGAATGAAAGTCTCACGCATCAATGCAATCACTCACACACTCACTCAAGACCTATTAAGAAGCAAAAGAGAGGAAACTGGATAGGGGGAATATTGAAGGGATTGTAGCTGGGGTAATACTGCACTTTTTCCTGAAGTCCTTGGTCCAGGAAAAACAGCGAAGAAGTAGAGCTCAGCACGGAGAGGGCTGAGGAGATTACTCAATGGACAGAGAAATGATCTGCTGGGATGACCAGGAGTGATCCAAAGAAACTCTTAAAAACTGGGACTATTTGTAGGGGAAAAGGTACCTGGGGGGCTAATTCTTTCCTGGGGAGAACAATGGGTGTTGCAACGGAAAAGAAGCTCCATGATAGCAACTCCTTTTGCATGATGAATAGCAATAGCAATAGTATTTATTTCTATACCGCCTATCAACTAGCGTTATCTAAGCGGTTTACAATGTATTTTAGCTAATTGCCCCCAACAAGCTGGGTACTCATTTTACCGACCTGCGAAAGGATGGAAGGCTGAGTCAACCTTGGAGCCTGGCAGGATCGAACTCACAACCTTGTGGTTGCAGTACTGGCATTTAACCACTGCGCCACCAGGGCTCCCTTGTGAAATCACAAGGTGTTGCCGAAGTCTCAGGATCTTCGGTTGCATTGGGTTGTGGTGTGACTTTATGTAAATGGTCCTTGCCTGATAGGATTTTATTACTATCAGTGCTCAACTTGGGGAAAAGATGCTAATCCCCTCAAGTTGGCTCCTCAGTGGCTGAGGACCTTTTGTTTACTGTGGGTTTGCACAGCTTGAGGTCTCCTGGGGCTATGTGACGGGGGATTTTACTGACCTGACCTGGTTTTCGATCGTTCGACCATTGCTGCCTATGTGCTCATCCGGACGACCTCTCAGGCACATGGAATCATATTTTAATATCAAAATTGTAGACCCCGGGATAGGGTTTACCAGTGAGATAACAAATATCCTATGGAATCCTGAGGTTTGTTGTTTAGGGAAGGGCATTTAGAATTATCACCCAGACAGCTCTTTGGCCTCAGTAACCTAAAACCCCGGAATTCCACGGGATGTTGAAAGTGGAATAATTGCACTGTAACAGTACAGTGCAGAAATGGCCTGGTTTTGCTACAGCTGCCTGTTGCAATACATCCAGTTACATGAAGAATGCTGGGCATTGTTCACTCCCCCACAGATTCTCTGAAAACTTGAAAAGAGCCATGTTGGGGAGGGCTGCAACTCTTAAAAGGTAGTTATGGGGGCACTTGGTCACTGAGATAGCACAACAAGCATAAAACTGAATTATGATGTGCTAAATGAGACTTATGACATTCTAATTGCTGGAAAGGATGCCAGCCACTATTTCAAAAAACTACAGGCAAAACAGAGGCCACAAAGAGGTTTGGATATTCAATTAGTTTCCTGGAACATAGTGGAGCCATTCTTCCCACCATTGTGATCCACTGCTGCCATTTTTTATAGTTACTGTGCTATTTGTATAACACTCAAAATGGCAGCAGTGGACTGCAGTGGTCAGTATAATAACAGGTGGGGGCAACATACCTTTAAATCTACCTGAACCTCCACTGAGAATTAAAGCTCAAGAAGTCATCCTGAGAAAGTTTTCATATAATCTGTGTTATCTCAGTACCGCCACCTGCTTCAGTCCACAGGTTGTTTAATCATGCACATCAGTCTCTGGAATCTGACACATACATGGAATAATTTCAAACACAGTGTTACATTTGCATACCTCTTAACAGACTTGCATACACAGCTTGTTCCACCCACAAGAAAAGGAATCTCTGTTCCTATGGAGGAAGATTATGTAACTTCTCCAAGATCACACAGGAATCTTATAATATAACTGTCCTCCTTTTAATTCAAAGGGCAAAATATTCTTAACCTGATAGTTTGTTGAGTTCAGTGCTTACACTGAAATTATGATCAATCCAAAGCCACTGAATATTAATTAAAAACACATGTCTCAAAGGGGGGAAAAAATCCACAATAGATACTTTGTCCCTTGCCTTCTTATTAAATAACACTGTCTATTCAGAGGGGCTCTTTATACATGGAAGGAGTTTTAAATCAAAAGTGAGTGAATAGTAAACTTGTCAAGAAAAGTGAATGTATATTAAATCTTGAGGTGGTGCAGATATATCACTTAATTGTAGAGTTTCATTGGATGGATACTAATTTCACTTATTTGTTTAGATTAATAGCCCAGCCAGGATAATAACTTAAAAGCATACAAACTCCATTAATACAATTTGATTATAATACTTTTAAAAATTCCAGCTCTCTGCCAGTTTAACCCCATTAGTAGAAAACCAATTCCAACTACAATGCTTCTAATTTTACAGCATTCAGTCTTAAGCTCTTTCCTGTCTTTTCCTCCATGTATTTGTTCTACCTGTAGGGGGGGGGGAATACCTTGATAACTATTGTTACCATGCCCCACAGCCCCTGCTGCTGAACATACCATGTAGAAATAGAAAGGTTCACGCATGAATATACAACTGAGCCCATGGCCCTCAGAATAAGAGTCAAGCAAAATTGGAGCACCATGATTCGGATGTATCTGTGCCCTTCAGGAATAATCAGAAGTATACTAAATACCCAAGCAGAAAAGAAGTTCAAGACAACTATTGTAATTAACTCTGCCAGCAGTGACTAAGGCTGCATGCAATCTACCCTATGCATGGTTATTTTGGAATGAGCTCCACTGAATACAGGGAGCAGACTTCTAAGCAGGCATTGTGATATCTAGAGTTTCCATAGTCAAGGCTGATTGAATTATAATTGAATGAAAGAAATTATTTGCCCTCCCCCAACAGTGCCTTCTGACAATTTGATAGCTATTGTGATGCTCTGATTGGAGATTCCAGATGACAACAGGAAGTAGTCTGTCTTGCCCTCAATGGTCTTGGGAAACATCTATATGCTTTAAGAGTTGTTCACTGAAGAAAGTGTGAGTTTGCTTCCTGCAGCAGCTATTTTATTTAGTTGGCATCAGGAAAATCTGGAAATACCTACTTCATCATTATAACTCACATCATCCTTGAGTGAGTAACATCCACCAAACAGGTTATTTTTCTGTACAATTTGTTTACATTCTGCATATTCTGGAAGCTAGATCCTTTCTACTCTCTGGTTTGCAGATGTTGATATCTCTGATTTGAGTGACTTTGTTGTGCATGATGTAGGTAGAAGACAACTGCATTTCTATTGTTACATTACACAGAAAACCTTAGTCTCTACAATTTAAAGTTCACTTTTTTCCCCTATAGCCATAGAGAGAGCATGATCAGCCAACACAGAAGCAGTCTAAAGTATATTGCTGTGTGCTTTCAAGTCATTTCTAACTTCTGGTGACCCTAAGGCAAACCTATCACAGGATTTTCTAGGGGTGAGAGTGTGTGACATGCCCAAGGTCACCCAGTGGGATTCCATGGATGACTAGGGAATTGAACCCTGGTTTCCTGGGTTGCAGTCCAGTACTCAGACCACTACACCATGCTAGCTCTCTGGTATAAGTATACTGGGATAAATTTCCAACAGTATAGGAAGAAAGAATCAAAATGATGGCAGAGAAAGTTGGAATAGTGTAGGAGCTCTATTTTAAGAGGGGTCTTTTACAACATCACTGAAATTTTATTAATTCTTTACAATTTCTGCTACTGCTGGTGCTACTGCTGACAACAAGTACAATGATGATAAGATTTATATACTGCTTACATCACAGATTTTAGGGCAGCATAAAGCTAAGAATAGCCATGTTAGTTCAGACCATGTGCTTATCTAGACCAACTCTCTGTTCACACAGTTACCAGTCAGATGGCTTGGAGAAGTCCATCAACTGAACATTAATTCATCATCAAGTGATATACCAAGACAAGCTTGAGTTGACATATAGCTCTTCTAACTAGCACCCCATTGATGGCCCTACCCCCTATGAATTTATCAGTCCTTTCTTAAAGCTGTCCAAGTGCTTTGTAGCCTTGTAGCCATGAATTCCACCTTCACTGCGCACTATGTGAAGACATTTTTCATTTTATTTATCTTAGATCTCTTATCATTTACTTTCAGTTGATGACTATACATTCCAGTATTATGATAGAGGGAGAAAAGTTGCTTCCTATCTAATTTATCAGTATCATGCATAATGTTATAACCTCTGTTATGTTGTATTACCTTTTCTAAAGCTAAAGAGCTCCAAATTTTAACTTTTCCCTGTAAAGCAGGTGTTCCTATGCTGTGATCATTTTGGGTACCTTTTACTGCATTTTATTTGCCATTCTACTGCCCATTCAACAAGTTGGAGCAATCCCATGAATTCCAAAGTTTAGATATCACTATATGAAGAATAACATTTTTATGGTCTGTCTTGAATCTCATAGTGTTCCATTAATTAAATGACATTGGCTTCTAGTGCTACGAGGAATGCATAATTTTGTACCTCTCTACCATGTCTCCTTTTACTCATTTTTTTCCTAAATACAACAGCCCCAAAAATCAAAACCTGTCCTTATAGGCCACAGTCCTTCTTCATTTTGGTGCCCCTTTTCTGTACCTTTTCCAGCTCTGCTATATTCTTTTTCAGTGCATTCCCCAGAACTGTACACAATATGTGGTAACACCATGGATTTGTACAAGAACAAATTTGAATTGGGACAAAATTTACAACTTTGTTGTAATATATTTTATTATAACATTTGTGATTTATTGATGCTTTTGGGCACATTGTATGCCCAAGGGCACTAACAATTGGGTGATATGTAAACATTTCATATCAAATACATAAATGCACACATATGCATATGAATGTAGGTGTTTTCAGAGCTTGGAAAACTTACTTTTGAGACTACAACTCCCAGAATCCCATGATATCATGGGCACTCCACTTTTAAGCACAAGAAATGACCATTTATATATTCATAGATGTCCTCTTTTGGATTTGCAGCTATAAGCTGAAAATGAGGGACAGTACCAGTGGTAAGCATTCTGTAACTGGGGACAGGGCCAACAATATGATCCATCTTCAGAAATAATAGTGGATATGTGGAAGACAAACTGTGAAATGTGTTTTGGATTCCAATGATCTCCAGATTTTATGCTTAACCAGATTTTAACGTGTAATAACTAACTATGGCGTTTTTGGTCATTAACATAGGCTCCAAATAATTGTAATACATTTAAGAGCATTACGCTTTTTTATGTAAGGAAGAAAAGCTGAAAATTGGGAATGGGAGAATTCTACATCACACTGTTTTTAGTTCAAACTCATCAAAATTCACAATATAAATTGTATCTGTCTGAAGAAATTCAAAATTGATTTCTTCATTGAGATCCAGAGCTTTGATTTCTTGGCTCCTAGAAGTCTACAGTTTGTCTATATTTGCCCACAATGGTGTTGACTTAGGATTCTCTTTTTCCGATAGGTCCCTTATCTTTAACAGTTGCATAACAAGCAGATAGAACATAGTTTCTCTCTGGGCTAAGAATAGCTTTACCTTATGAATCTGATCAGTGCAGATTAGAGAAAATTTTATTTCTGCTCAAATTTGATAAAAACTCCCCCAAATCCATAGATTTCTTAACATTTGCATCAGAAAGAAACTGAGATTTTAAAAATCTGAATCTGGGAGAAGGCAAAACTGAGAAATCCATACTTTCTATTAATAATTTAATGACTTTTCTTTAAAAAAGTGCTTCTGTTTCAGAATTTGCATCAAGACTTTCTTATTTTGGGTTCTACAAAGCCAGTTAATTGGAAGATAAGGCTAATGTTTTATGACAGATATGCGCTATAATCAGAAATGATGGCATACAATGTCATAAATGGTCCTTGCTTGCTTGCAAGTCAAGACGTAAAGATTACATCCTCATCCATCTTTCTGAACTGCTTAGAATTTTATTTTATTTTATTTTATTGTATCATATTTCATTTCATTTGCACAAAGGCACATTGGCATAATAAGTTCATTTTGATTGAAAAATGCTAATACTTTTAATGCAGAAAAATGGTATTTTCAGTAAAAGAAAAAAATCTTTCTTTGCAAAACTTCTGTTTTTGTAAGAAAAAACATCTTTCACAAATGATTTTTTTTCATGAACAATTCCTGAACGATGAAAAATTATCCAAAAATGTCCCCAAATCTTATAAATTTTTGGCATTTCCCATTATTGCATGCAAGAATAAAACAAGGAAAGATTTATATCTGTACTGACAACTTACTTTATGAACCCACAATTTCTTTGGGTCTTCCCAGCCCATATCCAAATAAAAAGGGTGAGGTACCTGGGACCAGTAAAGATGTTCCACATTATTCTGGTCTTGTATTGCCTTCTGAATCATCTGCACCTTACTGTATTCTAGAACAATTTCCCTTTAACTTGACTCATGCCTCTTTTTTTCCTTAACAGCTGTGTACATAATCATTTTGAACTGTTTATCTATCTATCTATCTCACAGATTATATGAAAACATTACACAAACATCTGCTGTCTTTGTTTGGTAAGCAGCCACCCTAAGAATGACAGTTTTCACTCATCCCAAATGAATGTTGCATCCTCTAACAGGAACAACACTGGTTAAATAGGAAACATTTTCTCAGTATCTCCCCCAATCCTGCTGCTGCCAGTCTGGATTCAGAAGGCTGACAAGCTCTAATCTTTCTGATTTAATGGAATTGTGCTGTAGCACAGAGATGGCACTGATTGTAGGGCTTGGGGGGGGCCCTGTTCAACCAAGACTCTGATTTAAGATCCCCCTAATATTCTGTCAACAGTTCTTTCTCATGGTATTTTTAAAGGCAAAGGGCAACCTAGACGTCAAACCAGCCAGCTATAGAGATTGCAGAACAAGCAGTTCATTAGTGTTGTTAATGTATGTGAGCTGGAAGCTCCAGGTAGAGGTGCAGAAGAGAATGTTAAGGCATCTGGCCATAATGAGCTGGAAAGTATCTTTGAAAGGGCAGACAGAATGATTCACTCAGTCTTTCCAAGTGCCCTGTAAAGAAGACAGCGTAACAGAATAAGCGAAGAACAGAAGTACTAGTCCCTGTAATAGGACTTTTGCACTTCCCAGACATCATTACAAAATGGAATGTGCATCCTTTTGTGAGAAATGAAGGCTAGGGATGTGGTTCTTTAAATTATCTGTTCCTGCAGGGAAGTATGAATAATTTAATCAATATTCTCTCCACTGCAGGCATGCCTTAAAATACTGTGTTGTATTTGTTTCACAGGGTGGGGAGGGTGATCATTTCCATCCCTACATCAGGATTTTATCTTGGCTGTCCCCCATTCCATGCATAGACATTGTGCAGGGTGGCAAAAGGGGCAAGGGTGTCAGCTGCATAGGTGGGATTGCCACTGCCTTGGTTCTTCTGACACAGGCAGCAATCCTGCTTGTGTGGCTGTCCTGCTTCTTCGTCTGACGTGCAACTGTAGTGGAGGGGGCAGAGGGCAGCCACACAAGAAGGATTGCTGCCAATGCTGCTAAAGTTGGAAGAACATAGACAGAAGTGATCTTTATTCAGATGTCCTCCCCCTCTCCCCAGCACAGTTATTTTAGTGGCCAGTAGGAGGGAGGCACACATGGAAGAATACTACCACCACCTGTTTTTTTTCTGACACAGGTAGTGATCTTCTTTTGTGGCTGCCCTGTCCTCTCCCATAGAATGGCTAATGTAGTGGCTAGGGAAGGGGTGGCATGGCAGCTGTGCTAGGATGATTGCCACTGGCACTGCTGATATCAGAAGAACATTGCACTATCATTGTAATGTCTAGCAGGAAGAGAGGGCAGCTATACTTAGAATTACAGAATCATAAAATCAGAAGAGACTGCAAGAGCCATCAAATTTAGCCCTCTGCCATGCAGGAATACACCATCAAAGCATTCCCAAAAGACAGCCATCCAGCCTCTGTTTACAAGCCTCCAAAAGAGACTCCATCACACTCCAAGGCAGCATATTCCACTGTCAAGCTGTTCTTGTCATCAGGAAATTCTTCCTAAAGTTTGAATCCAAT
This sequence comes from Iguana delicatissima, assembly GCA_948472985.1. NCBI lineage: Eukaryota > Metazoa > Chordata > Lepidosauria > Squamata > Iguanidae > Iguana > Iguana delicatissima. Next base: position 518,521 of record CAOKZL010000647.1, read on the forward strand.
GGTCCATGTCCTAGTCTCTGAAGCAGCAGAAAACTTGGATCTCTGACAACACTGTCTCCATTCTTCTGAGACAGGCAGTTTCAGTAATCCTCCTCCACAGCTACCACAAACCCAGCATGATTGTTTTACTGGTCATTGAAGATAATGGGAGCAGCCAAGAAAGGAAGATCACCACCACTGCTACCAATATTGGAAGAGCACAGGTGACAACAGCAATATTTGATCCTCTGTATGCCATACCTGATCCTCAGTCTGTTGCATCCCTGATCCTTGCTCTTCCTCCCCATAGCATAACTATTCAGTGGCCATCAGGAGAATGGAGACTACTAAACAAAGAAGTTCACTGCTGGCTATATTTGGTACACAGTGCTGGTATACAATGTGGACATCTCTTGAGATCTCCCAGAGGAGGCCCTGGAGGATGATGTCATTGTGTGCCAACTATTTGAACAGTCAGCAATTATTCCTCTTGATCAGTTGCCCTGCCCTCTTGCCAGTCACTATATGACTGTATGAGAAGAGAAGGAAAATGGTAAATCTGGGCTTAGGCAGGGCAGAAATAGTACTTTATTTGAGAACTTGGAGGAAATGAGAAAGTGACTTAAAAAGGATTTTCCTCATTGGGATTACCTGACATTCAAGAGCCGCTCACTTTTGTTTTAGTCTCCAAATATTGAAACTTGAAATACTCTTTCCATCCTTACAGAAGCCATAGTGTTGTTTTGTGTGGGGTAAAAATGGATGGCAAGAGAGATGGGCAGGTCTGTTAAGGGAGCAGCAGATCTCTCAGGTGTATTTCTGATGGCTTTCTTCCTTTTCCCATATTTAAGTCCAAGCCATGCCAACTCTATGTAGGAAAACATGTCAATGTTTTGGTGCATTTTTCAAATGATTGCATTAATGCAGTGGTCATCAACCTGTGGGTCTCCAGAAGTTTGTGGACTTCAGCTCCCAGAAGCCCTGAGCATTGACCATAGTGGCTGGGGCTTCTGGGAGCTGAAGTCCACGAACAGCTGGGGACCCACAGGCTGAGAACCACTGCATTAATGGATATATACTTCCATTTCCTAAAGCACATATGTGAAGATTTCTGACTTGTGGGCAGTACATTTTTCACATATGTACATGCTGTCATTTTTCTGTCATTTTTCTTTGACAGATGGATCATAAAGCAAGAAATATGTGAATTTCTGACCCTATTTGCTTTTAAAAATGTTACATTATTCCATGATTTAGAGAACATCCCTTGATGGCTGCTGATTTTAACCTGCTTAATACAAAAGGCTTAGAACGCACTGATTGCATTAGCTTTCATATTCAATCTGATGTCAAGCCTGAAACAAGAAGGGCAAAAAGCATTCTCTATGACTTAGACAAATGACAGACCATTTGAGGAAAAACTATAAAGTTTTTAAAGTTAGGATCCTTCCCACATACCTTCATCTCATTTTTTCCCCCTTATTCATCTGCAAAGAACCCAGAAGTCAGACTTCCAACTTCCCTTTGGAAGAGCTGATTGGAGTTACAGATGTTTAAAATATTAATGGAGCTGTAAGCCCATAGGTTCCCTACTGTGACATTTGGCACTGAGAAATTTGATTCCTTTTATTTCCTTCTCACATGCAATGATTTTTCTCATTTTGGAGAATTTGGGTGAAAATTCTGTGTTTTTGTCTGTGAAAACCATTGGTGTAATACATAAGATTTTTGGACAAAAATGCAAAATATGGTATTGTTGCCCAGACTAAAGGCTAGCATCCTGTATTGCAGTTATAGATTCATAACTTATCATTACAGACCGCTTGATATTCACTAATCCTATGTAGTCACAGCCCACTTTAAGAGCCAGCACCCCTAGCCCACCTTTACAATTAGCAGCTGCATTGGGCAAAGGACATCTGTTCTGCTGGCAATCGGGGCACAAGGAGGTTGATTCCTTCCTACCAGCAAGCACAGCTGTGACAGAAACAGAACCCCTATTACAATGCCTTGCCTCAGCCTATTGGCTTGTGGGAAGGGAGTGGAAATGTCATCCTTCTTTCACCCCAATTGCCAGCAAAACAGATCTTCTTTGTCCCATGTGGCTGCTGCCTGATTAAGTAGGTAGAGGCAGGGGGATCAGGCCAGAAGATTTTACTTAGCTATGCATATGTAACCAAGTAGGTGATGTAGAATATGGGCCATTGGTTCTACCTATCACTGCATTTGATAAAACAAAAATAAAGACCTCTGGTCTTTTGATGGCTGCATTTGGGAATAACAAGTGGACAACCCCAATCCACAAGCACTTACAGTTAGCAATGTTTATGGATAGCAGCGTTAATGAACATTAGCAGTTACATATACTTTCCTTTTGCTAGCAGGCTAAGACTTTATTCTTCAGGCAGACCTTTGGTTGAAAATCTATGTGACAAAGAGAGTTTGTGGTGGTGATAAGATGGTTTCTTTTAAATCATGATCAGTGTTTTTTTCTATTGCTTTAATCTTATTTTTAATTGTAGTGTTATTTAATTATTTATAAAATTTTGGTATAAATAATGTTTTAATTGTATCTTTAAAAAAAATGCTGGAGGCAGTCTTGGGTCCTGCATAAAGACAAAGGTAGTATATACATAGAATGAATGAAAGAATAAATAAATAAATAGACTCAGAGAAAGCACCACCACTTGCAAACTTTTTGGAAGAGAGATAAGCACTAGCACAAAGGTGTTTTGGATACCTCAGGGACTGATGAGGTGAAAACGCTGCTGCAGTAGCAGCTAGTCCAGTGTAATGATACAATAGGATCTTGGCCTTTAACAGATTCTTGGTTCTACACATGGAAACCAGTTGTGTAGAGATGGGAGGGCGATGGGGGCAGCTTGCCCCAGGTGGCAATGTTTTTGGGGCATCCTGGCTTATAGCCACACCTCCATGTGCTGTGGCCATGCCCCTGCACACCGTGGCCATACCCCTGTGCACTGTGGCCATGCTCCCACGGCATAGCCACACACACCTCCTGCCCCCACTCCATGCACTCCAAGCTCCGCCACTGAAGGAAACTGGCTATCATTGCAGCTGGACATATGCTGTATGGAGATAGCATTTCCAGAAGAAATAATCGAGAAGTAGCTCCAAAGTTGAAGCAAGACAGCAAATTAGCTTCAAAATGTAATCACATATGTTGGCTTTTCTCCTTGGAGCACCATGACTGTACTAGGCACTGTGCTTCAATAAAACCATTGTTATAACTGTTTTTGCAACATGCAAGGCTTTGTGTTTAATTTTTTTTCCTCAGCTCATCAAGAAACTTCCTTGTTTTCATTTATAGCTGGATATATTTTGAAGGAGAAATAGGTGAACACATTTCTTTCCTTTAAAAAATTTGATTACAACACAGAGAAGATAGCACATTAGAATTTCTGCTTCCTTTATTAGATACTATTTAACTCAATTCAAACTGATCATTCCTTTTTCAAGCAGACTGGGGAAAGAGTACTCTATTGTGTCAGAATGATAAATCTCCCAGCATCTAGCCTAAGTTCTTTGCTCTTAAGCATGATCTTAGGCTGCAAGAAATCTCAGAGCATAAACCAAACTAGCCGATATGGCCAAGGATCGTTTTAACCAACACTAGGCCAGCTAACGCTGTGCTGAATTCAAACCCCACTCAACTTTGGAATTCTGAGAATTATTTCATACTCCCTTCACCCTGCCCTAACTTTTTGCTGGCAGTATAGCTACATCCTTGGGCAGAAAGAGGTCTAAATCAGTCATAACATAGCACTTCCTACAATCCACCCTTTCTTTGTTTCTTCCTTCCCTTTATTTCTCATGCTGGCACACATCAGTCAGAAGAGCAATTCTGCCAGCTGATTGCTCTGTTATCGGATCCCTGAGATCAACCAACAGAAAATAGTTCTTCTAGCAAAAGAGCATTTAAGGTGGCAGAAAAGGCGTGTACCTAATCCCAAGCCATTCACTGAATGGCTATGGGGGCTTGCTCTGGAAGCTGACAAGTTGGTTTTATGTAGGACAGAAAAAGAGGAAGTGATGTAGAACAATGGCCTGAATCTTCAATATAAACTGTGAATTATATACAAGACATATGTCTCTGCATACAGTATTGGATCACACACAGGTAACATATAGTCCAAGGACCGCATGCAGCCCCTTGAACACGGACCATACATATATCATATATGGTATACCATATATGCAGTTTGGCAGTTGAGGAGGAAATGGGTCCCCCTCCTCTGGCTCACTGTGCTCCCCTCAAGTGACCAAACAAAGTGTTAGGCAAGAGGAAATGGAACTGTGATGCAACTGTCCACCGAGCAGTATCATACAGTGGCTTCACTACTACAAATTTTAGATCTCCCCTTCATATACGTTAGTTCTTCCCATGTGTCCAGTGCTCCAGTCAGCAAATACTCCAGGAAACAGGTGGCAAAAGCTGCTGGGTAATCAAGTCAGTCCAGGTCAGTCATGTTTTAAACCAGCACAATGAAGATAGAAACAGGAGGGTGGTTGTCAGCTGGTCCAGAAGTTGCACAGAAAGTCAGTAGTTAAACTAAACAAAGCCAACAAGGAGTAAAACAGTCATAAATACTAGCCAGTCCAAAGTCCAGGGAACATGAAACCCCAAAGAGTACTCCCAGCCCCCAAGACAGATGATTGTATGCAGCAAAGCCTTCAGCAAACTGCTGGGAATTTATAGCCAGCTGTCTCAAGGCACCGAGTGCTTAATGAGTCAACATCTGCTACTTAAGAGTTCTTAGGACTGATATAACTTCTCCTTATCCCTCCTACACTGGTAAATGGCTGTACTGCATGTCCACCTTCCCTCTGGGGAGTAAGAACCCTCCTCTGCTTCAGCCTTTAGCACCTCTAACTCAAAAAGACCACAGATATCAGGAATTGTAAATTCTTGGCATTTGTCACACTCCAACTCTGTGTCTGAATCTTCCAACTCCAGAGGGTGAATTATGAGTTTGTGTGTGAAATTGTGTGTTTTTGCATAAAGAAGGAAAAAGTCTGTGTGCACAAGTACATGTGTGCTGGGGGACTTTGGAATATGCACATGATTATAAGGAATAGATGTAAGTCCAGGGATGGAAAAAAATATTCAGCACCAAACCAAATTGTGACCATCACCAAACCATATCACATCCACTGCTCCATTTGTCCTACTGCCATCAAGTTTCCAACCCATCCCTTCTTTATGTCACTCATAGCTGAGTGACAGGCTATGAAGAAGATTCTTCTAAGGCACAACACATTATTGTATTAAACAAACAATTCTTGACTTATTGAGTCATGGATTTAACTGAAATCTAAATATAAAAGTGTATATTCTTGGATGTTAGCCAGATAATACCAAGTGCAAAAACTGGTGGTTCTCTTCAGAAATGCCAAAGGACCAAGAGTAGACTTTTTAAAAAAAGTTGAACAATTATAGTTTTATGTAATATGACACAAAGTGAAGGACGTGGGAAGAACTCATACAAACAAATAATGAATTCAGATTTATGCTGCCAGTCCTATCACATACTTTTGCATTCAGAGCTTCCACCATTTGGAGCAATGCCCTTGCCTTCATCTTCATCCAAAGTGTTTTTTGCACCAGAATTTTGAGTTTCCACATTTCCACATTCCTTTTGATAAGTAGATTTATTGCTTTCACACATCAACACCAACTGACCACTGAAAAGGTCTGAAAGGCCTGTTTGACTCCTCCCTTCACTTTGAAAATTTAGGTTGACAAACATGATCTGCATCTTCCTGGATCCTATTATATTCTATCTCACACACACACACCAACTGTATAAATATGGTTTACACTTGAGGCCTTAATACCACTCAGAACTGTATCTGAAGAAGTGAGTTTATATCCACTAAAATTCATAAAAAAGAAAAAAATCTAGTTAATCTTAAAAGTACAGCCATATTTTTATTCTCTCTCACTCTCCCATCCTCCTTTTAATGCTTACATTTCCAGAAGATGCTCTCCAAAGATTTCATTATCTAAATCAATGTTGTCATTCCCATGCCAATGGTCCTTCCTCTTTCAGCTAGTGAACACTAATTGCAGTCAGTGTTTCAGGTAAGGGACACAGAAGTATAAGAGGCACAGGCCCATTAGAAGATACCTTCTATTTGAAGGGCTCCTCACTCTATGGGCCCTGTCACACCATGCAGTTATAGATTTATTAAGTTATTTTAGCTGGCATGGTTCCATCCTGTGGAATCCTGGGATTTGTACCTTGACGAGACACTAGACTTCTGGCTGAGAATTTTAAACACTCCTCCCAAGTTGCTGATCTTGGGATTCTATAGCATAGAACCAGGTAGTTAAGGTGGAATCATAATGCTATAATTGTGTCATATGAAAGGACCCCATGCCTAGTTTAAAGATAAAGAACCTTGAGATGGGAGAGCAGCCTCCATTAAATTATCATAGAACAATTAGCATATCAAGCATGCACATAGATCACTTGGTTACATCCTTCCCCACTATGCTGAGATATCTAATATTTCTATTCAAATTATAGTTATTGCCTGACACCCTGCATCAGAAGCTAGGATGCGTAACTTTATAAAAGCTATGTCACTGAGATGATATGCACCATGCTAGTGAATTAAGATGATTCACAAGAGGAGTATTGTGTAAGATGTTCTCCTGTGCAATCAGGACTCCCATTATGCATTGTGTTTCCAATGCATAACAGGTCTCAATGTACTACATTGCAAATCTGGCTTATTTTTAGACAGATTCTATTTGATTATAGATTTCCTCTTTAAGGGTAATACATGATCACCCCAAAGTGGTCTGAGTGTAGGATTATGACTTTCGGGACCAGGCTTCAATTCCCACTGGGCGACCTTGGGTATGTCACACACTCTCAGCACTAGAAAATCCCATGATAGGTCCACTTTAGGATTGCCATAAGCTGGAAATGATTTGAAGGCACACAAGAAGAAGAAGAATCTCAGAAATGGACATAAGCTCTAACTGAACAAGGAAGGAAATATTTTGATTTACACTATTTGTTGATGGCTTCTGTTGTTTTAAAAGCTTCTCCAAATATTTCTGTAATTTCTTTATATGTATCCATAGTGATTAGTGCATTTCACTTAACTGTTTGGGCATTTTAATTTTTTTTTCACAGTGATATTTTATTATTTAACTTTACATCTTTCTTATTGTAACTTTTGTGAGTTGCCTTCTGCCTCTGGCTTGGTAGTACAGAATGAAAGTAAAAATAAAATAGATGGAACTGTGTTCATTAAAAAGAGCTAAATGACTATAAAAAGAGCACCTAAGGCAATACTGACTGATATAGATCCAATAGCCTCTGGTTTACTACTAATAGGTGACAACTATACGGTTGTTTCAATCATCCAAAAAGAAGTATGTGTCCAATAGCCAATAGTGTCCAATTGTGTCTTTGCTATAACTAACCTAGGGGCTGATAACTTTTCTATGCTAGAAGGAAAACAATCAACGTCTGAATTGCCTCTACTTCAACATTCCTCAGAGAGATCCAATGCAAATATTAACCCAGCCTGACCCTGTTCAGGTTTTGATATCTGTCAAGATCATAGCACTATGTGGCACATCTAAAGCTCTTAAAAATGAGTATTTTGTAGTGTTGTCAGCAAATGTGCTGCATACACATTATTATTTTCAAAAACCTATTCAAGCTATTCAGAAGTCTGAATTCACAAATGTTGTTCATCTGTGCAGCTTTATAGACATGGGATAAGCTTTGAGCATTATTAGACATTTTTTTCCCCAAACAATGTAAAACTCCTATTATTCTGGGAGTGGTACAAATGCATACAAAGAAGGTTTTTCACCATACCCCAGAGCTTACAATTTTTAAAGACAAGGCTGCCTTTGTAGTTGGGGAAAGTAATGTAGTTTCAATGACCCGAACAGGCAGTTCTAATATTTTGGAAGGTGGACCTTCTTTGTGGTAGGGTGTGGTAGACCAGGAAGGAGATTGTTAAGATTCGTTTGTAAACATAAAAAAAGGATCACTTTTTTAACTGGTGCTGACAAGTCTATAAATATACTTGTTACCTTAAAAGGTGGGGGACTTTGAGGTCCACCTGCAATACCAGCATCTTCTTAGAATTTGGAGAATTACACCTAAAAGGAAGCTTGCGAGAGGAGGGTAATGGCAGGATATTTTCACCTGTGTATACCAGTATTAACTGTGCAGAAGACTCTAGTTAAAAGTTTAACTTACTATTTTATTTGGAACAAACAAACACAAACAAGAGATTAGACACTCTTCAGAACCATACAAGGCTATTGGAAAATGAAGCAAGAAAGGTTGGCTAGAGAGGGATCAGGTGGAAAGAGTGTTAGTTATCAGTTGTCCTATCTCAGTCCAAGTGGCACAACTGATAACTCAAAGAAATACACCAAATAGCTCACAGCACATTACTTACTTTTATTCAGTGAGCACAAGGTCTTCAATGGAATCCAAGGGAATTCCAAGGCAAGCAAGTCCCAAGTCAGTCAATGTAATCCAAAACTAGGCACAGAGTTCAGCAATATATCCAGCAGTCAGGAAGGTCAAATAAGCAACGACAACTCCAGGAGGCAAAGAGCAGCCCTTATATTGGTCAGCAGGTTAACACAGCCACTGCCTAAGTAATTGCTGTCAGCTGTAAATCCTGTAAATCCTCTGAGATCGGCACAGGCTCTTTGTTTGCTGTTTGTGTTTGGCAAAGGGAGGCACAGCTAAATTATCTTCTGTTTCTGAAGGGGCAGGACTCTCTGCTGGAAATGGCTCTGCACCCGTTCTGTTTGTGGCACTGTAACCTCCTTTTGTATAGCAAGTCTTGGTTTATCCCCTGTTTCAGCCTCTTACATGTACCCTGTTTCAGTCTTTGAGTCAGAGTCCACATTTTGGAAGCAGGGCATAACACCAGTCCTGAAGCAGAAGGTCAAACAGATTGGCTCAGACAGCACGTCTGAGGGTAGCAGGAGGAAAAGGAATCTGGGGTCCCATGTACAGCATAACATGCCCAACATACATCAATTTGCTGAGGTTGAAGCTGGGTTTTTTTAATACTCTGTTTCCTACCTATCCTACCCTGAAGGAGGATGCATGGAAAAAGTGGTAATGGCTTTTTCCCAGGGTTGACAAAGCAGCCCAGAATGAGATGATTGTCTTATCTCTAGGTGGCAATGTAACAGAAATCAAGTTCGGAATTGAGACCCACAGTTGAGAGAAAGCAAGATTTTATTGAACTGCTAGCAGGGCCTCAGAGGGATTATTCCACAAAGTCTGAGAGTCCTGCCCAAGTGTACAACACTGCTTTTATACTCAGGCACAAACAAAAACAAGTAACACTTTCCTTATATGGTCATTGTTCCAAAACCCGCACACAATATTGTCCATCTAACTCTTTACCTGTGTCTTTATCTGATTGGCTGATCAACTCCTACAGCACTTACGTGGGTACTGTAGTTTTTGATGGTTTTCAACACACTACCTCAGCAAAGCATTGATGGGAGTCATGACAATCTCTTAATGACTAGTTGGGCAGGAGGTCTAGGAAAGATTTCCATAGGGTGACATTTCTGGATGGTCTCTGTTTTACCTGGGCAGTTTCACCTTCCATTGTTCTCAGGAGTGCTTGTAGCTTGCAGTCTTGAAAGAATTATCACAAGCCTATCAGCCATCAGCATCAGGCTTTCTCACCTAATCCTCTCTGAACTTATAATCTGATCATGTCTGAGGTCATCCTGACCTGGCAACCTGCTAACAGCCACCACATTTTCAAACATGTGTTTCAGCCATAAATATGTCCAACTATGAAAATAGCACATCCCACAGAGTGGGGGTGAACAGTGTGACAACAACCTATGTTACACAGAACCAAGAGCCCCACATATCCTTTCTTCCCAAAAATATCTTTAAAAATGTCTTCCCAAGCTAGGCACTGAATTCTGTAATGTCTTTTCTTGCACTCTTCTTTATGCTGTTGATTCTTAAAATGGTATATTCACTGTTGAGCACCAGAGGAAGTAGCTGGGCAATGATGGCAGGTTGAGGTAGAGCAGGAAGACCTATGAAGCATCCATTTTGCCAAAATTCCTCCTCATTTCTCCCCATTTCTTACATCATTATTATCATCATCATTTCATCTTTGGGACTCAAGGTGGCTATCCTATAACAACAGTGTTTTGGGTAAGAGCAATTTCTTTTTATTTTAGAGGATGTGTGTATTGAGCCAACAGTATATAGTGGTTTGAGTGTTGGACTAGAGCCCCGGGGAAGAAGGTTCAATTCCCCACTCAGTCATGGAAACCCACTGGGTGACCTTGGGTGCATTACTACTCTTAGTCCCAGAAAACCCTGTGATAGGTTTGCCTCAGGGTTTCAAGTTGGAAATTACTTGAAGGTACATACCAACAACAAATATGTGTACTGGACAAGGAGTTATACAACGAACAGTTCAGGAACTTGGAAAAGTTACCTTTAGACAACAACTTCTATTGCCCATGCTGACTGGAGAGTTCTGGAAGTTACAGTCCAAAAAGTAACTTTTTCCAAGCTCTGTTGTTATTTGGATGGAATAGACTGCTGCTCCTCTCAGCTCAAATACAAGCAAATAGATGGACAGTTAATCATACAATTTTGAATTCATCAGAATCCTATAATAATATAAATGCATCTTGAAAGTGTACAGGGTATTAGTTGGAGACTCGCAGCAGCACACAGAGAGAAGAAATGGCATTGCTTGCAAATTAACTTGGAATTTTGTGCACAACTTGATCACACTGAGTCCTTTTGTTGTTGACCTGCAGGTGGTTTGTACATAACTCCAACAGGGTAGAAGACACATAAATGTTATCTAGTGACATTAAAGAAAACTGTTCTGCACTGAACATCAAATTGATTTCTTGCCAGGATTTCACAAGGACACATGCGACAGCAAATGACATGTGTAAGCCTTGCAAAGGAAAATAGTAACACTAATAATAACAATAATAAGTGAGTCCAATGCCAAATCCATTATCTCTGTGCCACACTGAATTGTGCACATCCTCAGAGATCTAACATCCTTTTTTCTTTGTAATAGAATAGAAAGGTATGTTTCTGCAAAGACAAACAATAAAAAAGAAGTAGGTGTCTAAGGCATGAATATATTCTTAAACATGGGAATGAGATGATGGAGATGATACAATATAAAACCTTTTTACAAACACACACCAATTGCTTGAAAAATTACCAACTTTGACCATGAATTATAAATGTAATCTGCTATCATTTTTAATTTAAAATATTTATATTGTATCTTTCCACTACTAAGGCAGCTTACAAAAATCAAAGTAAACACACTATCATGAATGTCTAAAAAAAAACCTAATCAAAATTCATCCAAACACACAATAAATTCTAAAGGAAAATAAAACATGTAAATATTCAGTAAACAAGGTAGGCAGGAAAAATACAAGATACCCAAACAGTATTTCTGTCTAGACTTTGAAAGTAATGCCTGAAACAGTGGTGCTAAATGAATGATTTCAGGGGGAGAATATTCAACAGTGTAGGTGTCACCACAAAAATAGTGTTTTCCTCAGTCAGTCATCCACAGCTGTACCTCAGGCTATGGTCATAAGACACAGGTAGATTAATCAAGGAGAAGGTAATCCTTCAGTTTTCCTTTTATCAAACAGCTATAGAAGAATTACAAAACAGGGCCAATGACCATTCTTTCTGGGATGTTTTGGAAGCTATAGTTTAGAAGTGTAAATTGCCAAATTCTGAGTATATTTTATTTGAAACTCTACCTGAAGTTAACTTGCCAGCATTTCCACCATTTCTCCTCCAATAGCAGATCCATGGACATGTCTCAAATTGTTCAGGATTCTCCAGAAAGGCCTAATAGAAACAAAATTATAGAGCTGGAAGGAGCTTCATGGAACAAGCCTGCCCTCTCCTCACCGTGACAGCTCTTGAGGCGTTTAAAGAGTACAATCAGGTCAGCCCTCAATCTTCTCTTCACCAAGCTGAACATGCCCAGCTTCTCCCACCTTTGCTCATATGTTTATTCTCCAAACCTCTTATTATCTTTGTTACCTTTGTCTGAACCTGTTTAATATGTCATCCAACTAAAAATGTACAAAATGCATTATGCAAGTTTTAGAAGTTCCACTGGTTTCTTCATCAGACAAAGGTGTTAAAAATCATACAGGAGAAGGAAAGAAATGATGATGTTAGAGTCAGAGGCCTTTTGTCAAGAAGTTGTTTTTGTCATTGTCAGTTAAGATGGTCTGGAGGGATATTAACGGAGGCAGAGGTCAACTTCCTCTTTGACCATATGGGCACCAGGAGACAAAAAGCTATAAAATACAGGCAATACCACATTTCAGCTACAATAGGGAAATCCTAGAAAAGAGGATACCAAAGGACTTGGACTTAACTCTTTGAGGTTTCTATCTCCAACAAAGGTGATTTTTTTTTCATTTGGGCCTGCATTTGGAGGGTTTTATCTATACAGCACGTAAAAGATTTTTCCAGCTGCAACAGTACAGAGGTTTCATGAGAAATGTGGTGTTCTCTGCTAAGAAAGTGACGGGTAATCTCACCTAGGTCAAAAACACCTTGGATCTCAAAGGAAGTTACTTTTTTCTGTTGCTAATGGAGTTGAAATGTTATTGCCTGGATTTTACAACTCTTCGTCTCTCCGCACCCACATTAGTTTGGTTTGCCAAATTAATGTTTTGGTTTGCCAAAATTCTTTGGTCAAGAATTTTAATATCCTTCCCTAATCTGCAAATCCAAGGATTCTATGTTACTATGGCAGTTTAAGTATAATGTATAGCTATAAGTTTGTAGTGTGATGTGCCCAAGATATGTTAAAGGATGCAAGTTCCTGAGATTTCCATGTATGGCTGTGAAAGTTGGATAGTGAAGAAAGCTGAGAGGAAGAAAATCAACTCCTTTGAAATGTGGTGCTGGAGAAGAAGAGTTTTATGGATACCATGGACTGCTAAAAGGCAAATGAATGGCTCTTAGAGCAAATTAAACCTGAACTTTTCATGGAAGTGAAGGTGACTAAACTGAGGCTGGCATGATTTGGATGTATCACAAGACTATATGATTAATTGGAAAAGACAACCATGCTTGATAAATTGGAAGGCAGTAGTGAAAGAGGGAGACTACATTACACATCTTCAAATATTCTTCCTATCCCTAGCACTTTCTTCATATGGAACAATAGTCTGAAGACTGTCCGGTATGTGTTCATCATCTTCATGAAAAACTTCACAGTAAGAGAATTACAACAGAGGGAGCAGAACTAGCTGGCTTCCCTTTCTTGTGTGTTTGTATAATCTGATGCTGAAGGCTTGAGTAGGGCTGCTAATTCATTTAGATCTCAGAAGTAAGGAACGTACTGGTTCTGGCACTGGCCTCCTTATATACATTTCTAGATTCCTTAGTGCAGGGAAGCTTCATATCTCATACAGACACAACGCTAGCTATGGGTAAAGTATCTACCTGAGTATCCTTAAAGGCCAGCTCAGATTTTGTTAAATTCATCTACCACTGTGCTAGGATATGCAGCAAGGGTGTTCTCAGAATGCAGATGCTTCATTCTTCTAAATTCCCAATTGCACTTATGGAAAGAAATGGAGAATGAAAATTCTTCTGGGGGAAAAACTTACAATACACATATCCTTACAGTACCTAAACAATGACCTTACTGAAAGCCTGAAGGTAATGCTGCCGACTGTAATATTAAAGAATAATGAATGGTCCCTGCTTGGTTACCCAGTGAGTAACAATTAATAATATTTGAGCTCCTGCTGGCTTCTGTCCCCAAGAGATTAATGTAACTGCCACTCCCTGCCATGCACTTTGCAATATTAACATAAAGTTTCTACTGAATAGCAGTTTGATTCATTTGTGTTTACTTTATTCCTGTGTTCTGACAGAAAGAAGACAGAGAATTTACATAATTAATAATGACCCCAGTTTAATACCTGCACTGAAACCTTTAACTATTTATGTTAACTAATTACATCTATAACTGTGCCAGGCAGGTAAAATACTCCTTTAAGCTTTTTGAGACAACATTATTCACCTGAGATTATATGAAGGTGTTTTTCAATTCCAGCCATTAATGGGGATGGCTCAGGTCATCCATTAAAGGCAAATCCTTTTACTCTTAACACACACACACACAAAAAGCAAAACCAAAGATAGGCCACAAAGAAAGAACGAGGACAAGAATGCATGGATGAGCATGCTGAATGCTAAGGATTGGAGTGGGGGTTGGAAAATTTACTGGAAAAGAGATTTTCTACAAAAGTATCCTTTTTTTATTTATCTCCTTAGACTCTCACTGGCAGATAAAGGATACCTTGCCGTAGAAATCTGCAGTCATTAAAGAGAAAAAATAAACACAAAACTGTATGTACATTTAAAAAAATGCAAATGGTTGAAATCCAAAATTATGAACAATATGCCCAAACATGATTTGGTTATTGTGAAAAACTCATATAAAAGAGTACATGTTGGGTATATGCATAAAAAAGTGCATTAGTTAAAACGTGTATGGAAGATAGATGCAAATTTCCATGTGGGAAGAAAAAATAAAATGTGCAACTTGGTATCAATCAAAGAGAGGACACTGAGATTGTACCCACACTACCTAGTTTTAGCAGTGTTATACAAATGTAGAGCCCTTCCTCAGATTATAGTACTACAGTTCTCTTACAAGGAATTCTAAGTACCTCATCAAACTACACATCCCAAGATTTCATGAGTAGGAGCCAGAGTAATCAAACATCTGTGACTATATAATACAGATCCATTCTAAGATTTTCTTCACATCTCTAGTTAATGCTGTGTATAAATGTTCTGTTGTCACTTCAGTATCTCTGAGAGAAGTAAGTGGCTTTCAAAAATTGTTACAAATCATACTGTGGCTATCCCCAAGTATGTTCTGGCTGCCTTGTATATTCAGGAAAGAAGGTACAGTCTCTGCCCTCAGCAAAAGTCTGATCTTTCTTACCAGAGTATTACCATGCTGTACACCCCCATTTGATGATATCATATAATTAACAATGAACATTATTTAATTGACATAGAAAATATAAATCATACACTGTAATGGCTGAAAAGCTATGCTGACAAAGAGGACCGGCTGAACATGTACAAAAGTAGATCACATGGGACCTCAGGGCATGGCCAGATCATATCAGTTGGGAAGCTTTGATGCTGATGAGCTTGCAAAAATCTCCTCAACCACTCAAACTTCCAACACAATAGCACATGAAAGTTTTTCAATAGAGACATGTTTCCTCTTCCCACTGAAAGTCTCCTTTGTTTCCTCACTTGCCCAGACATTAAGAAGCTTAACACAATTCCCATCAATGCTTTGTCCAGAACCCATTGTTTGCTCTGCGAGAGAGCAATTAACACCTTCCCCCCCAAAGCAGAAATGGTATTTAAACCCTGGCTCTAAGCCAGACAACTCTTAGTACACTACACCCAGTCCATCACTCTGCTACTCATATTCCCATTCTTGTGCTACCCCCAGATCCTTACTGTGAACCACATCGCTTTGTCTCTTTTCTGCAGGATGGGTAAGTATCACCCACTTCACCATAATTTCTCTCTATCCAATTTTTCCTTTAGTTAGCCTTGTGTGTTTGTGAGACTGCTTGAATCTTGTGTGTGTTTGTGATTTTCCCAAATAAAACGTTCTTTTAAAATTCCAATCTGTGTCCCTGCATTAGTACCAATATACAAAGGTAGAAAGACACTGTAAAGTTAACCTCCTCTTGCAGGCCTCCCTTTCAGCTAAAAATTCCACAGAGGCACTGACACCACAGGTAGATCTCTGAGTCACCCACCTTTTGTGGTACAAGTGTATAAGTGTACTAAGGGACATTTACATCCCTAGAATTGATCAGTGGTGAGGGACTGGCAATGCATGCAGGAGCCCCCTGGCTGCTTTTGTGCAGCTGAGGTGAGGAGCACTGCAGAATGAGATAGTGGATACCTCCTTCCACAATACCCACCAATCCATACGCGGACATAACAAAGGCAAGCACGTGTCAACAGTAGAATTCTAACTGATGCTTTGTCAGCCATTGCTTTGTCTGGTTTGTCAGCTCTCCTCTTTTACTGATTATGACAAGGCATTTCTATAACACTTTCCCATAATTTATAGATAATTATTATGTCATTCACCCTGCGAACAATCCAGTGAAGCTAAGAATAAATATCCCCAGATTTCAGCTGCTGAACAAAAAAAGAAAATATAGCAATTTCCTAAAATTTTCAAATCAAACTGGGCATATCATTGTGTGATCTGTCAAGATACCCTTGACATCTTACTGCTACATTTAACAAAAGGGGATTTCTTTTTCCCTCCCATAATATCCTTACTGATACCATTATGTCATAGAAGCCAGTGGCTTCAATGTCAGTAGAGTGGTAAATATACTCCAGCTTTTAGTATGAACTTTAAAGTTGCGGCTAGAGATGGTTATCCTATTTTGGCTTAGGAAAGATCTGTTAGGGAACAGGTGGAAAGACATAAACAGTTTTGCATGGTAGAGGTGAAAGAACTGAGGGAACAGTTCTACTTTCCTGCCAGTCTTCTGCAGCTCCATATCATACAGCAGGGTGGCCAACCGTGAGGTGACCAGAGGCCAAGATTTTTCTCCAGATCCCCACCACAGTGAAACCAAGTACCTCAATTTTCTTCTGCAGTCCCTCTCAAAATGGATAGTGACGTCATGTCCCTTCCTGTTGCCATTTCGAAAGGTGCTTTGGAAGAAAACAGGTATTTGACGGTTGTATGGGTTTCTGTTTGGATGGGTGACCTGGGATGTTTTTACATATTTTCATGTGTTCGGGGGCTTTCTGTGCAGTTTTGTGGCTTTCTCTTTTTCCCCAGAAACTTCTTGACTATCTCGGGTAGTTCCTAAGTGTTTCTGTTATTTTCCCCCATCTTGTGTGTTTCATCAGAAATTGAATTTAAAAAGATAAAAACTGCCCATCTGATGCTTCTAATTTTTAAAACACCATGTACTGAGCATTGTCATTTTAAATAACTGTCACTGTTTTGTGCAATTTGCACAAAAATGAAACACACAGATGTGAGATTCTCTTGCTGAAAAAGAGAAGAAGAAAAAATCCAGAGAAAAATTATGTGGTTTCTTGGTCTGGTATGGCAAAATAAAACAAACATTTACATTCCTGCTGATAACATGGTTTGAAAACTACTTTGCACTGACAATCAGATTGTTTCCCCTAATTAGTTAAGCAGATCAGCTTGAAGGAATGAACATTCATCGAGGAGTAATATTTAGTAGTCCATATTTTCTAAATCTTCCACCATTTAATGGTTAGGGGTAGCTGTGTACCACCCAGGGCCCAGCTTTTGCAAAATATACTGTGTCTCAGAAACCAAGGGTGGGATTTGCTATAAAAACCTTGTTCAAATGTAATACATTATTATGCCATTCTTCACTTGACAATTTGTGCTCATTTTCCTCCCCGGGAATTTTAAGTAGGTGGGAGACCCTCAATGGTTAGGTGCAGCGGGAGGCTTTGAGCAAGTGAACGTTTTATTCCCTTAGAGGAAGTAAACTTGTAATTTCTAATATCAGAACAATGCTGTTTGCCGAGTCAGATGAAATGCTTTTAACGAGGGCTAATCAGACTCTACATTAATGAGAGAAAAATATGATGCTAATCAACATCCAGGCAGCTCTCGAGGCTGCAGGCCTATTAAACTTCATAAAAATTTAATGACTGAAAGAGCAAAACTGTTTGTAAGGAGTCTCCAGTGGTAAAGGCAGGGTCTTGAGTACCATTCACCTCTCATTACGTTGAATTAGCCTCACTTTCAGACCCTAAACACAAACTAGTGAGCTGCATTTTCCACTAGGATTTGGGAGATTCTGTTTCAGTGTATTCTCGGAGTATTTCTTTATTCCCTTGATTTTATTCTTCCCTCCCACTACCAGTCCCAGCCTGACTAGTTTGGTTTTAATTAATGAAATTTGTTTTCTTTAAAGGCTCTGGGAAATGCTAAAGGTTTGCTTATGCCTGCCACAAGTCTCTTGTGAAGCAGACGCTGGGACTGCTTTGTAAATGAAGCACGGCCATAGTAAAAGCAATCTGAAAAACAAGACGGGGGTTCCATAAACAAACAACCACCAATGCAATACTTGGTTTTAAAGAGATTTTAATTTTAGAACGAAAAGGGCATTTGGTGTTGAGCAGAGCCTAAAATTTTCCCCAGAGTTGTCTCCAAAATTTTATCTTTTTATCATCATGACTGCATTTTTTTTTTAAAAAAAAAGATAGCCATATCCATTCTAAAACAAAAACATCATCAGAACCAATTGTATTAGTGGTGGGCAAATCCTACTAGCCCTAGGCCATTTCCACACTAGACTGTTATAGCGCAATTATTCCACTTTCAACATCCTATGGAATCCTGGGGTTTGCGGTTTCAGGAGGGGCTGGCCTGTCCCTCATGAAACTGCAAACCCCAGGATTCCATAGGATGTTGAAAGTGGAATAATAGTGCTATAACAGTCTAGTGCGGAAATGGCTTCAGTCAGGCAGTCTAAAACCTGATTAAGGTAAGTAAGCAAGGAGATACAACACACAAGGCCTGCTTCCTCTGTTCCTTTTTTCCCCCGTCCTTCGCTATCTCTGGTGAATCTTCACATTATCACACATGCAATAAAATCAGTATTCTGTTGTATGGAGAACCTGCAAAATAAAGCAAGCTTTTCTTTTCAAATAGTTGCCCTTTATATTCAGATTTTGGAACTCAAGAAAAGGGCTACCGTTTCTGATCTATGTTGCTTTGCTATATGTTCACTCACACATCCATTCCAGACCATTTCCGCATTAGCACACACAGAAATTCAGAGGGGGGAGGACGGGGAGAGACAAACAGACAGACAGACAGACGGGTGGTGGTTTCCAGGATCCAGGGATGCAAACAGCATATGAGGTCTATGTGCATAGATTCTTCTGTCTTTGATACATACACAAATATGCATGTATAATGGATGGGTAGTTCTGGAATGGGAAGGAACTGTGTGTCCATTGCTGACGGGAGGAGAGAGAGTGGTGTGTCCTTTGCACCTTCAATGCAAGTGAAGGAGCTTAACTGGATAAATAAAACTTCTATCCCAAAGCACTTTCTGCTGCTAGGGCACTCTTTGTATAAAGTGTGATAGTCTGAAGAGGGGAGCATCCTCTATCAATGCAGCCTGTCCACATGATGAGAACTCCCAATTTCTCATGTTTCCAGATCATGTGGAAATGAAGAGAATGCATTCAGTTTCTTTCCTTGTGTGAACTCCTAGGGCCCTTTCACACTAGACAGTTATACTGCTATGATTCCTCTCTTAATTGTGGTGGTTCAGTCCTATGGAATCCTGGGATCTGGAGTTTGTAGGCCATGTGACATTGGAGCTATCTGGCAGAGAATTCTAACTACTCTATCTAGAAAGCTCCAATGATACATAGACTACAAATCCCAGGATTCCACAGAATGCAGCCATGACCATTAAAAGGGAATCATAATGCTCATAATTATAGAAACACATAATGTGAATGGGCCCCTGACCAGGGCTATAGATAGATAAAACCACCAAAACACACAGTCTGAAGAAAACTTTTGACTTCAGGATCATAAATAAAAATAGATTTACTCTGTGTATATGACATGTCATTAAACATCCTAAAAGAAGAAAAAAACATTTAAATGCTTTATTCCTCTCACATCATGATTAAACTAAAGCTATTCCAGGAAATTCTTTTGTTTTCTTCTCTTGTAAATGGGCTGGATCAGGATGTCTGTTGTTCTGTTTACAATGCTCATAGCTATGCTTGTAGAATTTTGAAGCTGCTGGGGTTGTCTGTAATAATGATTCAATGTAAGGGGCTGTTTGCCTAAAGCATTGTTCAAGGTTTGTTCAAACTGAGAAAACAAAGAGCTGCCAGTGGGCTTTTACAACACAACGTTCCTCAAAATTGCCATCCATTATGCAAATTAACTACTAAAACTCACAGATGGCACCTTTCATAAAGGCTCAATGAGGGCAGCCTCCCAGCTTTTAAAATTCACTAATTTACCTGAATGTTGAAAGGTGCTGCCTCTCAAAGTATGCTCTGAGTATTGCCCCTTGATTGAGCTGCTTTTTATTTCAACGTTATAAGATCTGAGGCTCAAAATTAATACCCTATGTTTAAGTTCTAACATAAAAAGGGCTTTCCTAAAGGCCATAGAAAGAAACCCTGTGTAATAATAGATAGTGCAAATGTTTAACTGGTAGAGAAAAATTAAATGTAAAGTGTCTGAACATACACATGAAAAAATAGTCAGACTGGTTTTATTCCCTTCTTTGTTTCCAGTGGGCAGCTACAGTCAGCCCTTCACTTTTGCAGATATTAGGGGCATAATACCCCCACAAAAGTGGAAAAACTGCAAATAAAAATAAAAATTGTGAACCTTATTATTATTATTTTTTAAATCTGAGAACACTTCTCTAGGAATCTCTAGGGCCATTTCCACACGAGGCTGTTATAGCGCTATGATTGCACTGTCAACATCCTATGGAATCCTGGGGTTTGCATTTTTGGGAGGGGCCAGCCAGCCCCTCCCGAAACTGCAAACCCCAGGATTCCATAGGATGTTGAAAGTGTAATCATAGCGCTATAACAGCCTCGTGCGGAAATGGCCTAGGTCTTCCAGCATGATTCTGTGGTCAATTTCCAGTGGAAGTGGGCCACAAAATCATTCTGGAGGACCTAGTAATGCCTAGATAAGTGTTGTATCCATGAATCCCTAAGTCCTCGAGCATGACCCTATGGTCCCCTTCCAGCAAACATGGCCATGGAATTATGCTGGAGAACCTAGAGATTTCTAGAAAAAACATATTTTTCTCTGTGCTGGGGCAAATACACTATGAATTTTTAAAAAACAAATAGATGAAATAAATAAAATTAAATAAACCATGAATAATTAAATCCATGAATGCTGAACCTCAAAAGTGGAAAGCTGTCTGTACTTTTAAGATGATTTTTTTAAAAGTCTATTTTTTAAAAAAATATGAACTTACTATTTTTACACGGTGTACATCACATCAGAGGCCTGGGTGCACTAGGAGGCAGCAGACAAATGCCTTAAATAAACAAATAAGAAATAAGAATGAGTACATTTAATGAACTAAGAAGATAAGGCTGCCAGACCGTAACCTGAATCCGTAATATATCTTGGAGCGTGACAATGTACCATAAAGCTCATAAAGTCCTCTCAGAGGGATGAAAGTACCTGTCCTCCTGTGCTTTCCAAAACCCAACTAAGTCCTGTTTTTTCACTGATAAGGCAATAGCTATATTGGTAGAAGATGGCTGCAACCAAAAGTAGAGAGTTTGGAAAATGAGGCTGATCAAGTGCTTGATGAAGTACTTAATGTTGCACCAAGATCTGTTAAACGTTCAAGTTACAAGAACTCCATTCCTACCCACTCTGGTGATCGTATAGGAGGGGAACTTTAAACTAGGAGGAAATTCAAGTATTTTCAGGATTTATTTGATTTGACTGTCATTATTAGAATTTTAATTGCATCATTTGACCTCAGTAATCATAGATGATGATGATGATGATGATGATGATGATGATGATAGTGGTATAAACTGACATTATTATTAACCCATTCTTATAGACATATATGTTGGAAATTAACACATCTCCATCCATGTGTAGAATACTTGATTAATACCACAAGGTGCCATTTTTAATAGTGCAACCACATAGGTATTATTTGTAAATAAAACTTTGTATTGTTTGGAGGTACTGACATTCTGTATTTCTGGATAAAGAATCACAAAGTATGACTATTTGAATACTGGAACATTAAACCATTTGAAACTTTTGTGTGTGAACATAGTGTTTTTTACAGGCAATAAAAACATTGCTCAATTCTTTCTGTATTCATCTTGTCTCCTCCACAGACATCTGTAGGAAGCCCCCTCTTCTGTGTTTCACCAGTGGGGTCTATGAAAAGATATGGGAGGCAGCCTTCACAATTGTAGTCACCCTCTACCCTATTTGTGATAGGGTCCTCCCCTTGGAAATCTGAAATTGATTCTCCATCCATTTTCCCCCTATTTATTGCTTATGATATCTCCCTGGAAAACTCA
Organism: Iguana delicatissima; assembly: GCA_948472985.1. Lineage (NCBI taxonomy): Eukaryota > Metazoa > Chordata > Lepidosauria > Squamata > Iguanidae > Iguana > Iguana delicatissima. Next base: position 540,726 of record CAOKZL010000647.1, read on the forward strand.
TAATATAACTTATAAGCCTGTCTGAGTCATATCTTCTTTCTGGGAGGGCTTTTTTTTCTGCTCCAGCACATTTACAAGCTCATTTGGTAAGGATCTCGGGGAGAGCCTTCTGGGTGGCTGCCCCTAATGTATGGAACACTCTCTCAAATAAGCTCTGGTTGGCATCCTCTGCTTTTTGGCCCTTTCCACATGGGCATATTGCCCGCTCTGGGGCGACCTCACCAGGAGGTCTTCAACACCGCGAGGCGCGCTAGGGCAGTTTGCAAAGGGGAGGTTCTACACCTCAAACCGCCCTCGCGCAGCCATGGGGGCAGCACTGCATGTTTTATAAAAACCACTTTTCAAGTGGTTTTTATGCAACTTGCGCACGCTACTCCATCGCAACACCCCGTTTAAAACTGCAGGGACGCACTAGAGCGTCTCTGCAGAGCTGCCGGGAGGCGGGCTTCCGGCTGGCGCGCTGCCCTGATTGGCGGAGCGCTGCTGGACACCGCCAAAATTCACCGCCATGTAGAGCGGTGAACGCGCGCTCCCCGCGGGGACGGAGCAACCCGCTTCCAGGTAAGCTCTGCCCCTGCCTGCGTTGCTCCATTTCACCACCCCGCTTGTGGAAAGGGCCTTTGTTTCCTGGCAGACTTTCTTGTTCAAATGGCTCGTCAGTCTTTAGCTGCTTGGGGTAGAGAGATGCAATGGGTGAGCTAGCTTTTTTTTTAACGTAGTGTGATGTAATGTTCTAGTGTTGGTATATGACTTTGGAGACCAGGGTTTGAATTCTCCCTAAGCCATGAAAACTGACTGGATAATCCTGGGCAAGTCTTACTCTTTCAGCCTCAGAAAACTCTGTAATAGCTTCACCTTAGGGTCATCATGTATCAGAATTGACTTGAAGGCACACAACCACCACCACCACCACAACAGTAACAACAGGCATGGTGTAGTGGTTTAAACCTTAGATAAGGACTCCCACAGACAAAGGGTGAAATCTCTGCTCAGCTATGGGAACGCACTAGGTGACCTTTGGTGAATGACTCTTAGACTCAGAAGGCAGCAATGTCTAACCTCCTCAGAATAAATCTTGCCAAGAAAAGCCTACAATAGATTGTCACAAATCAGAGATGACTCGGAGGCCTATAGTAATCAAATGGGTTTTATGTGTTATTGTTTAAATTTAATGTTTTAAAACTGAAGTTTTAATTTGACTGATTGTTTAATGGTTGTTTAAACTTCTGTACTACATGTTGTTTTAGCTATTCTATTTTAATTTTTATTGTTAAGTGTCTTTGGGTTTCATACAGGGAGAAGGGTGGGATATACATCAAATTCTTTTTTTAAAAAATCAAGCCAACCAAGTCATAGTTTGTTTTTATTCGCATACCTTATTGGAACACAATAGTAATATTTTGCATGTTTACAGTGTTTGAATATCTTGTGTACATCAAGGAGTAACAATTCCAATTAAATCCATTTCAATTCCAGGTTGTAACATGTCAAAATGTGGAAAAGTCAAAGGGAGATAAATACTTCTGTGAGGCACTGTATCTTATAAATGCCAGTCATTTCTGTCCCTTTCACAGTTTTTATCAGGTTCTGTTGAATCTAATGTGAACTTTACACAATCTAAAAAAAAAAAACCTTTAAAAATTAGAAAGAGTTAAAATTACCTTCTGCTGTAGTAAAAATATGTGTGAAATGTGAACTTTTGCAATCAGTTCTACTTTTAAGGTAAATGCTACTGATCATACTTCCTTCACAACCTTTTCCTAGAATTCATATTTGAATTAATTTTTTGCAATATCAATACATTTTTTAAGGCATCCAGGCCAAGAAGTGATTCAAAGGTCATTTCCATCATCCTTTAGCTAAGGTATCTTAGCCCAAAAATTCTTTCCCCAGCACACGTAGTATAGTATTATGCTGGACCTTAGTTTTGAGCTATCCAATCTTTCTGTATGGTAATTGAATTCCTTATGGCCTCTTACTCTTAATTGGGAAAGAGCTCACATAAAATATGAATGAGAAATTTAGGTGTAGTAATATGCCACCTGAGGTTACTTGTTTATTTCCTTGCGTAAGGATATGATTTCCAGAAACCCTTCCCAGCTGTCCATTTCTGTTATGTCAACTGTGTTTGGGCTCGTTTTCTCCCTCAGCGTTAGCCACCCAGCAGGTACTAATTATACTCTGAAGGCATCAAAGTGGCTGAGTGAGATGGTTATAAAAATATAAAAATAAGTATTAAAAATTAATACCTAATAGACATACACTTTTTTGAGGAAAAACTTGGCACTAAATGCTGGTAGTGCCACATGGACATTTCCACTTCAAGGCATATGACACAGGCATAGATTCATGATAGCTTCTTTTTTGGTCGGATGTACTGTAGCATATCAATTTTGTCCTAGGGAAGAAAAATATTCCTGTGTAGACTCCTCAGTGTTATACACTTCTAAATGATATCTTTGTGCCTTGGTGTTTAAGATGACCTGTATGGATTCTGTGTGCTGCTATTGTTATTGTTATTGTTGTTGAAAAGAGATTTAAATCCTAAAACTAAAAAGACAAATGTTCACAAGTCATTGCAGAAATGGTTTGTGAACTAATGGGGGAACTCCTCTCCTTACTGTGTCAGGGAGCAGATGCCTCCCCTGACCAATCTATGGCCACCATTAATCTACCATTCAATGATCTGAGGATCTTGATGCCCTACCTGTGCTTGAACGTACATCTCACAGATATCAACTTGATTTAGATGCACTTAAAACATATGGTCAGCTTCTATTGTTAGAGTGGGTAAACAAACCACACCTTATCATATCCGCAGGTGGACAAGGAGTTGAACTGAACCTCCAAACACAAGATAGGAAGAAAGAAAGGAAAGGAAAACAAATAAAACACACACACACAAAAACAACTTTGACCAAAGGAGCCCTCCAAGTATCAAAACTGTGTTCAGTATAGCCTACTAACAGTAGTGATAAGGAAGGATGATTCTGTTCTCTCAGGCTTCTCTTCTTATACCATTTTCATGCTTATGTAAAAGAAGAGATTCATGTTATCACAGTTTGTGCACGTGTTACATTTTATCTGACCCTTAACACTCCCTAGTCTACGTGTTCCAGTCAACTTCCTGGGCATAACTGACATTAACCATGTCCTTCTCTTCTGCACATACTGATCACTGACATGTACTTGGTAGAACAAACAATTCTAAAGCAAGGTTGTTTCCTGAGCCTTGAGTGTCCAAATACTAATCAATACCAAGTGTTAATTCTATAGCAAGTTACTGAGTACAAAATTTCAAGCCTAATACTATTAAGATATGATTATATCCACCATTTTTTTTCTTTTTTAGATTTTGTCTTTGCAAAAACAAATCAATTAGAAATATTAGCAGATATAGAAGAGAGATCAGTTGCTGAGTTCTGATGTATCCTGTATGGCTAATTCCTTTCTCTCCTTTCCTTCCTTCCTTCCTTCCTTCCTTCCTTCCTTCCTTCCTTCCTTCCTTTTATTTTCTTGCACAGAATAAGTCCTATTTGGTTTTTGAAAACTGTGGCTTTCAATGACTTTCTTGCCAAAATGAAAAAAAAATGGTTATATTATTTGTTCATATATGTAAGAATGAAAAATGTCTGTGTGTACACCTCTATACATTCCTCTGCCATTCAGATGAATGCACATGTGCCAATTCTAACAGCAGACCTTCCTCTTTACCCTCAGAAGGGGAAACAGGAACTATCTCATGGCCAAAGAATTGCAGCCCGAATCTCAGTTCTTACAGATGTGACAGCAAGAATCATAATTTTGTGAGGATACATCTTGCCTCTGTAGGAATATTTGGTATCTATATTAAGTAGAGTACAATGGTTCTAGTGCAACATCAGCTTCTGGTAGAAACAGAAGAAATAACTCTGGATGTTCTAGTAGTGTAAACAAGAAGAACTTACATTTATTTTCTCAGGAAATCCAACTTAGGGTAGGAAAGGAGACAGACAAAAGAAGTTGAGCTATATTTAGCTAGAAGAGCTCCTAAAAGCTGGATCGCATGTGTGGGTGTAAGCTAGAGTTCATTGTTGAAGTTTGAGCCTCATGGATGCTCCTTCCAGACAAAGTAAAACTTAGACACCAACTTCTTGAAAGAATGGGAAGTGAAATCTGTGGCTAAGAAGGAAGAAAAAGCCTTGAGCATGTAGACCAAAGAAAGATACAGCGGAGTGAAACAAAAGGGCAAGCATTATCTAGACTTCCCTCTCTTACCAATCACTTTATACCAGCTCGATGTCTCTTTGCTTCCAACAGTCTCAGTCTGGGACACTGTTTCCCAGTGTTATGTAACTTACTGACTTTTGGTTTCATCTCAAAATTAATAAACACTTGAAGGACATAGTATAGCCCTCTCCATGTGGTCGTCTTACTGTTTGCATCATATATTCTACCTTCTTCATCAAAAATATTCTTTTGGCCTATTCAGCAGCCAGAAGTATGAATTGTTGAATACACCAGTGCCTCTGTGCTATGCAGAGTGGCTGCTGTATCTTATCAGAAACTTTTTTAAAACAATAATTCTCTCTCATAGTCCTTCTCTTTTTAAACAGTACCTGATATGCCTGCCAATGACCTTGAAATAACTTTTCAGAACATCAGTATTGCCAAACAGTTCCTTGTTCTTGAAAATTACAGACACTGGTAACACATAAAGAATTTTTCCAGGTAGAATCAGCTCTTCTCTAATGTTCCACATCCATTATAATGAGTACTGCATAGTCTATCTGAATTTATCCCATCTATTTCAATATATAATATTGCTGCTGCAGAGTACATAAGTTCTTGGCAGTTTGTTATACATTGCTTTGACCATTTTGGAGAAGCAATTAATAAATGATCTATATAAATCTATTGGTGGACTGTGCCCATGAGCTATGGATTTGTTTTTGCCATCTCAACACAAATTGACAATATATATGTCTGTATCCATAGGTTCATAATTAAAAATGGCTTCATTCCTCAAAAATATTATCCAGTTGTAAAATAAATTAGGGGGAAAATGTTTGCAATGAAACGGCAAAATAACTCTAAATCCATGATAACATTTAACTTAATGTTAAAATTGAAAATGAGCCCAGTTTCTAAGCAGTAAAACTGAACCTTTTTTTCTAAGGTGAAATGAATGAACTTAAGATTCAGAGGGACAAATCCTGCAGTTTTAGGGGTGTTTTTTTCTTTGCTATTAACCAGGGCATATTTTTGTTCTGTAGAAAGTATTCCAGTTTATGATTTCTCCAATGCACTCAAAATAGCTTTGCCTTTATACTGAGCCATTGGCAGGTGGAGACAGGTGAATTGATTCATAAACTTATTCATTTTGCAGAAAAGTTTTTTTAATCAATATGATTCCAGGTTAACAATAGTAAAATAAACCATATATAGGTTCCATACACTTGTATGAAAAATTCATGTGTTCTCATTTTCGTGTCTTTCCCACTGTTGGGTTGTATTTCTAAAGCTACAACTACACACATACTTTTGCAGTCCACCAAAGCTCTGATTGTTGTCAAATTAAAAACTGTAAATGTTCCTCATGCAGGCATTTTTGGTGTGCCCATCCCCTTCCCTACTCATAAAGTCTTGTTTTTCTTTCATATCCCTTACACTGCCTTTTGTGCAAAGTAAAGCAGACAAAACACATCATAGGGCCTTTCCATGCTATACTGTAATAGTGTCATTATTCCACTTTCAACATCCTGTGGAATTCTTTTTTTTTTCACTTTACTGAGGCCAAAGAACTCTCTGGCTGAGAATTCTAAATACCCCTCCCTAAACTGCAAACCCCAGAACTCCGTAGGATGTTGAAAGTGGAATAATAGCACTATAACAGTATAGTGCGGAAAACCCCATAGTTTGAGAGTGCCAGTTTTTCAGGGACAGTACATTTGATCCTTTGTCCTACTACTTTTTCATCTGCTTTTAAAATGTCCCCATTTCTCTCTTCTCCTTCCACTTTCTCCCTTTATTCTTGGGTTACTTCCATTGGTGCAGGCTAGATTCAAAATGCAGTAGTTCATACTCAGTAAACTCAGCAGATGGAAAAGGAGAGGAGGAAATCTTGCCTTACCCTTTAGACTCAAGCAAAAGCAAACCACTGCAGTCTCTCTAAGGCTTGTGTGTTCTTTCCCAGTAAGAACTTTTGCTGTCTTGAGCATACCCTGATGTTGCTTGGCCACATATGTGCCAGTTTTCATCTGTGAAATATTGAAGGGTATATAGATAACTGCTGTTTCTTTAGCTCTTTCCAGCTGCTTCTTGTTCAGATATTGCCCTTTTCCGCACAGGGGAATTAAAACGGTGCAGTGCGTCCTCTACAGAGGTTGTCTGCACCTTGGAGCAGACTAGGTTCGGACTACTCACCAGAGATCTGCACCTCAGTCTGCTCCTAAACGCCCCCAACTGGTCCTCCAGTGTGCTTTTTAAAGACCAGAAAAAGAAGTTTCTCTTTTTTCTGGAGTGCGCCATTGCGTGCCTGCTCCCTTGTGCAGATTCACAGGCTCACACCAATGCAAGCCTGTGATCTGCGGAGGGTGGGCTTTAGGTGTGGCGAGCTTCAGCAGTTGGTCGGGACCCACGAACAACTGGAAGCCGCCATTTTGGAAGCCAGAGCAGTGCAGATCTAAGACCTCGCACTGGTCTGATTCACCCTGGACCAGACTGAGGAACCAGAAGATCCGGTGAGTAACGGCACGGAGCGATTCCCTCGCCTCATGCGGAAATGACCATTATCAGAACCCTTCTGGCTTGTGGAGGCTGGTATATGCACAATATATAACTTCTGCACTTTTCTTCTTTCCTGTTGAAAAAAACTTCCAGGCAGACCTTTGGGCAGTAATCTTTCTTCTTGCAGAACAGATTTTTAACTGGATGACAGTTGTGTTTTTGTTTTACTCATTCAGCATTATTTTTAAAAATGTTTTAATCTATTTAATGTATGTGTACTATTTCATTGTTAGCCATATTGAGTTCCTTTCATGGGACAAAGGAAATATATAAGCTAAGAAACTGAATAAATCCCCCCAGGCCACTTGTACAAATGCAAGATTTATGAATTACAGCAAACAAGGATTGCTGCTGCAACCTCCACCACTAGAGGTCACTGTAAATGGCATCCAATTTAATGCAGAATGAAATAAAAAGAAGTCCATTATGTCTCACCTTGGTTATAAAGAAGCAAAATATGATGAAAGAGCTGCTTTGTGGCTTGCTATGCCCAGAACTGGACTTTTTGGTTCTCCAAAGTTTATATTCACTGTTTTTTAGCAAAGGGAAATGTTTTACCATCATTTTCTTTGTTTCCTTTGTTACCTATCGTGAACTGCCTCTATTCTTGTGTTTCAGTACCTAATTGTCTGAAAACAGGGAGCTTAGGGGTGAAGAGGAGAAAATACGTCTTGGGAGTTCTGTAGGATCAGCTTTTGTTCAGAAAGACTTCTCCTTTGCAGAAAGCCATCTCTCCTTTGTAAATGTGATTTATCATGCATTGTGTTTGGCCTGACATGGAGATGAGGAAGGCAGGCACAGAAATGAGATGAGGAAAATAAAACAGGTGGAAACAGGTGGTGTGTGTTTTCGACGACCATACAAAGAATAAGAAAACATTAAAGAGACAGATCTCATCTCTTCTAATTTATTATCAACGCACAGTGCATTCCACATCCTATTACCTATGCAGGCTTGAGAAAACAGGATTTAGCAATTTGCATCAAATACATCCGTGTGGCTTATAGAGAATTTTGGATGAAGACAACATGCAGAGAAAGACTTAACTTTCAATATGCTTCCTATTCTTGAATATCAAGTTCCATATTAAACTGTATTACATGTCACATGAGAAAAAAAAAAGCCCTTGTTTCACAGTCTGGAAATCATGAATGCAACAATAAATTAACGAAATCATGCAGGTGGCTATTTGATCATATATTTTGATACACATTTTATAATACATCTGCGCCTCACTACTCAGTGGGATGACAAGAAAAAGCATGAAGACAGTAGATTGAAAAGCTGTTTCTTCTGCACAAATAGAGTCTCATAACTCTTGAACTTGAGATCACCCAGTAAAACTGTCAATAGGTTCATAACAGATCAAAAGGAAGAGACATACTTTATGCATAGATGAAATCCTGGAAATCATTCCCCAGGCTACAGTAATTTTCACCAGCTGAGAAACATTCCAGATGAGAGAGAAAAAGGAAAAAAAACCCTGAATGTACCAGGTTTTGCTCCAGTAGAATCCATTTTTATTTTGGAGATCCACATGATACTTTCTTTATCTTGAAGAATTTCCAGGGAACTTCTGGCATTACCAAAGACTTCTCATTCCTACTTCCCTGGTCTGTTTAAATTGATGCAGTATTTTCTGAAATGAAATGTGCTTCTGCTTGCCTTTTTGTTTGTATTGTCACATAACTAGCTAAGATGGCCATTGCCAATTAAGACAGCTATTGTTTCTAGGAGACAGATTCAACAGAGGTCAAGCAAGGAAAAGAGGAATGTTTGCACAGAACAAAATGATCCTAATGTTTAACTAGTCTAATATTGCTAAAACATTTTGACTGTAACTTCTGAATAATAATAAGAGGCTCAACAGAAACTGGTAAAAATCAATTTCTGGAAAATTACCTGAGTTTAGATGTGACACTTGATCCATGGGAGGAGGGAGGTGTCAACACAGCATTCTGGTCCGGTTTTTGGTGAACTAAGATATCATTTTGATATCATAATTTGGCCCTTTTCCCCCATCAGCTGAGTGTTTGTTGGGCGCTGCTGGACAAGCGCGACGCTAGGCATGGGTGATAGTTGTAAAGTACCAGATATAGCCAGTTCCGCTTCAGGGGGTAGCCACCCGAAACAGACACCTTGATTGTAAAGCAAAAGAACTTTTTGCCTGTGAAAGCATCTTGGCAATCTAGGCACTTAACGGCCAAGCTAGCCACATCTGCGTACCAGCTATACCATTGTCAATTCGGTTCATAATTCAATCATGTAAATCCTGACCTTTCGGAGCCTTTGTCTCCATCCCAAAACTCATTGTTCTCATGCAAAAACCAGACTAGCCTGTGGTCGTTCTGTCCCTGTAAAAATTGTCTCACTTTGGGAGCTCTTTGGAACTCTCACTGGACTGAGCTGAAATCACTTGAAATCACTTGAAGCTGAAATCACTCGAAGCTCTGTTTGGATCTTCGCCCTCGCCTCGCTGCCGCTCAGCTCCACAGATTCCCCTTGGTCTACTCGCCAGGTTTCCCTCCTTATCTTCAGTTGGTGTCCACAGGACTTCGGACAGGGGACGTATTCTCCAAAAACTCTCTTTCTTTCCTCTCTAGTTAGGTGTGCCTGAGTTTTATTATTTTTCTTGCTTAATAAAACTGTTAGTATTTTAAACTGCTTGACTCCTCACTGACCTGAACCGGTATACATAGGATAAAAGGTCTCGCTGCGTTGCCCTGCCTCTCGTTAGCCAAAAGAGTGCTCCAGCTAATTTTCCCTATCTTGCTTATTTTGGTTTGTTGTTTGGGTGCCCCTCCCGGGACCCCCAGTCTACAGGGTAACCGAGGAATGCAAGGGAGGTGAAATAAGGGGAAACTGGGACATTTCAAGAATAGTCTAAATCCAAATCTGAGAATATTCAGGTAAAAAAAAAAAAGAACTGGAAACTCTTGAAACTCCCACAAATCTTTTATCCCTTCTGGGTAAGTCCTCAGGTAGCTTTTAAAATGAGTCTTTTCAACAGATTTGTGAAGGTGTATCACTAGTAGTCTTTAATTGCTGAGAAGCAGAATATCTCTTAATATCAATTGCTGCAACCATCCTGGAAGATCAGGATGACTGGTTTTAGATAGTAGATTAGATTGGACACAGTCCAATACAACAGAGTAATTCTGATGCTTTTATGTTCTAAGGTGATGGGAAAGCAAAACAAAATCAAAACCTGAAAGCAGTTGGTATAATGTCATAAAGAGATGGAAGGCTAGGGGTTCAAGTTAATCATGACAGGGTAAAGAACAATGTCAACAATACCAGTGGAATTCTATGCTTGTCATGACCCAGTAGTCTAGCAATACTATGGACACAGACTGAAAACCTGAGAACACCACTGCAGAGAATCACCACTGGAGAACCTGAGATCTCCATGTCTGAAATGAATGAGTCCTAATTTAAATTAGCAGCCTCTAAACCTAGCTTCTGGGACAACATGCCCTCTGTCAAGAATTCTGTGACCCCTGGGTCTGGTGTATCAAGCTCAGCAACATGCCCATCATGAGTCCAGAACAGATGAATGAGCGCAAAGCTTCAAGCCAAAGGCTTATTCATTTAGGCTTCATACTTTGTGGAAAGGAGTAAAGCCTGAGGAGAGCAGTCTTGGCCAAGAGGTATACAACACCTCATTTGAGCTTCATTGTTTAAAATTGATTGCTATTTTTATTGGATTTTTAAGCTGTGATTACAGAAAACGGGGGTCAAAAAAATTTAAAAAAACAATACAGAGTGTATAAACAAGGTCTAGGCATAAATATCAATATAAATTGACTATGGTTCCAAAAATACATTTTTCTTGAAACAAACATCTATAAAATTGTACGTTCATGCATAGCTAAAGCATGAAAATCTTCCAACCATTGAACAATAGATAGTGCATGATGATCTTGAAGTATTACCTTTTTCGCAACAGTAAGAACATGCAGGAACAACATAGATTATCAGTTGAATTCCACATCACTGGAATGTAATTTAAAAGAGCATGTGCTGAGCCTTAGAACAAGGTGCTTGCTTGGAACTTCCTTTGGTGATATCCTTTCTGGGCTGTGTTGTCATCTTTGGCCTTGTTGGCTGCCACAATTAGGTATACACAGCATGTCACAGAATAGTTTCACACTGATTTTTTTGCTCAAAAGTCTAAAAATACAATATCCACAACATAGCCATCCCTACACAAGTCAGTTGAGCAAAGCAGCTTAATGGCCACTGCTGGCCACATGTAGCCTCTGTGATCACATTGGAGAAGAACGCAGTTTATGCATTGATGGAAATGCAGTGTAGCTAGACCTGAGTATCTTTTAAAGACATATTTGAGCTCTGGAATAAAATATATTTTAAATCTGATTCTAGAAAGTCTTTGACCCCCACTGTGAGGATGAAGAAAATGAAAACTCTGCAATCAACCTCTCAGGGTCATGGCAATTTTCATCTCATGGCGCCAGAGATGTATGTCCATTTAATTTTGAATTTACACAAAGAAGCTGTAAAAATAAATGATTTTGACTTTCCAACAGAGAAGCAGGGTCATGATGTCTCCACCATCTACACATTTTAGCCACAAGATCAATAAAATGCATTATATGAATTACTCCCACACACCCTCTCGAGACAGAATGGCTCCACCATGTTCAGCTCCTTGCTCCAAAGCTGCATGATGGATTGGGCATTTAGACTGGTGCAGTTCAGTCACCAAACTATGTGGCTCAGAATTTTAAATGGTGGAGGGGAGAAGCATAGGAATGAATTTGAAAAAGCAAAGAGCAAAGCCCCAAGATGCTGATAAATTTAAGTTTAGCGCTTAGTATGTGCAAATCAGTGGAAATAATTAAAAACAACTCTCTTCTTTGAAAGGTTAAGTATCTCATCTCCCATAAAAGGAACTGTCTGCACCAGCAGTCTTCAATACTTGAGAGAGATCAAGTGCATGCTCCAGGAGCAAAGGAATATTTTGCCATAATAAAACAAATATCATAGGCAAAAATTGGAACAAAGGGAACATGTAGAGAGATGTGTGCTACAACACAGAGGAATGGAGTCATCAAAAGTCTTCTTTCATCAGGGTATCCTATCAATACAATAACACATTCAGTATTTCATTGAGCTTTGTTGAAAGCACTTTCTTGACCCTCATTACTGTAGTATCAGACTGCCTGATGATGTGAAGTCTCTTTGGCTTTTCATCCAGTGTGCCAGAAGCAGAAGGGGTGGGGGGAGAGGACTGCCTATGTGGTTCTGGGTATAGTTGTGTATTTCCTTGCACAAAATGCACATTTGGTTAAATGTCAGCAGACTAGAAATATATTTCCAGAAAGCAATACTTCAAAATCTCTGTGGCTCATTAGATGAGAGTGCAGGACAAGTTTTCCCAGTTGCTCTTCCTCAGTTCCCCAGTTCATTGAGGAGTTTTGTTTGGTTCCTTCCTTGGTGGTATTTTGGATATATTCCTGTGAGCTGGTTTTCTCCCTCAGTTTTAGTTACATTGAAATTATCTTGTCTTACAAATGAATTTTAAAGCTACCTTTGATCACCCTTGATCTTCCTAAGTCAGGATGAGCTACCATAGAGAGGACAGAGGACAATTTTTATCCCCATCCATTCCTGGAGGGTTACACCAGCATGCCCAAACCTCCAAAACTCTTTAAAAAAGAGAGAGAGTGAGAGTGAGAGAGAGAGAGAGAGAGAGAATTCTGGGTGAATTTTTGCCCAAAGCCTCTTTCAGTGACTCAAAACTTCTGAAAAACACTGGTTCTTTTTCTGCCCCCTGCCCAAAAACAATAAAAATGGTTAAAAAAAATCAGCAGAAATAAAACAGGAGGTGTACTTTGGACGTATCATCAGATGATGTAGCTCATTGGAAAAGATGATAATTTGCAGTAAAGTAGAAAACAGTACAAAAAGAGGAAGACTGCATTACAGGTGGTGTAATTTGATCAAAGAAACTACAGCCCTGAGTCTGCAGGACTGAGCAGATCAGTTAGTGACTGGAGAACTTGGGAATCTCTCATTCATATGGTTTACTTATGTCAAAGTTGATTTGATGGAAAAATAGCAACAACAACAACCGTAGAAAGAGTAAAAGGGTGGGAGGAGAGTTGTTTGTACTGTTTATCTTGTAGTGCTTGGTCTTTCTGTGTCCAAACAGGTCAAGAGCGGGAATCATGTGAACTGTTGTTGGGGGGCTCCAGTGTGTTGCATTTGTACCCCCCAAAGATTTCAGCCAAACCTCCCAGTACTCCCACAAATCATTTAGCTGGAAGAAGAATCAGGATGATTTGAAACTTTTAGGAAAGGGACTTTCTTGCTGCTTAGAGATTATATCCCCTCAAATGATCCTAAATGTAACCAGGAATAAAACAGTGCCCTTTCTATTTACCTTAATGGATGACTATGACATCATGGTGATTTCCACTGAAGCTCTGTGCCAAACAGGGCAGTGCAGGCCTCTGGCCTCTGAAACATCCCCCCTCATCCTACCCTGTGTGTGTGTGTGTGTGTGTGTGTGCATTTGCATTTTAGCAATGCTAAACTAGTTATTCTTTAGAGACCTTTTGTTTTCATAAAAACATCCGTCTTTCTCTTGCTTTTTCTCTGTTGTATCTGAGTCCTGGAAACAAAAGCTATGTCTTACTGGCAGCAATCATCTTAGGTGGTTCCAGTTTAATCAAAACATGACTGCAAAGATGAAATACTTTTCATTCTGGAAAATGTTGGTTTATATTAAACTGATCTGGGAAGTAGGAATGAAAAGTCCTTCATAATTGCGGGTATTCCCAGGAAAACCGTCAGGATGAAGAAAATGTAAGGTGGATCTCCAAAATAAAATAAGTTTGTACTGAAAACCTGAGACTTTCAGAGATATTTTCTTCATCTTTAGGGGGTTGTTTGTGTGAGAGAGAGGCGGGGGGGGGAGAGAGAGAGAGAGAGAGAGAGAGAGAGAGAGAGGGATTTAGTTGTTATATCTTGTTGGGAGTTTTTACTAAAGGATTCTGTTTCCATTTCCTGTGGAGTGCACAAGCAGGTTTAGTGACTAATTTTGATAAAGTGAACATGGCAGAATTATTAAGCTTCTCCTTGACTGTATTTAATGATAAAACAAGACTGAGACTAAAGCACCCCAACTCTTCTTCTTCTCTAATGCCGCTGCAAGGAAGAGTCTAAGTTTTCACTTCCATTTTTAATTTTCCTTAGCTTATTGTGTCATCCAAACTTGATAAATTGTGGTCAGTCTTAACTCTTGTCCATTGGAAACAAGCTAGTTTAAAACAAGTATCATGAAGCCGGCTTGTTTCAACAAACTCCAGTTAAGAAATATTAACCACAAATTATGGTTTGGATATAATAATGGTTTGGCTACAGTACTAACCTATAGTTTTGTTTAAACAAAGAGAATAGGGAAGCATGTGAGCACAAAACCTGTTGTAATTGACTCCTATCCTGATAAACCATATTATGATGTCCACAAAGTCTGCCCAGAGTCCTTCATTATTCCTAAAAATGGTATTTCTTGTCAGCAGGGCCTCTTTGATTTCTTTCTTCCAGAAATTAGCAGCATAATTCCTTTAGGAATTGTAAAGCCTCGTCCAAATTAGAAGAGAAATTCACTGCAAAGTTTACAGCTATAGTGCAACACATACTGACACATGACTCCATAACTCATATCAGAGCTTACATATTTCTGTGTACCATTTTACTCAGCTCTGTGACAGGGACAATCACTTCTATAAGAATTTCTATTAAACTCTTCTGGCCTGTGGCAGCTTGTGGCTGCCATGTCAATGGAGGAGTGAATCTACTCTATAAGAGTGAGCCAGAAATTTAAAGAAGCTGTTCAAGTTGCTGAATATATTTTAGTTCTTAAAGTTTGCATTAAAACCCAGAGGTGATTCACTATTGCACTAACATGGAAGCCATCAGCTACTAATGGTCTTAGTGGTTTCACATGTAAGTACAGTATATTTTAAATGTTGTTGAAACTAGAAAGCATTATTTATTGAACTTAATAAAAAAATTCAAAGGATTGGTTGTGTTTTCAGGAAGAAGAAGAAGAAGAAGAAGAAGAAGAAGAAGAAGAAGAAGAAGAAGAAGAAGAAGAAGAAGAACAACAACAACAACAACAGCAGCAGCAGCAGCAACAACAACAACAACAACAATTATGGTTTTATCCACTTCTCCTCAAAGCTGGAGACAGGGTACAACAAAGGTTAAAATACAATTAAAAGCAGCATATCAATTAAAAACACATTATAATTAAAATACACTAAAACATAAAACCAATCAATACAAATATGCCATAATTAAAATCATAATTAAAAATAGGAGGGGTAGAATTAACCAGAATACCTATGGAACATTTCCATTTTTTAAAGAAACCTAGATCTCTTTGTATAAGGGAATTGGAGAGCAACTGGAGATTTGGCTTCTGATTTAGTGATGACCACAGAAGTCAAATGTAATGATCAATAATCATTGCAGAAATGTATCTGCTACATGACCAGAGTGCAAAGAAACCCCTGAAGAGTCACAAGAGAGCATCTCTGAAGGACAAGGAGCAACAAGGACTACTCCTTAATTACATTTTTGTCAATTTCAGAGTTGGAAAACAATGTCTTGCAGAAAGCTCAACACACCTGGTGTTTTTCTTCTGGCCTCTCAAGAGCTAACAAGCACCCTATCTGCATTTAGTCTCCAGAGATGCCATTATAAACACTAGACCTGGTTTACTGGTTAGTGTGAAGACTATAATTAATTTTCTGACATTTGGAGAACTGTGACATGGGAGCTTGTTCTTTTACAGAAAAAGAAAGGTTTAAGTCCTTAAGACCACAGGTAGTATTTAACCAGGCACATAGCATTTTACAGTCTCTTGCATCAAGCAAAATATAACCAGGGTCCAGAATTTAAAATCAGAACTATAAAAACCTTTTGAAAGAGAGAGAGAGATAATGCAGTGGCTGAAGTACATTTTTGACTAGCAACAAGCCTTTAAATTTTGAAGTACCAAAGATGAGACTAAAATTCTCATTTTAGGTCTACAATGTACTGGCTGAGGATACATTGCTTGGCAACACAACTCGTAGTAACTTCCAGGATGTTGAAGGACTTTTTCTTTTCTCAATGCTACCCGTCTTTTCATTTCATTCCTTACATCTTTCCATCTCTCTTTTTCTTTTAGTCTGTGTATAGAGAGCATAATGCTAATAAATTATCACTGTAAGATTTTTCAAAGCTTATTTTGCTAAATGACAAAACACAGGGGGGAAATGTAGGGCTGAAAGCTAACTCCAACAGGAGCAAGGAGATGGCCTACTGAGTGAAACTGCTGATTCCTATACTGTGGCAGTAATGTAAGAAGTAGAAGTCGTAGCTTTCACATCCTTATCTTTCAGTACTGCAAGGTGATGGGGAATATTACAGCCAACAATGTATAGACTTAATTTCAAATGTTGAATGTTGCTCAAGAATGTGCAAAAGCTGCTGTCAACAGAGGGAACCATCCACACAACTGTGGCTCACTTGCACCATGCTGGCTGTAGCAGCCCTCCTGGACTTCACCATCTTTGTCTTCTGACACCATAAGCTAAAAGGAAGGAGACCCACCCCAACACACATACTCTATTCCACGTCCACCAGCAATTGCCTTAGCAAAGAGGTACTGATATTAATCCACTGAGTCTTTCTCCTCACACTGTGGAGAAAAGTCCATGTGGTTTTCCATCAGTCCTGATCTTCCATGTTACCAAAAAGTGCTGGAGCAAATCTTAAATTTATATTGATCTATGTATCACAGGGTACATGCAAGGAGAGCATGATGTAAGAGAGCTGCCTTCCAGGGTTTCACATAAGTGTAGATTTTCTCAAGCTCTGCTTGAAGAATAAATTTCTTCAATGGTCTTTATAAAGAGAGTGGCTTTGCATGAAGAAGCAACCAGGGGGGAACTAGTGTTTCTCTCCTCCTCTCCCCACCTCAAAAGAGCTAATGCTGAAACTGCGTATACTTCATTCTGGTCTGCAAGATAAGTTTTTTCTTTGAGGCCTGGGCTGGTATGAGAGAAACAGATTCCAAGGGCCTTTTTATACTGTACAGTTTTAGCACTACAATTCCACTTTAACTGCCATAGTTCTATTCTATGGAATCCTGGAGTTGTAGTTAGAATTTCTGTGTCAGAAAGCTCTAGATCAGTGGTTCTCAACCTGTGGGTCCTCAGATGTTTGTGGACTTCAGCTCCCAGAAGCCCTAGCCACTATGGTCAATGCTCAGGGCTTCTGGGAGCTGAAGTCCAAAAACATCTGGGGACCCACAAGTTGAGAACCACTGTTCTAGATCCTCACCACACTACAAAGTCCATGATTCCACACTATGGCCCTTTCCTTGGGGGGGGCTGAAACGGGGCAGCGCACGCAGGGGCGGAGCTTACCTCGTAGCAGGTTGCTCTGTTCCTGTGGGGAGCATGGATTTGCCATTCTAAACGCTGCTGAATTTTGGCGGTGCTCAGCAGCGCCCAAAATGGCGGTTGGCAGCTTCCGGCGGCGCTCCGCCAATCAGGGCAGCGCGCCAGCCGGAAGCCTGCTCCCGGGCAGATCTGCAGGAATGCACTACCGCATCTCTGCAGTTCTTCACCGGGGGCTGCCACGGAGCAACACGGGCGAGTTTCGTAAAAACCACTTGCGAAGGTTTTTATAAAACTCTCAGCCCCACGGCTGTGCTAGAGCAGTTTGAGGAGTAGAGCCTCAATTTTCAAACTGCTCTAGCGCACCCCGCGGTAAAGACCTCCTGGAGAGGTCGACCTAGCGTGGGCAATATGCCCATGTGGAAAGGGCCTATGGAATCATCACAGTTAAGTTGGAATTATCATGCCATGCTGTGCTATTCAGGATGGTATTTGCTGCTGCTTCGCCTTCAGAATGTGATCAGATATGTTCATCCATTCAAGCATCCCTATGTGATTTCTTGAGACATCTTGTCTGTCAGGAAAAATGACAACAATGGTAGCTTGATGCTATAAAACAGAAGCCTTTTCTGCATCTTACCTTTTCATGGCACGGGGATTGTGCGAGCAGCCTCTTGCGAGTTGCTCTAGCATCCCCACTGCTTTGCCTCCACAACCACTGCCTGCTGGCGAGCAGGCAGCGTGGGGGCTCCTCCTCTTCCTTCTGCAGTGCAGCCTGGGATTTTCCCAGGCTGAGCTAGGGCAGGAACACAAGCGCTGCAGCTCCGGAGGCTCCGCACGCATGGTAAGTGCACGTGGGGCCCTGGAGTGATGTGTAATCACGTACCATTTTCAGCTACATTCCGAAAATGAAATAGTGTGTGATCGGAGCCTGCTGGCCCCGGGAGTATCGCACAATTACAAGGATGTCATGTGGACCACTCCTCGCAATTGTGCGATGTTCAAGAGGTCCTTTCGCATGGTGAATGCTGTGCAAAAAGGGCCAGAGATTGAACTGAAAACTTCCAAACTTGCGACCAGAGGCAATAGCAATCATAGTACTCTACTTCTATGTCCTCTAGCATGAAGTAGTGATTTGAGTGTTGGGTTACAGCTCTGGACACTAGGGTTCAAATCTCTCCACTTAGCCATGGAAACCTTCTGGGTGACCTTGGGCAAGTTACATTCTCTCAGCCTTAGAGGAAGGCAAAAGTAAACTGCTTCTGAACAAATCTTGCCATGAAAGCCCCATTCCCAATGGTGCAATTGGAACAAGTGTTCTAGGGCCTTCGGTGGCTAGAGGCCCCATGTTGGCTCTTAGTATTCTCCCTTGAACAAGCTTCTTCTGTCAAGTGATGCTATTAAGAGCAAAATGTTTCAGGGTAGTGAGTGCATAGAGTTTTCTCCTGCTGTCCTTCACAAAGAAGTGTTTACAGCCCAGTGAATGAGGAGGCACATGGTGTGGCTGTCTCTTAGACTCCCAACTCAAGTCATGCCAAGTGAGATGTAGGCAAAGAGGATGCACCTCCAAGGCCTGAAAGGGGCTGGTTCAGGGCCCAGGGAGTCTTTATCTTTGTCTGATAACTCTACCAAGCCCAATTTTTCATAGCATAGAACCAGGCTTACAGCAGTAGAATTCTCCTTTGTGTACAGAGACACCCCTCTTTGTTGGAAGTGCTTCAGGGCCCCAAACACCTTAATCCAGCTTTGCACACTACCTCTGCAAATACAAACATTTAACTTGTCCTAGAGCATGTCATTGCTGGACTATATATCAGCCGGATCATTAAGGGTTTACAGCACAACGTAGTTTAAATGTTTAATTTCATGGCAACTTAAAAGAAAACCTCAGTTTTCATACTGATCTATTGTCTCATTTTCCAGTCCTGTCAGCTTACTAAGGATTCACAGTTGGCCTTTCATTTGAAATTCCTGAATTAGATTTGGAAGGTATGCTACCTCATTAAATGGTGTTCAGCAAGATAATTATAGCAGCTAATTGCCAAACTAATTAAATAAATAAAACATGCCCAATTCCCACCCCATCCATTCTGAATTGATAGTTTGAAATACGATTGCTTTTCACTGATTGCCATTAATACCAATTGCAGCAGCTGATTAATGGGCCTGAGCACCAGTTATTTGCAATCCAAAACTGCAACATCCTGTCTTGGCTGAAATTCACATTCAGTTAGGATTCCCATACCACTGTAGGAAAATGGGAGGAAGGTAGAAGAAAAGGAGAGAGAAAGAGTGAATAGCTAGCTGTCTTATACCACAAGCAAACTAATACTTACCATTTACTGGAGATGCAATCACTAGATCCCCTTAAAAATTAAATACACACTCATAAACTTTAATTATAAAAATGGACCTATATTTGGTCCTTTCCCTTCATTTCTGTCTTAATGAAGTATGTATACATACCACAAAGTCTGAATTTTATTGTCTTGGACTATTCCAAGATAAGAAATCTTAGCTTACTAAAATAATTGTACATGCATAAGGGAATGAGCAAGAAATTCATATTAACCATTTTTTTAAAAAAATGAATGTATACAGTTATGCAGAATCTATGACAGTAGTATTCAAACTGGTGTTCCCTGGACTTGAGCTTGTCCCCAAACCATGGACTGCCAGTTCTGGAAGAGTTTATAAGAAAGAAAGAAACAATTGTAGGCAATAGTACTGTTCCCTGGCATACTGGGAAAAAAAATCAGACAGCTTAAGAGGTAGTCTGTGCTTCTAATACCTCTATTAGTTGGTTTACACATTACTTTTGTTTTCCCATTGTTGTGAAGAAACTACAAGTGGCAGATCTCCCCCTCCTGAATGGTACACAAACTAATGTGGGCAATACAAGTTGTATACCTGTGAATAATAAGCAAAAATATGCTTCAGTCAAAGGGAGAAATGCGAAATATTAAGAAAAAAATGCATTAAACACGCCTCTGAAGCAGAATACTCTTGTTCCATACCAATGTATACACAATGTTTTGCAACCCAATACAAAACCAAATGGGATTTGGATGACCATGTCAAACTTAACACAGATTTTTACATCTCTGTTTGCATTCATGTGTATATTAACCTCTTTTCATAATGAAGTAGACTTTTGGTCCAGTCGCCTGATGGTACAGCTTTGCAGTCTTAGGCATAAGTGTCCTTCATCCCTCCTTTCTGATAACATTTTAAGGAATGATGCAATGGAGTGAACTAGGCTTACATCCAATTGCTAGCCATTGGAATAAACCCACTGGATTTACATAAGCATTGATTTACCATTCAGTGATTGATTAGATCTGTTTTAGTTGGGACTAGCATTGTATTTAGGTCTGCAGGAATATGGACACTTTTCCACTGAGCTATAGCCTTAGGCAGTCCTGAACATCCACTGGTGCTCATACAGAGATATGTGCCTGGTAATAAAGGATAAGATTAGAAGATGTTCCTATAGCGGTGCTAGCAGTACCATCCTGCTCCAGTTGAAATAACCCAGGAATTTCTGCCTTAAAAAAAAAAATACTGTCAGGTTCACTTATAACAGTGTTGACATAAAACTGTGCCTAGGGATGGACAGGTCTTTTCATTTTGTAATGAGTATATTGTTTAGTACAGTCCAGATAAAGTTAAGTACTTTAATGTATGGCTGGCCTCAGCAGAAGATTAAATGCATCTTTAATGTGCTTAATTGTTCCACTACTTTCAGTAGGATTTAAGCATGCTTTTTTTGGCTACTATGTGTCTATTGTTGGATCAGCCATTATACTTGCCAAATGAATCAAGCAATAGACTTGCCAACAGCCAAATATTCCAAAAAAGTGCTGAGGTATTTATTCATTTTAGATGGCACAATGTAAGAGGGAGAATTATCCATATAAAGAAAAAAATGAAAATGGTACATATTGTGTGGAGACTACACTGTCAAATTCAGGATGTGGTAGGTGACTGTGTTGGAAGCAAGGAGAAACTAGTCTGGGAATGCTCTGATATTGTTTGCATTTTGGCCTTCCCCCAGTCACGTGAGATGGTTTAACTGCTTTAATCAGAACTGGATGGTG